>WUAM01000047.1:5458341-5470727 GCA_024336885.1 Actenoides hombroni
TTGTTTATTTATTTATTTATTTATTTATTTATTTATTTATTTATTCTTTCCCTGCTATTTATAAAAGTGAATTGCAATCCAAATACTGGTGGGATAAGAGCATTTTCAAAAATTGGATTTGATCCATGAAAAGTTCCTAATGAACAGTTTTCCCTCCAGGTCTTGCAAGTTTAGTAGGAAGTTTTATTGCTTAGCAAAGCACTAGTTGATTCTAAAGATGCTCTTTAAAGTGGAGACTTATTTCAATTACTAACTTAAAGGAGTTGGAAATTAATGTAGTCAGTGGAAGTGTCTATCCTTCTCCTACCTGGATTTCCAACAAACTGTGTTTAAGGTTAGATAAGTAGTTTTTTATAGATTCATTACAGTATCTTGTTTGTTTGCTTGCTGTAAGGCCTACTTCCTGTATAATCTCTTGAACTACCAAACAACTGGCTCTGTTCACTGACAAGGTAATATTGAAAGGTTTAACAACCTTACAGGTGATTGTGGTCATGACTGATCTTGAAGGAGGTTTTTAAGCTTGTTTCTTTTGTAAAATGCCAACTGTATTTTTTCACACTGTGATGTTAGAAGCAATGTCCTCGCACTAGCCTAATGATCACTATTTGTTTTCTACAGTAGTTGCAAATAAAATGATTGAGATTCACTACAGATGTATGTTTCTTCAGGACGTTAAAAAAATAACTGCAAAAGTTGTTCAGAATGGAAGTCAATCTAAATTTGTAGTTAACCAATAACCTTTACTACCTCTTTATGAAGTGCTCAGTAGATAAAACTCATGGAGTAGATGTTTGTACAGTTATAAGAAAATTGATATTATATGGTTTCTAATGTCAGTAATGCAGTAGAGATGTTGTTTGTTCAAAGAAGCGGTATGTAGAAAATTATACGACTAGTTAAGAAATGAGTATGTGAGTGAAATGGTCAAGTCTGTAACTTGTAGGTTCTGGGCAATTGGAGTTCTATTCTGAGAGAATCACAAATTTTAATGATCCAATTACTCTTATAATAATGTATTTGAATCCATGTTTTCTAAAAATTAAGAAAATCATCATTCGAATTAAACATTGTGGGTGTTTTAACCATGCTCTCATTAATTTGATCAAAATGAAGGGATGACAAAATATTCTTTGTTTTTATTTTAGTGCTTTTGTTCTTGATATATTTGGACACAGTATTCCAAATATGAATTGTTAAGAACAATGGTGGCCAATCTTCCAATCTGTTTTTCGAAATGTCAGTTGCAAGTAAAAGTTAAAATGTTAGTACAGTTTAATTAACCTTAACTTATGCTATGGCTTTTCAGTTGTAAGGTAGAAGAAATAACTCTGGGGAGATATTCATTCTTTCCCGTTAGCTGCTGAAAAAAAAGCATGCTCTGCTGTTTTCACTTCTTGCATATAATAGATATAAATTGCTGCGGAAGACTGTAATAATGTATGTGTCTTGTTAATTGCTGAACACATGCCAAATTCTTTTAAATTCTGGAAAAATCAATCTATTAAAAAAGTGTTGGGTTTTTTTTTCTTGTATCGGTGTAATAATGTTCAGCTGGATTTAATGACAAAATAGAGGTATACACTCCTTCTCATCTTAGCAATGTGTTGGCAGTGATTCTGTTTCCTGAGGAATCACATTTAAGATTACATTTAGGATATAGTTTGGCATTACAATTCGACTGGAATAGAGAACTTTCAGGTTTCAGAGTGTGAAAAAGCTCTTAAATTCATCTTGAAGATTTTGGTGCTGAATAGAAAAGAAACCTTTCAAGTCTACTTTTACTTTCTGTGCTGTGGAATAATAACCAAACTAGGTCCAGGAAAACAAGTTTCATGTTGTTCTGAACCTAACCATGACCCAAACCTGATAAGATCAGGTCTTAAAGCTACAACATCTCTGACATTTGAGCTGTCTAGTTTGAAGCATAATGTTGTGGCTGATATTATGCAGCTCTTCTCTCTTTCATGGTTCTACTGTAATTACAGGTTTGATGAGATATTGTTATGTTGTGGTAAGCTTGTTACCTGGTTGCACCATTTCATTTGGGATACAAGTGTCGAGGTTTCCTGCAGGCCAGATTCTGTGAATCTTTAATGAACAGAATTCAGACTTACAGTTGGCTTTATTATATAAAATACTGCTACATTTGACTATTTCTGTATGGTCTACTCAAAACTAAGTACATGTTCTTAAGGTGGTGTAGATGTGCAAGATCCACATGATTTACTCTTAAATATGTCTAGCTTAGATGCATCCAAATATTTTCATGTAAATGAGAACTGTAATTACAACAACAAACATGCAGGATTCAGTCATGCTTGAAGTGTGACACAGAGCATTTAATGACCACTTCTTTCAATGTACAAGTTTGTTAGTGCCGCCTAGAGATACACCGCAAAGGGTAAGGTGGCTTTTTTTTTTCTTGCTCTCACTTTCAGAAGAGCTTGAATTTAAAAGCTAGTAGCAGCTTGCTTCCATTTGTTACCAAAATAACATAGTAGGAGCAATCAGTTTCAATTGCTGCTGCTAATTATAAGGTGCAATAATTGAGAATATAGAGAAAAGGAGACTGTGAGCTACATTTGAACTCTGTACTTAAGCAATAAAAAATTTATCAAACTGCAAAAAATAAGTCATTTTAACGAGCACATTCCAAAGGTGCTGGATTTATGAGGAGACCCCAGGAAACTTTGATTGAAATTGCTGTCTCTGATTGTAGTTCTATATTTTATTGGTGCCATATTGTGAACAGTGCTGCTGCCAAAGTGAATGGGAAAGCAGCATAACAGAGTTAACCCAGAAAGGTTACCTCTTTTTATAATATCCATGATGTATTGCATTAAAAATGCCTTGAAAGCCCTCCTATTTGCAGTTTTCAGAAAACATTTTTCTTAAATTAAGTTACAATTTATCTGAACAGGGCAGAAAATATGAAAGCCCCTTGAAGACTTTAGTATTGATTTTTCTGAGTATTTGCTAGCTCTTGTTTTCTCATTTGTGTGCTCCTTGATAGAAAGGCCTACAGCTGCTCCTGAGGGAATATGGGGACTGAATTTACAGTAGGAGTTTTAACTAAAAACTTTAGATTGGCTTTTTAAAAGGTTTTGACACTCTGTTTCCTGAATTTAGGCAATATTTAATTGACAGAGAAAACAAAGACAATTAATTAATAAAGGCTGCTCCCAACAAAACAAACATTTCAGTAACTATGTGAGATGAATGATTTAAATATTTTGAGAGTGTTAGTTCAAGGTCACTTTTTATTTGTGCATATAATAGTAAGAGTTATAAGTCTTTGTTGTAGTATTTTTAGTCTAGAATTAAATGAAGGCAGAAGTGGACACATTTGAAATGGACAGTGAAATGAACACACGGAGTTCCTAACTTATAAGCAGTAATTAGGCATGCTACGTAGTTGATGATGTCTAACTGTTCACTGCTCTTCTGTGCCAAGTACCTATTAAAACTTCATCCTCCCTCTGTCAAATTGTTCTGTTACTTTATCCATAAAACTGTTATACTATAGCTCCCAAATACTTTGTTATAAATGCTGACTGTATCTTTCAGTTTATACTGCAGTGAAGTAAGCTTATGAAAATAGTTCTGAGGGATTAACCTCTAAATACTGTTTCTATGCAGTGGATTATTTTTTCCCCAAGCTCAACACACTCCTGTTGCTTAACATTGAGAAAAAACTTGTGACAAATGTATTGAAGTTTTGTTGCTCTTGCGCATGTTGCCTAGCATGTTTGACTAATAATTTTGAGATAAGAATGACAGATATGATTCCGAGATACGCTCAGTTTTTTTGGTTCTGATCGTGTGTTGTGTGCATTATTTCACCTTACTTTGCCTCAGCTTATGATTTGGTGAAATTGCAAGGATGTCAGCAAATGAAATTGTTCATAAAATGCTTAGGCATTTTATGAGATGAAATTTTTTGAGAAGTTATCTATTTGTATGTCAGTGTTGCTGCTTTCTTTTTCCTTTTTTTTCTCTCTGATTACAGTTTTAGTAATGTAAAAAAAAATAAAAATATTAAGAGTGAAGATTAACTAAAACTTCCATTATGTGTACTTGAGAACTTCAGAAAAACTTGAGTCTGTTATGATCTTTGCTTTGATTTGCCTTTGCATTGTAGTTAACATAGTTTTCATCTTAGTAAAGCTGAAAGTTGGTTGCAAAAGTTCTTGGTCTCATATGGTTCTTCTGGGTTTTTTGTTGTTTGTACCAAATGTAGTTTATAGAAAGTTTAAGCCTGTTAAGATTGCACCATTGAAGGATAGCATGAAGTCTGGATTGTTAGACCAGATTTTGTATTTTATGGTTCTCACATTGTCTGTTGTCTTTATGGTGTTTTTCCTCTCTCTCTCTTAAAGGTTCAGCCATGGAAGAAAGTAGTGAACACCAGCTGAAGGGAAGAGACCCAGCTGTTTGGCACGTAGGCTTGAAGGTAGCATGGGACATAGAGACACCTGGATTAGCAATACCGCTTCACCAAGGAGACTTCTACTTGATGCTTGGTAATTTTTCAGGACTAGGATGATGAACTTGCTGTTGAAAACAGAGAAAGTGACACTTTAACATAGATTGCTGTACCTTCCTTTCAGTTAGGACTTTCCTCATTTGGGAATACATGTGATCTGCCTCGATTGTATAATAAATTCCTCCTCCTTTGCTCACTTCCAGTGTATTTTGGGGAACTTCTTTTTTTCCCCTAATTTTTCTTTCACTTCACAGCTAAGAAGGGAAATACTATTTTTGAACCTTTTCTGTCTGTTGTGCAGTCAGAATTGCTAGTCCAAATCAGGCTAAAGGCTGTAAGTAGAATTTCCCCAGATACTGTGAGAAGATGAGCCATGTCTGTCCCATCTTTGTGGTTGTAGATGCTGATTCAGTTTTTTCTATTGTTAATGCAGTTTTACTGAGTAACTATGAACAACTACATCTGTTAAGCTCAATAACAAAAAAAAATCCGATTCTTGAGTTTGGTTTCTAGAGTGGCTTCATATTATGTAAGGTGTAACCAGAACAGTGTTAAGATTTTCTGCTGCACTGGTTCTTGAGGTTGCAACTATTATGCCAATCTGTGAATGTTTTAGTGGTCCCTGGTTTTAGACATGGTACTTCTCTCCTTCTACTATACTTTTCCATGTATGTATTCAAACATACTACTTTCTAATAGTGGGATTATAATAAGATTATAATGGACAGAGTTGTCATACTGCAAGAGTGAGTCTCAGTGTCTCAAATGTAGAGGACTGAAAAAAAAATGAAATTGAATTCATTTACTTGACCAGCTGAGCTCACAAACTGTTGAACGAAATGAAGCAAGAACTGTGGCTAAGTTTTGTTGACACAAAATCTGATGCTTTCTCTCTTAGCTTGTCTTTCTCTTGGTTATCATTTTAAAATAAATTTAGTTATAAACTGAACCAACTTGAGACATGAACAACGCCTCTGACAACATCATGCTTGCCTGTTTAGTGACTTGGCATACAACATCTTCAAAGAATGGGAGCATTTGCAGTGTTCCCTGTTTGAGTGTTGTGAGTTGGAAGGTAGACTCCATGGATCATCCCTAGAATGACCTGTCGCACTGCCAACTTGTTGGACTGAACAGTCTTTTCACTTTTACCTTTCACTTTTATCTTCCCACACATCTGGAAACAGTTTACTTACTACAAGGAATACATTTGTGAGCAGTCTTTAAAAAGATATACCATTCCTAGTTACCTCATCAAATCCTGGGCACTGTCGTCAATGAAGTATCTTGTGTGAACTGCACTGGCTGTGCTCTTAAGTATGTTCAGACGTGAACAGATCAAGTGTTAAAATGTGAGACCCCTTAGAACAGTGGTGTGAATGTGCCTCCCTTTTTCTGTATTTGTGAGGATATGGAGTATAAGCTGGGAGGGCAATGGAGACATTACTTATACGAAAGTGAAGTATAAGTGGCAGCTAAAGGCTTCTAGCAAGGGAATTATTAATACATTTTTCTGCAATAGCAGTTTGGGCTGAAAACTTCATATCTAATCCTTCCCAACTGGAAAGTTTGTGCATACACAGCTTTCTGGGTAATGGATTCAGAAGGCAATTAATAATAGAAGAGGGTATAACTTCAGTATTTTTATTGCAAAATAGTGTAGATTGTAGTTGACTGACTTACCAGATCATAAGGACGCATTTTTTGATTCCCTGGTGGAATTTATATACAGTAACCAAAGTATTAATCAGGGATGCTATATGCAGGGTGGGTCAGAAAGTTAGTTTATTTAGCATGTAACGTCATGATCACGTTTAGATGAAAACAAAGGATATATTAAACATGCTTTGGAAAATGATGTGTAAATCACTTGCGTAATACTTTGTGGAGTGGTACAGATATGGGCTCTGTAGCCCAGGTGTTTGGTAATATCTTCTACATTTCCATAGCCTTTGTATTTTTCTTCTTAATTACTTTAGGGGAAAAAAAAAAAATTATACAGTCTAAGAGATTATTGTCAAACTGGCCCTTTTATTATAGTGTTGTGTACAGCAGAACTGCCTTTATCTTTTTCACTTGAAGTGAAAGGCAGTGTAAGTGCACATGCAGTTTTAGCCTATTTTTTACTGTTCAGATTTTTTTTGAACTGACTTTTAAGAGGAGGCATCTTGAGGATACCGTGTAAATGATAAAATATGAAAACTCTGTATAAAAAGTAATGATGATAAAGAAGCTAATTTGAAATTCCTCTATCTTGTGCATTTATACATCATGTGTTCCAGAATCTTGTTTCAGTCTTCTTGCTGGCATTAATTTAAAAGTGATAGCAGCAATATGCAAAGCATCTAGAAAATACGAAGATGAGAGTAAGCTAGTAGTAATTGTTGATGGACAGGGACTGAGTGGTAGGTCCATGTACTTTTTCTGACAGCCATTGACTCATCCAGAAGATTGGGGATAGGTTTTAGTGTTTCTAGTAGACATTTAATATTTATATTCCTCTCTTCATTGGCTCTTTAAAATTGTTATTCTGGATGGAAGTTTAGTAAAATGCACTCATAAAATACAAATTTACACCTGCATTCTCAGCAGTCCTCTTCAGATGAAATAAGCCATAATTTAAATGTATGTTAGTACTAAACATGAGGTGATCAAATCCGTTCTTCAAATAAGCTATTACCATAATGGATGTTGTTTAAACAAAACCAAACAAAATCCAGAATTACTTTCAGTATGACAGATTTTTTATTATTTTTTTTTAAGGCTTACTTTTCCTAATATAAAGGAAAAAAAAAAAATGGTGAATGACTGCAAATCTACTGCCTAAAAACTCAAATCTGAACTTTATATCACTCATGAGACGGAAACACTTTAGCTCAATTTAGAATAATATATTGGTCTGCAGAGGAAGTGCGTACTGAACCCTGCTGTCTCAAGTACACAGTCAAGGGGTGTCTAATATGAAACGTGTTGGGTGCATGCAATAAATCCAAAACGCGTGGAGGTGAGCAGAGGGCCCCATCTGCTCTGTCCTAGAGCATGCTTAACTAGGGTTGTCATGGTCTTACTATTAAATTGGAATCTTTCCCCTAATCTTTGAGTTAGACACAACCAGATTTGCAAGCAGATTTACAATTTTCACTAATTTTCCTACCGTGACTTCAATACTTAACAAAAATACATTCTGGACTTTTTCAAAGGGAGATTTACTTTTCTGCAGCTGTTTCCCATAGATCAAGCTCTTGCTTGAAGGTTAGGGTTTTAAAACAGCATGAAGATGAACTTGGAATCTTATACTGCTCCCCATCCCCAGCAAATTATAGTTCAAGAAGCATCACAAAATTATTTTCATAACCGACACGAAGTAGGGTGCACACATTGCAGAGGTTGCCTTGTGGTTGAAGATAAGTATTTAATGGAAACACTTCCACATGTATATAGTGCCTCATTAAACTATTCCTAGATATTTAATCTGTTTCTATTTCCACTAAATAACTTGAACCCTCTTTGCTCTCTAGCATCTTGAACGTGTTGGAGTTTTTTAACCCCCCTTTTTTTTTTCCTGAGTCCACATTTAATCCAAATGCTATATTCCTTGATTATTAAGACTTCAAACCCCAGAAGCGTATTTGTTGCTACCAAACTTTGATCATGAAGTTTGGCAAATCCCATACTCTTTTTTTTTTTTTTTTTTTCAGTTCAGCCTTTTAATTCATTCTGTGTTTTGTTTGTGCGCACTTTTCTTGTTTAAAAACTAAAAATATTTCTTAATTAGGGATAGATCATCCCTCTAGCTTTCTGTTCTGAAAGTAACATTCCATTGACCCATAATTTCTTGGGGAAGGAGACATACCTTCCTAGTGCTTTTTGCTGACACACCTACAGTAAAATTAGGTTGGTTTTCTCCTGTTGAAGCACTGTATGCAGTTGGATACAAGTAGAATTGGACATGGGTGGAAAAGCATTTCTCTGCTTTTGAAAATTGCACTGTAATATGCTAACAAAGAAAAGTCTATTTGTTTATGGTAGTTAAGAAAACTAGCAGTACAAGTCCATTTCACTTTTGTTTGCATATATTTGTGGAGTTTCGAATATCAAAGGTTTTGCCAGTATCTTTTCTCTGTTACATGAAATAGATGACAGAAAGACAACAGTTTGACAAGTTCAGGAAGAACTCTTGAAACAAGGTAGAAAAGATGATATAAACCCTTGTTGCTGTTTCTGAGAGCATTTTCTCTTGTGGTTTGTGTTTTCTTGGAAAGTAGTAAGTTTAGTCCCTACTCCTTTCCGTAAGGATTGGCTAAGAATTAATTTGCTTTCTCTCTACCTTGTGTTTGTTACGTAACAGCCTGCAGTGACGTGGGTATAAAGCCATTGTTTCTCTCAAACCAGGACAGCTCCTCACCTCACTCGTGCTCTGGGAATTAAGTAGTTGAATTAAGTAAAAGTGCATTAGATAAACATGTATATGTACACATATCCATTAGTCTGTTCTTTTGACAAAGGCTACACAAGCATAGGGCTTTTGGTGTTTCTGCTGGTGGTGCCTAAGTAATTCAGCTGTCTAGAAGAAATCATACAGCACAGTGTATGTATGTATACAGCACAGTTACAGGGACTGCGAACAGGGTCAGAGACAAGAGAGAAGAATTGCTGGTAGTTCCGAGCAGTGGGGAGGACTGTGCTCAGATTCCATGCTGGGAGGTGTGCATTTGAGTAAGGAACAAAAGTCTGTGCAGGGTAGGGACAGAAAGATCTATGAAGCGAACTTGCTCCTAAAATCTCAAGTGGAATATGCAGCATCCAAATTCCAAGTTGTATGTACTATCTTTAAATAGGACAATCACTGAGAAGGGGGTTCACATAGAGAGTAATAGTCTGTATCTGATGATAGAAGGGTCGTCAGGTACTAAAACAACAGCATTGGTTTTAGGAGTTGTAAGCCTGCTTCTTGCACACAATTTCCGTGCAATCTTTGGCAAGTCCCTTAACTTATCCTTACCCTTAGGTTTTTCTGTGTCAGTTGTTAACTTTGCAGAGGCCTTGCGTGGGTATTGAAGCACCAAGTACTTTAGATGAGTTTGTGGTGTTCAGGTTTTGGTATTGTGGCTTTTGGTTGGTTGGTTTGGTTTTTTTTCTTCCTGCAGGTGTGAGGAGTAGAGACCTGTATTAAACAAAACCTCCAGTTTGTAACTGTTTTACATAAGGGGTGTTATCTGCAGTTTCTGTAGCTGGAAGTTCTGTGTCCAATATTTGTATGCAGTTGCAAAGAATCAACTCATCTGCTAAACGTTCTTAAGACTTCTTAGTACTTCATCTGTAAAAATCAAAATCTGACCACCAAATTATTTAAACAGACTTCAAATTGATATTCAGGGTGGCTTTGGCCTATACACAGTCATACATCTGCTTAATTTCTTTTAATAAATCTTGCCTCCACCATAGTAGCCCTACAATGGGATCAAGCTGTAAGATGGAAGATGATTTGT
Organism: Actenoides hombroni; assembly: GCA_024336885.1. NCBI lineage: Eukaryota > Metazoa > Chordata > Aves > Coraciiformes > Alcedinidae > Actenoides > Actenoides hombroni. Next base: position 5,468,320 of record WUAM01000047.1, read on the forward strand.
TGGAAGTGGCAGGTGGAAAGTAGTAGAAATAAAATAGTCCGTTTAGAAGAAATATGGATTTTGCATATGCATGTATACAGGAAATAGTCTCCCAGTTTTTTAGGTGTTCCACCTTAGACAGAAAAAGTATTTTTTCCCAGCATTCAGATACCAAGTGTCTGTTACCAAGTTGTGTTCCTTTGAATGCAAACAAGCCCTTTACAAGTTTGGGGAAATTGATTTGGGCATTATCCTGCCTGAAGTGCAAGTCATCATCCACAGTGGCACAGTGCCTGGTGCCACGGTGGGATCCTGTTAATCCAGGGAAATATGAACAGCTTGAATGTGTGTGATTGGGTTTGAGAAAATTCTCTTTGGTCAGGATAGCACTCCAGCATGTATTGGACTGCAGTGGTTTTTCTTGGTTGTTTTCTAGAATTACTTTTTAAAATTTGGATAGTTTGTAATGTTTTAAAGTTAATAAACAAGCTGAAAGCCTGATCAAACTGCAGAAAAATTGTCTGTGCAAGTGACAGCATTGATCATGGACGTGGAAAAGCTTTGGGAGAGGAAGAGTTATGTAAGCAGAAAACAGTTGTCAAATTCTCAAAAGCTGTTTCTTAGCTAGCAGTTAGCTAATTGGTGTGTGTGCCTCATAAGCATGCCTACAGAAGGCAAGACTGGTTTAAGAAGAAAAGGGATCATGTGACAGTTGTTGAAGCTGTACTAAATATATTGTAAAGTTGGTGTTACTGGTGATTTAAGTTAAGAAGTCATATCTCACATGCATTATAGAATGCACATAAGTTTTGTGGGGTTTTCTTTTTCTACTAGATACAGAAATGGGATGTCTCTGCCATAGTTGTCCTGAATTTGTAGGCAGATAAGGGCTCCCTGTTTCATGGCAGAAAAGACACCGTGTTGGCTTTTCCCTCACCACAAAGTCAGAACTGTCTGACAAAGAACTTGCCTGTGTGCAGTTTTCCAAAGCGGGGCCAATGCATGTATTCCTACTTTTATACGTGTGTATTTTATGTGATATATAATACTGGAAAGGCTGCATTTTGCTTTTCCAAACCTCACTGATCAGTGTTTAGTCATCTAAAAGTGATGTTAACTCAGTATGTATTGTATTTTACCTAAACCCACAAGTGCACTCTAGTAGTTTTGATACGGGTGTCCAAGGAAGGTAACAGTTTTGGTTTGGCTCTATAACCAAAACAGTAATCTGGATGTAGTGTTCTGTAGCTGAATAAAAGCTTTTGCTGCCAGATGGACAATGGCCAATTTAACTAAGAGTGCCTTTTCTTTTCAATTAGTATGTTTTTAGAAGAAGAAAAAGAAAATAAAATCTTTGCTGTAATCTTTTCAGACCTAGAATGTATTTTTCAAATATTCTGTGAGACGTGCAGTTCATGAAGCAGCAACTATTTTTGTACAATTACAGTTTTAGGTGAATTATAAACTCTTAAATTAAAATTACAGGCTTCTTTCTAAGAGTCATAAAGGATTACAGACAGTTGGAAGCAATTTCAAGGGGGAGCTCAACAATGAAAGATTTCCCAAGCATTTGAATAAAGGTGCAAATCAAAATGTGATACGTTCAGTGCTGTGTTTGCTACATAAAACACACCACAATGAATGGGCACCGAATGAGGTGGTGCAAGAGTTTAGGTTTGTTTTCTGTTGCAATTCTTCTTGAAAGTGATTGTGATATTTAAATATTGTAGTGTCCAGACATGATATTGTTCTGTGGCCCTTGGCTCTGTGCAGTTTAACTCTCGTATGTTTTCATAGGAAGTCACTTTTTCCTGTGTTCTTTTTATTTGTTTTGGATCATTTATTCAAGCTTTTGAAATTCACCTATTTGTAAACCTCATGCAAAGAGAAAACAAACCTCCCATCAAAACTTTCTCCGTGGGAATTCTGTTCTTACTCATAACGCTTGTGTACCTATTCCATATATAAACTGGTTTTCTGATTTTTCTTTATTTTTATTTTCATTTTTTTCCAAGTTTGTGATGCTATCTGCTGTGCCTTAGTAGCTGCTTATAAAATTCAAAAAATAAAAGGCGCTTCTTACAACTAGGATAGGTTCATTTTTCTCAATTCTTATCCATTAGACTTCTCTCAGTTTTAACATTTCATACTTGGTGCAACGTAAAGTGTGGGGAAAAAGTACAGAAACTTTTGATTTTCCTGAGTGTCATCTTGAAGCTGAGAGGGCAGCATAATTCTAACACCAAAACTGTTTGAAGCACTTCAAGAATGGTTTTCAATGTAACAGTGACTGTACCCACTAGATTTAGTCTAAATTTTTTAGAGGAAAAGGTTTCCTCTAAAAAGTGCTAATTTGTCAGAATTAAAGTGTTCTTCAGTTATGATAATTTTGATGAAATTCTTATGGCAGCCAAGTAGGTTCCATCTAC
>WUAM01000047.1:5471131-5509742 GCA_024336885.1 Actenoides hombroni
AAGTAGGTTCCATCTACGGGGTTTGTGGGGTGATTTGTTTGACAGTTTGTGAACTCAAGTCCATGGAAGCCCTCTGGCAGGCTACAAGAAAATCAAATTAAATGCTTTGGAGATAGGTCTTTGAGCAGATTGTGCTTTCTGGGTTCCCAGTTTCTTGGCCGAAGGGAAAACTTCAGATAAGTTTTAGATAAAAAGGTAAAATAGCATCTCTTTGTCTTTTTTTCCTTCTCTTTCTTTGTTTCTTTTTCCAAGAAACATCAGCATTCTTTAGTGATTTTTGAGAAGAGACATTTCCAAGTAGCCTGCTCTTTATAGTGATCATCATCTTTGGAAGAATTAATTTTTGTTGAAGTTTTCCCATAAGAGCTGGGAAAATGGCACTTCTAAACTGTAGAAACTGGGATAAAACTAGTATGAATAGAGATCTTTGTAACACCGGGATAGTGAATAGTTACCATGCTTTCTTAAACATTAGAGCTCCATGAAGATAGTATTATCTGACTGAATTCTCCCCCTTTTTTTTTTTTTCTTAAATGCTTAATGTGGTGTTAATTCATACTCAGGCAGAATAAGTTTTATTAGGTATAATTTTCCCCTGTACTTAATGTTTTCTAATCTCTCCCTAGATGATCTTAATATGACACATCAGCACTGTGTTCTGGCTGGTTTTTCACCTCGATTTAGCTCAACTCACAGAGTGGCAGATGTAAGTATCAAAAATGGTTCTCTTTTTGGTCATTGGTAAAACTAATATTCTGGTACTGTGTGTATAATATCGTCTTGTCTTATCCAGACCTGTCATTCACAGTTATGACTCAACCGGTTTTCGTTATAATTAACAATATTCTGCACAATGCTTCATGGATTACTGATGAAATACAGAAACAACTGTATTTTTGCCTGAAATGTTTTAGAACTTTTTTACTATATTCACATCATGGTCCTAGTTTAAAGACAGTATTAATGATGACGTAGAAATACACAAAGCACATTTGTCAGCCATGTCCACTGGCAGAACTGACCTTTAGGAGGTCAGAACAACTAAGAGCAGTCATGAGTATGCTTTAAATTGGATCCTTCTGTGCGTTTGAGGATTGAAGAAACAGAAAAGTGATGCAGAGTCTATTGTCTCAAAGTCATTCTGAGATAACAAGGCTTCAGCTTGATATTTCTCAAGTGCCAAGACACTTCTTTTCTTTTTTTTTTTTACTAGACCTCTCTTCCCTATTCCATGGTGTTATCAGTAGTTTTGTTTATGTAATATTCTAATGGGAAAGCATACAGAAAAATAAAAAGAGACTGTATCATAAAAAGATATTTTTAAAAATTACAGTTACCACACTCAATTTTTAGCAAGGCAAAAGATAACATTATTGAAGCAAGAGAAATACATGTATCCATATACTTTGTTTTGTCCCCATTACTCTTCCTACTTTGTACAGGAATGGAAATGAAGCAATAGCACCAAATGTGAACATAAACATACATATAAGATGTAACATTTAAAAATTGCCTTTATTTCCAAGACAAATATACGCTCCTCTTGCTTGAACTGGGCTTTGACATAAAGTTAATCTGTACATTTGAAAACAAATAATTCTGTATTTTTTGTCTTACTTTAAGAGTACCCTATCTATTGCTCCTGTCTGCGTTACTTTTGTGGTAAAATGCACACTTATTTGCACAGTATAGAAAAACTTCTCTATAGGAGGTTATTCTTTGTGTTTGTAAACTGTTGTGACTTCAAATTGTGTAATACAGAATTTTTTTTACAAAGAATAAGAGACCACAGGGTTCTTATTCAAGAGTATAGCTCAAAATTTAATTAAAGGTACAGATACTTGAAAATAATTCAAAGCTGTAGATGTCATCTTACTTTTGTTTCAAAAGGAATTTAATTTCCTTCTAATTTTGAAGGAAATTTAAAGGAAACAAAAGGAGCAGAAGTGCAAAATTGTTCATAATCTCTATACCTTGTAAGCACACAACTCTCTCAGATGGGATATGGAACTCCTTTTTTTTATTTTTTTTTTTTTAACCATGAGAACAGTTAGACCTTGGAGTAATCTCCCAGGGGAAGTGGTGGATTCCCCTACACTGGACAGTTTTAACACTCAGCTTGACAGGGTACTAGGCCATCTCATATGTAGGGGGGTGTGTGTGTGTGTATATATATACATATATATATATATAGTTTACCTTAAAAGGTTGGACTAGATGATCCTTCAGATCCTTTCCAAGCTGGTGTTCTATGATTTTACTGTTACGAGGAGCCCATACAACTCAGCAAATACAACTGATTCTGAAATACTCTCAAAAACTACCCAGGAAGCAATGGAAAGTACGGCCGTGTTTTGTATGCCATATCTGTGAAGTAGATTTAAAAGAATTGTTTTCTTTCTCCTTTCAGGCTATGCTCTATGAGTTGGCTAGATGTTTGGTGGGTTAGACTTTTACGTAATTTATATCAATAACTATAGAGACAATCTAGGAGGCATTATGCTTTTGTTTAAAAAGTCATGAAATAAAGTTACAAGAATGCATCTCTTCTCGTCCTTCACTTTATTATTTCAGAAGGAAATAGTTGAGTATATTTGAGAGATACATATGTTCTGAAATGGCTGTATATACATTTTTTTATTGTATCTTTTTAGTGTTCAAGAGGAACATTGGAATACATATTTGGGCAATGTGAACTGGCACTTCAGAATTTACAGACTGATTCAGATTCACTGGCTTTGTCTTTGAAATCCCTGGAAACCACAGTTGTAAAGCAAGTAGAAGAGATACATAATGAGGTGAGATGATCTGCACTGAAAATACTTCAGCCACGTTCTGAGAGGTGCAGTGTACTCATGGAGTTAGTGGCAGTTAAGTGTGTTCTGCTGCTCATGAGGCACTGCTCTTTTTAAGCTTGAAATATGTCTTTTTGTAACTTTTTTACTTGGGTACACTAATTGGGATTAACTTGGACTGAGTCTTTCATTCCCATGAAGTTTCCAGTTTTACCTTCTCAAGATCCCTCTGCTGGTAGAGTAAAAGAGTAGTTTCAAGAATATTACACCAAATCTGATAGTGGGGTGGACAACCAAACTACTCCAGCACTTCCCTAATGAAAAGGGAGAGAGGAAAAAAAAGGGGGAAAGAGCAGGTAAAATTTTTCAGTTGCTCATCAGGTGTTGAACCAGTTTTTTACAGAATGACAGAAGTGACATAATTGTATGTGATTTAAAGTATGTTCTGAAGAAAATCTATTGGAAATATTGTGGGGAATATAGTGGAAATAATTGTGAAGAACATACTTCCTAAGCCGAGCGTTCTGTGCTACAAAATATGCAAGTGCACCAATGAACTTTCACAGGGCTTCACTGAAGCTGGCAGTGCTTTCTTGCTTAACTACAGATCTGGAGTCTTAACAAACGGATGGATTCAACAAATGATCTGAAAATATCAGGCAGTGTTTCGGGAAACTGCAGAAAAAAGGTTTTTTTTCCTGTGCTATAAAAGTAGGTAGTATGGCAAAAAATGTGATTTGGCTTATTCTCTGTCAGTGGATAAGGTCAGGAAATGTGGCGCAACAGACTGGGTCTTCTTACAAAGGTGGTGTTTCTGAAGATTGTAAATTTAGTAGGGTTTTTTTCCCTTTTTTGAAGTTAAAGAAAATGTAGCCAAGGCTATGTATTAAGAGTTTAAAATGCCTTGTTTAGGGAGACAGTTTAGCTGTTGTAGAAAGCTGTCATCCTGCCTGAAACAAAGCTTCCAGCTGTTCCTAACTGTAAAGAACTGATAATTATCTCTAAAAACAGCTGTAACAACCAATTAATACAAACTTCTGAACCACTTTTTGCTTAAGTATGAATGTGTCTTTACAGCACTCCTATATTAAGACATTTGAAAGGAGCTGTGTTGTATGATCAATATTAGCAGCTAGTACATAGGTAGTTTTCACTCGGATCACAATTTCTGTAAACTTTTACAATTGCTGTCTACTGAGGAATATAATATTGTGTATTGATACTAAAACTTCATAAAACTCATTTTTACCTGTGTTGTGTTTACAGTTGGTAAAATTGAGTATAGCGATGGCAAAAGATTTACACCCCTGACTTTTAGCAGAACAGCTTCTAGAGCAATTTAAAGAAGTCTGCATGCAGGGTTTTACAAAACATTAATCAGGCTCAGTCCATAAAACTACACGCATATGTGGTTTGCCCAGCTAGGGCCACATGCCCAGCTGGTGTAAATTTGCATGGGTCCTTTAACATCAAAGGCATGTGCCATTTACATCAGGTGAGAGACTAGCCCCTGGTGTTTGCAGTCACCTGGATAATTTTGCTATGTGACATACAGGGATGTTTCCTGTTACACATATGGGATATACTGTAACAGAAATTGTTAACTTGTACATGTTGTGCACTTAGATCTATGGTATTGGATCTATATTTAATTTGAAAAGAGAATACCTACTCACCTCTTCTTTTTTTCTTTCTGGGGTTCTTTTTTTCCTTATCCTAAGGTCACCTCTTCACTGGAAGGATAAATTCTGTATGTGAAAGTGCTACTTGAATTTCATTACTTCTCTGCACAAGTAGACAAAATTATTAGTGGCTTATCACTGTGGTAAATGCACATTTCTTTTTTAAACATCACTGAAGTGAAAACATACAGATCAGTGAGGCTAATGCAGCTTTTTTTTGCATATAAAGGCTTCCTACCTTCTTTAACTCTGATAATGATAAATCTTTATATTTTCAGGAATTCATACAGGTTTTAGGTTTGAATTTTCTCAGGCAGGTGAAGAACAAGTGTTTTGCTTCTTTAACAAATCAGACTACTTACTGATGGCAATGAGTCTTCTATTTGATCGGCGTGATCAGAATTTTGTAACAGCTTGGGGTTTTTTCTTAGTTTTATAGCATTACTAAATACAAAACTGCACAAAAAGCCAAATATAGAATTAATGAAGAAGTGCCACCCAATTTTGCCTGTGTATTTCTGTCTTGATATACAGCTTTCTATGCTAGTTCCAAAACTCTGTGATTTTTTTCTATTCCTCTGGACTAGGGATCATGAGCTTGAAATTAGATAGCATTCCTATCTCTAGAGGTGGTGATGAACTTGTATTTTATTTTCAAGTATTATCATAACTGAAGTTCTTCAGAGGATTTAACTTGGATAAATAGATGCAGCTGTTTTTCTAGATTCTTTATCTTCCTGAAGTGCTATGGGTTTGGTTTTTTTACCCTTCTTGCTGCCACCTCTGAAGTAGTCATCAGGGATCATTAGCTGGAACAGAACCATCACAGTACCATCAGGATCTGTGTGACTAAGCTAAAATATAGTAGTTTAGCACAGATTCACAGTCTATGCTGAAATTAACTGCTCTGCCAAATGAGGCCTGGATGAATTATCTGTGTCTGCTAGAGAGAAAAGCCTAAGAGCAAGTCTGAAGGAATGAGGTATGTTCTGTGCCTTCAGTTTCATATTCCTGGGCAGAAAAATTGACTTGCTGTGCTGATAAAGTGGGTTTGAACTAAAGATCTGAAGCACAGGTGTGGACTTACTTTTTTCCATTTTTGTGGTGGGCAGAGAAACCTCTGAGAGAGGTATGGGTGAGTATCTGGGGAATGTCTTCCCTGATGTTCGATTTTCCTGAGTTCGTTTGTCAGAGCCCTGTCTTGGATGTCTTGACAGAAGTATTCCTGTCAATAAAGTGAGATGCGAACTTGAGGAGGTTTTTAGCACCTCTAAGAGGCAGCCAGGTAGAAGTTTAATATTTCTTTAGACTTAGCTCTGTTGTCATGGTCTCCCTCACTGAAAGAGCCTTCAAAGGAATATCTGAATAATTGCAAGGTATGTGCTGTTTGTTAGATGTGTGAGTCACTTCACTCCCAGTATGTACTTTGTAGTTTTAAGTAAAGATAACCTTAATTAAGGGTGTTCACGTGCTGCTTGTCTGAGTAGCTTATGGGCTTGAAGTCTGAACAAATACTTCAACAGCAAGCTATCGAGTGAACAGAGTGTAGCAGGGTGAGTAGAAGTGATTACCTGGATGGCTGTGAAGTACAATAGCCTAACAATGCACACGCAGTGGTAGAGACTGAAATTGCCCCTTTAAGCAATGAGATTGCTGTTTGCCCAGTAATAAGTTATCCTGAAATAAATGATTTTGCAGAGTTCACTGAATAGGAACCTTTTGCCCCTACTGAATCACGTTTGGCTTTCCAAAAATACATGCAGCTGCTGGGTATGTCCCAAACAGAGCTACAGGGGACCTGGGGAAACACATTGGCAAGTAAATGCTTTTGAATGTAGTAAAACATTGCTGGACAGATGATGTAAATGCTCATACATATGAAAATAAATCTGCAAAAAAGATTATTGCCAGCCTGTTCTTTACATTTCAAAGAAAATTTGTTTTCCTTGCTCTGAGTAATGCAAAATCTGGTAATAGTTCATGTTGTGTGAGGTAATAACTTCTTTATTTGCCAACACCACACTAATAATCTGATGTTCTCTATGACATAAAACACTACAGGAAGTTTCTTTAGCATCTGGGGATCGTGTTGAAAGCAGGTTTCAAATTAAGTACCCAAGTTTGAAACAGTAGGGATCTGTCTTCATCAGGGTTTTTGCTCGGCCATGATTATCAAATCCTGATTGCCACGATTAGAAGTGGAGACTAAATTGGTTGCTCTGTTGCTTGTGAGGTACATTCACTTTTGCCTTCAGCAAATCTATTTTTATGGCAGCAGTAGATAAATTTAAGTGTGGTGACTGCACAGTGTTGTAGAAAAGGCTGGGCTGGCTAAGTTGAAGGTATATGATGTTAGACACTGAGGTCACTGCTGAGAAAGGGTCGTGGTGTACACAGCCAAAGGAAGGTTAATGTGTTATAGCACATCACAGGGAGCTGACAGCGTGGTTGGTGGCTGACTACTATGGCAGAGAGGAAAATATAGATCACCTGCATGTGTGGCATTTAATAACCAATACTTTTAAATAATTGACTGAAGAGCACTGCCTCACAAAATGTCAAATGCTACTGTTGGCCTTTTACTACCCGGTATTGACTATAACCTAAGATTGGCTTTTAATCATTGTTTAAAGGACAGTTTGAAAATATGTTGAGGTTAGACCTAGGAGGCCTGATTCTGATCTTACTTGCACCAGTGTAAGCCATAAGTGAAAATTAATTAGGAAATGAAAATTGTTCCTCAAACAGCATCTGTATTTTTATATGTTCATACATTTAAGCTTTGCCCTGTTCAGGCATGTAAAATGTTTTCTAATGATAACTAAAGTTAGTTCTCATATGTGGGAGTCTCCAAACTGAAACTCTGACAAAGTCCTTGGCCAGACCTCTTAACCTGAGAGTTTAGTGACAGGAGATGAATGTCCTCTAACTTCAATTCTACTAAGGCTGAAATTGAGGTTTGATTTGGGTTTGGTTTTTTTTTGTCTCTCTCCAGTATTTACCATTGTGGTGGTTTGGGGTTTTTTCCTGGTACAACTCCTCCTGTTTGTGGAAGGAAGCAAGTGAACAGGAGTGCCTTCTTGCTACAGGAAAAGATATTATTGATTAGAGTTCAATGAAAACAAGAGGTCATAGGGCTTTTAAAAGAGTTTGGAAAGCAGATAGCATATGTTCTGATTAAAACATGCACTTAGTAATGGATGTGGTGTAAATAGTGTTCATTTATTAATTATAAATACCAAACAAGCTTAGCATAACTGGTATCTTTGGAGATTTTTAGCAAGACTAAGTATTTGTGCTTGCATATATCTAAAAGGGTGGTAGAGAAATCATGTTACCATTGCCTCATCAAGATGATTTATTTGGATTTTTTTCAGAATCAAGAGTTACCTGTTCAGAAGTAATAATTCAGAATAGTCAATTTTCAAGCAGCTTGATGGCCAAGTTGGTGGGCGAAACGTTGTTTTTCTCCCCAACCCTCATTTTATTAATTCCATCTAAAGCTAAAAGGAGACATTGTGAGATGACTGTGTACTGGAGTTTCAGAGCCCTAGTAAATGGTCACCTACATCATTAAACAGGCACATATTGCTATTTGGTACAATGACCTCTGGTGAGACCAGCTAATCCTGCAGAAAATTAACTAGACCGTTGCTAAACTTTACTTCTTGCGCCTAAAAAGCAGCACTTCTGTGTAAAGGTGTATGTTCTGTATAAGATCAAGATTTAAGTTAAAGTTTGGCCAAGATGTCAGACTTGAATTAGACTGCAATTGCATAGATTAATCAGTAGAACTAGTCAAAAATCAGAGTGACTGAAATAGATTCTTGTCATAAGTCAATTATAGCCTTGATTTTCATTTGTTTAAAAAAAATTCACTGATTAATGGCCTCATGTGATTAATTTCACAAAGCATGTTTGTCAGACATCATGTGTTATAACCCTTTACTGGTAGAGGCCAGCAAAACCAGAAAGAGGTGGGGGCAGAAAAAAGGATCAAGTGCTTAAAACTCAAGTTGAGTTGTCGATATGCTCAGCCTTCCCAAATCTGTGCATGCTGATCTTCAACAAACCATAGCTTGATCCTTCCTACCTTGGTAGTACTGTGGTGGAAGCACGGTAATTGTATTTATTTTTGGGGGTGCGGGGGGAAGGATGTCATTGAACTTGTGTGTTAACAAGTTACCAGACTAGAAGTCGGGGTTTTTTAATATATTTTAGGATCTGTGGCTACCAACTTATCATGTTATATTTTATCAATGAAGTTGGTTTAATATTCATTTTATACACTTCAAATTCAAGTATCTTTTATTGTAATCTTTAACATTGACCTAACATTTAATTAACGTTAACTGGCACACTTTAATATTTCTGTAGCCGATCTGTTCACTCTTGCAGGAAAGAAAGCGTTGGGTGACAACTTTGGGCAGTTTTCTTTATTCTTTCACCTTGGCAGGTTGCCTTTGTTTGCATCACTGGAGCTGAGCAGGGATAAACAAAAACTTCTTTGTGGAACAAATAATGATTAAAGCAGCTTTGAACTCGGTGTGAAACATAACTACCACAACAAAAATAAAGACAGAATTCTGAAGACCAGAAGTATGGGTTACGATTAAAGGAAAAAGAGGCTCAGTGAATTTCAGAAACTAGGATAAATGGAATTATTTTGCTTAAAGAATACTTGATGAGTTATATATTTATATTAAGTATATTTTTTTTTGGTTTGGTTTTGGTTTGGTTTTTTAGACCTTCATTAGTAAACTATTACATCATTTGCTGCATTTCATAAGTAAAAGTATTAGCTTGCTCCTGATGGACTTTTTATTGCTTCAGTGGGGGTTTTGTTTCCTTCATAAAGCACAGTTTCCACACAAACTTTGTTCTAGAAAACCCTGTTGCTTCAGAAGCCCCAAAAAGCTGTTTTATCTCCCCAGGACGTGGGCGATGCTGAGTTGGTGGCCGTAGGTGTGAGGGTGGGTCCAGCATGAGGAGCTCAAGGAGATGGGACCCTCCTGCTCCCCCTCGTGCACTCTGCACAGGGCTCCAGCTGATCTGGAAGGGACTGGGAGCACCTCTGGGAACCATAGGGTTGGGTGAAGTATGAGGAGCTGTTCTGCGTTATAATGCTGCACTCAGGTTCCATAGCAATTGACTAGACAGTTTTCTAGCAATTTTACTGCTGCAAGTTTTTTCAGTCTTTTACATGACTGAATTAGTTTGCAACCCACAATGTTAATCAAAATAAGCCAGAGTTGGTATGTATTTGACTGAATTGTGAGTAAACCTGAACTTTCAGTGCTGTCTGTACATGTACCATATGTAAGGAAAAGAATTGGGTGTTGCACCTCTCTAGGTTTGAAGGGAGCAGCCCAGGTCAGAAATTCATGTGGAATAGAAGTAAAATGAAGAGCTGGGTATAAGGGTGCATGTACATGTGAGTATGTTGGTAACCTTCTCCTTTTATATGGGATTGTGTAGGTATAGCTGGATTCATGCATTACCCCAAATAATAAACATGGATGTTCATGCTGCCATATGTTTTTATCTTGCAGGTTGAATTTGAGTGGCTTAGGCAGTTCTGGTTTCAAGGCAAGCGGTATTTGAAGTGCACTGATTGGTGGCTTAAGCCTATAGCTAAACTGGAAGAATTCTGGAGAAAAATGGAGATTATGGTAAGTACTAGTTTTATAGTCTAAAGCCTCTAGATCTTAATTCTGAGAGCACTCACAACTATGTTTTTAATTGTACTGTAGTAATGGATTTTAAACTTTATTCAGAACATGTGACAAGTAGAATCAATGTCAGCCTTTCCCTTATATTTCTACTCAGTAGCCAGAAGAAATATGAGCAAAAGAAGATCCAAAACCCCAGGATTTTAATTATTTCCTGACTGCTTGTTTTTAAAGTTTGACAGCCTCATAAAATGACAATCATAGGTTACATCATGCCAATTGGTGCACGAGACCGTGCATTGTCAACCTTATTGTACAGCACCAGCTTAGACAACTCTGCTAATGATGACAACGGTGGGTGCATCTAAAGACAGTTGAGAGTAAAATCTAATGATCTGGAGGTAAACTAACTGTCTGTAGTCAGGTGCACACTTTGCACCATAGCTGGAACCAACAAGAGGAGAGTAGTTTCTTGAATAATCATAGTGATATTGGTTCCTGTATACTTGAAAGTGCACCCCTGCTTTGCTTGAAAACAGGCTCGGTGACAAGCACTGTCAGCCCACTTGCTGTTGCAGACCAAGTAGAGACTCCGCTGGGAGACTTTGCTAGTGTGTTTGATACAATTGCCAGCATTGCCTGCTTCCAGATTTGTACACAGAAGGAACTGTATTGACAAACGTGTCGTACTCATATCGTTATGTCTGCTTTAGAAGCTTCTTGTCAGTCATTTCTGCTGGTCACAGCATAAACCTCAATTTGCTCATAGCCGAGTTGGAAAAGTTTGTAATGTAACTGAGGATGCAGAACATGATTTGTAGCAGAGGTGATTCAGAATTTCTGGAGGTGTGGTGCACCAGGAATATACTCTTGAGTTTGGAGGGAAATGTTGTGACTCCGTAATCCGCTCAAACCCATTGTGAGCTTTTCTAGCAATGGCTGGTTTCAGACCTGGAAAATAAGTGTGGAAAAGTGGAACTTGTGTTTGTGAAATCGGTTGCCCTGAGGAATCAGTGAACATGAAACTTTCCTACATAAGGAGAGAAATTATTTATAACTTGTTTATGTGGGGTTTTTTTCCTCATTTTTGTGTTCTTATGCGCTCACATTCTTGAATGACCTTTATAATTAAAGAAGAATCTTTTGGTTTGTTTTTCTTTCAAATGACAAGTTACTCTGTTGTAACACAGGCTTAGATGAGGTAGAGACAAGAATGTCTGATTGTTATTTTATATCCATTGTGTGTTGAGAACATGGCAAAACAGCCAACTCAGGAATTCTCGGGGGTTAGGTTTTCTGCCGTTGGTGTGACATTGCCATGTGTCTCTAATTAGAAGCGCGGTGGCGTCAGTGTATCTCCTTTCAACAGGCCTCGGGATGATATTTATCAGCAAACTGAAGGTTGGGCCAAGACAGAAGCTGCTTCTAATTTAAATTTTCAAAATTGCTTTAATGTTTTATGACTTGTAACATATTAATCACAACTAATTTTAGCTATTGAAGGAGACAGAAGAGAATGTTAATTGAGAGTGTCTGTTGTGTTGAGTCTCTAAGCAAATTTGATGCTTACTGTATTTGGGATTTGGAGGTAGGGTGGGTTTTTTTTGGATTTAACCTACATTTTGTACATTAGTGTTCCACAAAATGACAGTAGGGGGCAATGTTGAGCCGCAGTTTTAATGCAACAACAGGCACTGACTTAATAAAAATACATAGAAATGTAGCATTAGCATCAAGAATTATCCCTGTTGCTTCAAGTTAGCTGTAATCTCTAAGATTCCATAACACAGGAAATCAATTGTGGGTTAACAAATTCAACAGCAATTTAACATAAAAAGTGCAGTGTTTTGGTGCATGCTTAGCTTCCACAGCATTAAGTTAAATCAAAAAGGTATTTCTGAAGGTACCCAGTAGTCTACAGGCGGTGTTTTTTCTCTAAATTTATAATTTTAGCTGGATGATATTTAAAAAAAAATCGTGTTAAAATGCTAAAAGTAAATATGTCTTAGAATTGTTGATTTTGTCTCTGAAGGATATTGTTGCTTAAAAAGAAGGATATTGTTGCTTAAAAAGAAGTATTACTTGAAAGAAAATCCTTAAGCAATGTATTTTTCTTTTGTGTGTGAGCTGAGCAACTCCTGACTTACTTTTTTATATATGTCTAGAGTGATATAAAGTCAGTCTTGGGGTCCCTGTGTGTCTTTTTTTTTTAATTTCCCTTATTCAGTAAATCAGTTATAAAGAAGAGAAGGAAGTTTCCAAAATAATTTCTGAGGCTGCTAATTGTAATTACTCCAATGTCACAGCAGAGTATGATACTGCAGGAAGTTTAATGCAGTGTCTACAAACCTTTGGGCTTTATTTAATTTATTTTTTTTTTTGCATTATAGCAAGCACACAATTTTATCATAATGTTTATTCCTGGCATTTCTTTCCCTGAGGATAGTTTTACTTAGAGCTCGCTCTTGTGATGTAAATGTTAAACCTTTCATTTGAATGACATTCTGATAAAACATCACATTTCCCACAATATTACCTCATGAATTTATGAACCATTAAATCCAAAGCAGTTTAACCAATCTTCTTCTCTTTTCCCCCCTCCCTTGAAAATATGAAGGCTATTCAAATGTTTGAGGGTTTGTTTTTTTTTTTTAAAAGTCATCCAAGATTAACACGTTATCATCCACAACATCAGGATAAATGCTTGCTGAATTCAAAGGGAGAGTTACCATTTGAAAAAAGACTGTACAAGCTTTGCTTTCTGGGTAAAGAGAAGTCTGAAAAGCTGAAATCTCATGTGATGTGAGGAAGTCTTGCTGTAGCTGTTCTGAGATTCAGTGGAGAGACAATTTGTCTCTCAGGGTCTGATATCATGCAAACCTTGCAATCTGACATTTATTTTAGCTATGAAAATCTTTTTAACACCATGCCAAATCTGTACGAACTGCCGAAGTCCTACAGTCTTTTTTTTGTTGATGTTTATTTTGTCTTAGGCTGATTCACATTTGAATAAGTAAAATGTAAATCAATAAAATGTTTTTTGTTTGTGCAATGGAAAGTAAATATATATATGTATATGCTTATACTTTGATGATATCACATCTTCAAAGATGTTTTAAAGTTATCTAGTGTTCCATTAAAAAATAAAATAAATGAAGATCCTAGTAGTGCTATATGGTGTGAATTGTATTTCCTGCTTTGACAGTCCATTTAGCAATGTAGCCATGTATTTATATGGCAGTTGGCCCTAATAACCTTTATTGACTTTAGTGGGTAAGAGCCAAGACTGGGATTATTAAAATGTATCAGTTTCATTGCAGTATAAAATCGCAACATATATAATTATGTTAGGTAGGCTCGGCTCCATTTAATCCCACCTATTTATGCAGGAATTTAGCAAGATGAAAAAAATTGTAGAACAAAAATGTAGAGAAAAGTATGACTGATTTGCAGTTATATTTAACAGCATAACCGTTTGCCTGCAGTAAAGGATCTACTTAAAGGAATGAAACATAGATCTTAAAGAACTGCTTTTTAATGGTATAACTGAAACACAAGTAATTGTTACACCATTTGTTTCACTTTTGAGCGTCCTAAAATACAGCTAACAATAATGAAATGCAGCACAGCTTTTAATTTATAAATGTAGCATAAAACCAGAAGTGTGCACACTGTGTAGCTACGGTGAGCAAAGTGGCATTTCATTCAAAGCAATACCTTTCCATACAACTTTAATCTTGATTTGTAAAACTTTTATAAACTGTATTTAATATTCATGTTGTTATTGCCAGTATTCTCAATAGCATGTTTTTATCAGTTTATACAACTAAATTAAAATCAGAGAGCAAGGCTTTTTTCTTGTGAAATTATTTTTCTCTCCTTTTTGTGGTCTATTTCATGATTTGCTTCTATTGCTACAGATGAAGTATGTCATAGTTTCAGCTATAAGCCACTATTTCAGAGCTTACAGTCTGACAGAATTGAGTCTAGGCTGAAACTTGAGCTACAGAATCTCAGCCCAGGGCCATAATACTTTTTTGTTTTGTTTCTTTCCTCCCCAGCAATTAATCCACAGGTTTAAATATGTATTTAAATCAGAGTATTGCAGTTCTAGAAACCATGAAAAGCTGTAAGACAAAATACACTTTTAAAAGGAATCCTCTGACCTTTTGTAGACTTTGGTACTTTAAACAGCTAACCAATTATATTTGGAGAAAAAAAGAGGAAAAAAGAAAAAAAAGAGAATGGGCTCAGGAATCAGTTGGTTGGTTAGCTTTTTTCAGAAATCGTGGAACAACTTAATTGACATTTGAATTGTTTTGACCTTGTCAGCCAAAATTCAAGAAATTCTGAGGTACTATTTTAATTACCTTTTTAGCTTTCCCGTTGTGCTTAGGATGCTGCAGCGTCACAGTCTTCTAGTGGAGGGCCATGTGGTGATGGGTGATCGTATTTGTCTAATGAGCTGTGAAATGTAGGCACAACATGGCAGCTCAAAGACACAAATTTTAGCTATATTTCTTGTCATTTGGGGCTCTTCTTATCTGTTTAGTCCAGACACTTTAAATAAATGTATTTTTGGCAAGTTATGTATTATGTACACTATAGTCAGATGCTTCTGGAAATGTACCTTTTATCTTCAACAGCAAAACCTGATGATGACCTGTTGTTTTGTTGGGTTTGGGGATTTTTGTTTGTTTGTTTGTTTTGGCACTGATTTCCTTGACCCCAGTATTTTTAGCTGTCAGAAATGACAGAAAGGATTCAGCATTGTGTTTAGTAGAAACACTACCGATCTTGAAAAAAAAAAAAAAAAGAAAGTTGTATTGCACATCTTTCAGAAAAAAAAATATTTACAATTCTGAAGGAATTCAGACTTAAGCTTCCAAAACAAAGTGTGTGCTGAAAGCACAAAGGACTGTGTTTACAATTCTCTTTGAAGTGTTTTTGCAACAGGATAAGGAAAATTTTAGAAACTGTCTGATAGTGTTCAGGGTAAATACTTAAACCCCTTTAGAGAATTTCACACACAGATACTGTGCAGCAGAAAAAAGGATACTTATGTTTCCTAAAGCTGCTACAGCCTACAGCTTTGTACTTAAAGACAGAGGTGTTGAATAGAATTCTACTGAGGATACATCCAGTGACAATATCTGCGGGAACATCAGAGCAAACCAGTGGATAGCACTTTCCGTTTTTAACCCTTACGTGAGCTGGTGGAGATCTAAGCTGTGCTGATACGAACCACCAGAACATTGCTGTTCTAAACGGGAGCTGTGAAAAGGGCAGACTTCCAACTCGCACCGCGTACTCTGCGAGTGGCGCTGAGACCGTGAAGCTTATAATGGAAACTGGCATAAGCCAGGAAAAGTTTAGGACCGTTTCTGTCCTGTGGAAAGCGCGATGCGTTCCTGACAGCGCGAATGGGAGGCCCATGGGTGGCTTGTGCAGCTGCGCAGGCGGTGTGGCTGGGGCGGCTGCTGCTCCAGATGGTGCAGGGGGGGGGTGCTGGCCCCCTCTGCGCTCCCCTAGAGGTGCATTGGCACCCGACTTACAAGGTCCCTGCCTGCAGCTGTATCTTGGTGAGCTTTCGTTTGGAGGACCAGAATATTGTTGCTTTGTGCTTAACTCTTACTGTCCTAGGGCTTCTATCTGCTGTCTTCGCTGTATTAATGCTGTCAGATGTGTATGACTGTGTGTAGTATGTACATGCACTTGCATGTGAAACAGAATGAGCTCTGTCTTATTATTTAAAACATGGAAACATGTAGCACACTATGAGCAGAAATCAAAATTGTGAGTAAAGGTTACACCTCCATCTTGTATTCGAGTTGTGTCAACAGATCTGTCTGAGCTGAGCGCTGTGGCTTACACAGGATTCTCCATCACTTGTGAAAGTTTTCTCCCAGGGGATAGACTACCAGAGCTGGTCCATAGTGTGACTGTATGTGTATTTACATGCTTCTACACACAGATACATACAGATGTCCTGGGGTTTTTAATTGATGATCTTCTAATTAACTTCTTTATGTAACTTGTGAATCGTATAAAGTTGTATTTAGAGAAAAGGCGTTTACAGGGAACAAGCACTGAGGGCAACTGCTTGTGGTTCTTGGCAGCAGGAACAATGCAGGAAGAGAGCATTAGGCTACTACGGTTTGGTAGTACTGCCAGTCACCCAGCATGTGGCAGAGAGGGAAAAGCTTAGATTGCAGTTCCTGCTGCATCCATGTGAGTCCAGTCTCATCCTCACCAGGGCAATTTTAGAACCCGGTATTGCCCTTTTATTGTTGATGGAAACTGTGTGATCATTTTGGGTGAAAGAATTGGTGTGATGGGGCTACTGTAGATTGCGTAAAATTATGTGCCGTTTCCCCAGAACCTTGGATGGACATAAACTATAATAACAAAGGATCTTTTTATCAACTGTTTATTTATTGAGGCTGATTATTTGCTGTAGAAATAGTCAAGCAGTAATATTGTGCTACTGGTTTACTAGTCCAGTTATTCTTTACAAAGCCTTTTATATTCTTAGAAATCCATTTCCTAGTAGAACACCACTGAAAATGGCATTTCTTGACAAGAAATTCATATGTGTTTTTTTAAATTTGTGTATATGTTACGTAAAACTCGATTAACTATAGTTGAAGTTATTTCTAGTTTTCACTTACGCAATCTCAGAAGCGGTCAGATACAGAGCTAATGGATTTGTGTATTTGCATATGTATGTTTATGGACATGCTACAGACAAAAAGATTTGGTTTGGTGTTGAACTGTGGTGGTTTGGCAGGAATCATTTTTACCGTGATTGCTGTAAGCTACAGGAAGTTGTGATTTTGAATGGAAGTGAAAGCAAATGGCAATATGACTGAAATGTCACCATCTACATTGCTGTAATTTCTTTTTTTTTTTAGGAGTACAACTAGTATTGCTAAACATTATTTTATTGCTATTGTATTTTAGGGGCTTTGTAACCACTGTAAAATAGAATACAGCTGGTTTTACTTTCCAAAATGGCTTTTGCAAGCAAAGGAGGTGATGTATTCCAAAAAGCTGCCATTGCTGCATTGATACTTTTTCTTTCCTATCTGATCATCAGTCCGAACAAGATCATAGGTGAAAAGTGTTTTTGCAATATGTTTTTTAACACTTACTTCATCTTTGATCCAAATTACAGCTCTCATATATAAAGAAATGAAATTTGGCTTCAGTACTTGCCATGGAAAGCATTATGGTCTGATGGATTAGGTGCTAATTCTTTCACTGACCCTCTGTTTAACTTGTGCAAGTAACTTAAGTGTGGTTTTCAAAATCAGTGTGGAGATCACAACATTGAGGTCTGACTTTGGTTTTAGATTGCAGACTACTTCTGATCTTAAATTCCTCATCAATAAAATGAGGCTATGATTTTTTTACTGTAACTGAAAAAGAGTTACTTATTGGCTACGTTCTCGGGAGAGAAGATGCTGCAGTTGAAGGAACCCAACCAATTTCTGCTTCCTCCTTACTGTGATTGGAAATTGTAGAATTTGTGCCACATCTAAGAACGTAAGGTTTTAATTTTTTTTAAATTTTTTTTTTTTCTGATTAATAAGTTCTATTCTTTTAGGTATGACAGAAGGAGCTTATAGTGTTTTGGCTGACCTCAACTGTCTCTTGGCAGTTCCCAGTTCTAGCTCTCAGGAGCTTTTGAGTGAATCTTTTTTGCACTTCTCATTTCTTAGTACACATGCTTCTGCTTAATAATCCTGAAGCTGTAGACATAATATAATGTTTACTATTCTGCAGTAAGAAGAGAATTACTGGCTTTTCTCAATGTCTCCAGTTAACATCAGGTTTTGGCTTTTCTCCTTGAACTCCTTCACTGCAAGTGAATCTGAACTCTATGTAATTCTCAGAGCAGAGGCTCTAATATAAAGTGTAAGTGTAGAAAATCTTGTGAATTATTCCTTTAAAATGATGTGATGGTTTATCTCAATCAGACTAACGGCATTTCTTTGCACAGGACTCGTATTGAATTTTTGTACTGTAATAAATAGTGAAGGGAGTTACGAGAACAGGCCACTCATGCTCAAGATGAATTCGACTTCATGTTTAGCATGCACTGTTCTGCAAACTGTACTGTTTATAGTTGGGCGTAGCGTGTCGCTTCATGTTGTCTAGCTGCCTAGAGATCAATATAATTGTGTAATAAACTGAAGTGATTATTTTTATGCATGTATATATGTGTGCATATATATACACATCTAATAATCATATTTTAGCTCGATCTTGAAACCGTGTGCCACATGCTGATGTATTAAAGCTTCACTAGCTAGCTATAGAAGGTCAATTGTTTTGTCAGTGTTGTGGTGGGACTCAGCTTGCATAAGTGAGTAAGATTTCTTTTCTTGTTACTCAGACACATGGCAGAGTAAGTTCACTCATTGTCATTTTTTACTGATTATTCTCATACTCTGTCCAGTGTCATGCTTCCGTTTCATGACATAGGAGTTTCTATGATGAAATAATTTACAGTACTAAGGCCACAGAATTCACTTCTTCGCTTGAAAGTAACGATTGGTTATGTTGCTGATGGAAGACTTGGATAGAAATTTTAAGATTAGCCTGTACAAAGCAATTGATCCTGATGCTGTGTAATACCAAAACAATGTAAGCGCTGTACTTCCCAGAATTCCGTGTGGGGAAGAAACAGGGATGAAGTAACATGCAATTAATTCTGTGTTGTGTTCCTGTAGATGCTCAGTGCAAAGGCCAATACAATTCCTAGCTATATCTTACTCTGAACTGTTATGATGCTTTTAAAAGGGTTGAAAATATTAATAATTAGGGTTATTAATATTTCTCACTTGTAAAAGTCTTTTCGTGTAGGTGGTACCTTCATTAATGCAACTTTATAGTGACTGACTTTGTGTCTCAGAGGAATGACAGTAGAGGAAGGACAGGTTACCATGCAATTATAGTTTTACAGTGAAGGTTTTTCAGACTATTATTCCATTATTCATCTTTTGTTGATTTTCATGTAGGACGTATTTGATACACGTGTGTTATAGAACATGTATACATTCATGGGTCAATTCCACTGCTGGTCATTATGCTAAAGGAATTGTGAATTTATGGTATCAAAACTTAGGAATCTACTGGGGAGGGGAAAGATGGGTAAGATAGCAGCCTTGAAAACTCCAAAAATTTGCAAAAAGTACTGAAAAAAATCCCCCAATGTTCTGCTGGTTTCTTTAAGAAATCCTGTTGTTAAAACCCAGGACACAGGACTGTCTTCTCAACTTTTTTTCTTTGCTTTTCATCTCCTACATTTTCTTGTTAAATGTAAAATAGTCTAATTGAATCACAGCATTAGCTGGCTTTTTCCAACAAAACAGCAGATTTAGGCTCTTTGCTGCTAGTTTCAAAAGTAATAGAGGGAGGGAGAGCACACGAAGACAAAAATTGAGCACATAGATGTATAATCCCAACGGAATAAACTGACTTCTACTAGACAAGCTGAAAGCTGATTAAAATATTTCTCATCCTTTGGGTATGCAACAGCTTTTGATGATGGAGAGTGTATTAATATTCAGCTTAGCTGCTTGTCAACACTTCAGACAGGTCCCAGGAAAGATTCTGATACTGACCAGGTTTTCTCACTCTGCCAGAAATCTTTATGAGACACAGAGCAGCCAGCAGCCTTGTACTGGCAAAAGCCAAGATAAGAGTAATGCTATTTAGCTATGTCTTTATTTTAGAGATTGCTTGTAGACATTTTGAAAGGACCGAAAATTTTTACAGAATTCTTTTAATGGTATAAACTCGTTTACTTATGGCAAAGGAGAAAAATTAGTTTTAATTGTTTTAAAGTAAGGCTGCTGTAACCTATTCAGTTTTAAATGCATTTGTCCGAGCTGTTTTAAGTACACAAAGATCCCAGTGGTTGAGACTTTTGCAGGGTGTTCCTACTGCCGTTGTTTTATAGCAGTCAGATCTGAGGTGTTTGGGTAACGTTCACTTAACTTCATCTATTCCCCTGTAATGTAATACCCACCTCCCAGACAAGAATGGGATGTGAACAGCTGCTTTATCAGCTGATACTACTTCTCTTCTGTTGTTGACATGCTGACATACGGGGTGTTTGCTTTTTCCCCTTCCGCAGTGACTAAATATATACAGTATCTCTGGAAAACATGTCATACACTGTGTGAGGTGCCTTTAGGATGGCTCTAGGGCTAAATACTTCCTGTAATAGGTGAAAGAGCATGGCTTAATCAGCTTAGGTAACTTAATTAAGCTGTGCTTTTTCTCATGGTACAGCCTTAAAGTGTATTTAATTTAGAAACTGTATTTCATAGTTGTGGAATGACACGAGGTTGGCGAAATCTTGTCGGTTTTTATAGTGGGCTTGCAAAAGGTGAAATTATTTGCTAGTTACTCTACAATGTGAAGAAGTGACTTAAAGGAGTATGTCTTTTTACTGAAGATTTAAAGGAGAAATTCCAATGTAGTTTAGATTGGAAAGGCTTCTCAAAATGAGAAAGTGCAGAAAGTTGAAAGTATGTTAAGAACCATTTGATTTTAATGCAACAAACATAAAAGATTTCCCAGAAAAATATCAGAGATTATATACATGTAGATTTTTATCAGGTTTTGAAATGCATATCAGGTTTAAAATCTGTAAATTATTTCTGCATGTATTTATATATGTAATCATGTGGTCACAGATGTATATATAGAGATGTGTACACGTGGAGGGAAAGAGGTTTATCTGTTTATCTGAGCTGTTCTCCATAAGGCTTGAAGTTGCAGAATCTTACTGAACTGATACAATATGTTACTTTCTCATCTTAGTACCTCCCACTGCTTGGGCATAATTCTGTGGTAGACTTTAGTGTTTCTTGATTATATGGGGTGTTATAATTTCCTGATGACTGGTTATGTTATTTATAAAGCAGAGGGTGTTAATCCTTTGGTGATTAACACTCTATTTGCATTAGCAGAGGTCAAAGGTACCTTTTTTTTTATTTGGTTTTTTTTTTTGCAATGTTTCTTTCTTTGATTTTTTTTTTTTTAATTTTTTTTTTTTTAACTAAAGGTTTTGTGTTTTCTCTTTTATCTGAAAACTTCTTTGAGGAAATATGAGGTGGGGATATGAGCATCCTTCTTCCTTAGGGGCCCAAGTCTGCTAAAGCTGTGGTCATTAGAACATAAATTCTCTTTGCAAGGAGTAGATTCTCCATATAGTCTGAATGTGGAAATAGTAAAAGTCTCTTAACTAAAAGAAGCATAGTCTAAAGTATATGGAAGATGTACCCTACTTAGCATTTAAAAGAGTAGATACCTAACTGTGTCTCATTCTAAACCATTTTGGAGAGATTTTTAAAGCAAAAGATTATTTGTGTGTGTGTATGTATAAATCTAAGTGTATGTATACATATACGTGTTATAATTGTGTGTATATATGTGACTGTCAGGTCATTTTGGAGGTACTGTGGAGATTCTTGCCTATTTGTCTCCCAATTACTGTGTTGTCAGAACTGAGAAGAGATATTAAAAGCCTTCAATCCTTTCACAGGTTGTGGCTGTGCAGAAGTTGCCCTTACCCTAATATCTCAAGCCTTTCTCAAAATACCATGGACTTTTTTGTGGTTTTCTGAGCTGTGTTCTTACAGGGAACTGTAAGGCTGGAGATGGTGAGAGGGAAGCAGCAAAGGCTTTTTGCTGGTTTATTTTTCACACGGTCCTGGGATTGTGTAACCATTCATACATCTCCAGGAGAATTCAGTTATATGTCCAGGTTTTCTGAATCGCTGTGTCCAACTGCAAAGACTTTATAGTGGCCTACAGGACTAGTCAAGGTTATGTAAACACACTGTGATGCTGGCTTTGCTCCCTTCTACAAAGCTGGCTGTAACACATTCTGTGAGTGCAGATGCGGAGGTAGATGTTCCACCTAGGGGTTTCTTCATCCTGTGGATATTCAACCTACTGCAAATCTGGAAAAGCATCAAGATGGCAGAAGACCTGGAAGTTTCATCACTGTCATTTTTCCTCTCTAAAACCTCTTGAGTAATAGCTGAAAAAGCCAGTTACAGGAGAGCGGTGTTGATACGCAGTAGCCCTCAGCAATATTTGGGATGGGCATACTGCATATAAACAAAGAAGGCTGTCAAAGAGCAAGGAAGGAAACAATGTTAGGAAGCCAAAAATGAGAGGAGAGCAGCGTATCTGGTGGGCTCAGTATTTTTAAGCTTCAAACTCTAGGGTGTTCTCATCTGAAGTGATGCTAATCTTGGAAACTGTAAAGGAGCGTGATCGCCTGCCCTCTGCATGTTCCAAGGGGGCCAGAACTGATCTTGACTTGGTATTTTAAGAAAACTGAGCATCAGAGTAGGCTGATCAAGTGTTAACCATGTGTATTTTGCAGAGCTGGAACGTGAGTTCGCTGGTGTATGAAAGCTCTGTTTTAACTCAGTTACCAGCTATGGGCATAATGCCTGAACTGCTGGATGAAGTCCTTCAATATGTCAGAAACTTGAAACATAATATAATAATCTATGTTTAATCTACGTACCAAACCTGTGGGTTTTTTCACATTGCTCTGCAGCAGATAGGACAACTTAGGTAAGTGGAAGCACAGAGGCAAGGTGCTCCTGTCCAGCTAGTCATTTGATGATTTTGTTTTGCTGTGTGTTGTGTGCTAGTTTTCTCTCTGCTTTCCTCTCTGGTGTTTTGCTCAGAGCTCTGTGAGGTGCTAAGATTAGTGCTGGTTTGCTTTTGTCATAATCTTTCATGTTTGCTGTGACAGATAAGTGAAAAAGTAGTATTTGTTCTGCTCCAGCATGCAAGGAATCCAGCTCAGACACCAAAGACAATTAGTCCTATGTTGTGGGATAAAAAGCAGACATGCTAAAATTTTAGGGGGACTTTTTTCCTGTACATGCTCCAGGGGGAACTCTGCATATAGCACTGTGGCTTCCTACATGACTTTTCTGTTTGAGATTGTTTAACTGCTGTCTGCCAGTCAGTTGCTGGCCTGTGGTTACCTTTATGTGTCTCGTACAAATAATAAGCATTACACTGCCTTGTTCCTTTAGTGTTGCACTTATATTTTAATAGTTTCATTTACACTTAGAAATGTTTTTTCTACTTCCATAGAGAGATTGTGAGTAGTTTGGCACCATAAAATGTATGGAAAGCATAAGAACTTGAAGGAGAGTTCAGTAGGAGGCAGAATTAAAGGGCAAGGTGGTTTTGTGAGCAGAGAGAGAAATTGGGAGGAAATAAGTTACAGGAAAGAAGGAGGAACAGGGAAGGGAAACAATTGTGAGAAGGAAATTAGTATAACAAAGTGAGAGAAGAATTACAAAATCGAGAGAAATGGGAATAAAGATAATGAAATTATAAAGAACTTTGGAGGTGCAAGTGATAGTGTAACAGAGAACAGTAATAAATTGGAAAGTATCTGTACTTTTTGAACTTTATTTGTAGTCAGCATAATGAAGTTAATGTGAAAGTTGATGCCTCATCTTTTAAAATATTTTTTCCTTCCCTTCATGTTGCTCCTTGAAGTTAGAAATACCTGCAGTAAGTGGTAGAACAAGAAAGACAAAACAGGCAGTGATTTGTTTTCATGGATCAGAACAGCTACAAGGTATTAATACAAAGATCTGAATTTTCATCTGTTAAACTTTAACCTCTTGGCTGCAGCATGTGATAGGGTCTTGCTCTGCAAAAATTCATATACAATTATACAATTGAATTCCTTATTAGAAGTTCAAAGTATGCTACTTGAAATTATCTTAGGTTTGTACATCAGAAATATTAAGTATTTGTATCTTGTTTTCATTTTACTGTCATATCTCCTTTTGCCTTACATTTACACTAACCCAGTCAATACACATGTATGAACCATATCA
Organism: Actenoides hombroni; assembly: GCA_024336885.1. Taxonomy (NCBI): domain Eukaryota; kingdom Metazoa; phylum Chordata; class Aves; order Coraciiformes; family Alcedinidae; genus Actenoides; species Actenoides hombroni. The sequence goes on from WUAM01000047.1 coordinate 5,495,188, forward strand.
ACTTTTGCTGTTTCAAGAACTAATGGTATTTTTCAAATATATTTTAATCGAAAAACATTTTACTGCTTAATTGCACTGTTCAACTTCTAAATCTAAGACACCACTGGGGTCAGAAGATAGCAGGTAGCCTATACAGTATTTGAACTGGTACTCCAGTTCCTGGTTTCCTGAGGATAGATGTGATTGCTCTAATATAAATGTTTTAGATCACAGTGACAGCTGTGGAAATTAAACATAGGCAGCAAAATCCATTTTCTGTCTAGCTTAGTAAAGGAGAGGACAGATGAAAAAATTCCCTGGGCGAATGAATTCTTATGAGCCACTATGAATCTTTTCCTTTTGCTGTATTAGTTTTATTGTATTCTCAAAAAAAAAAAAAAAAAAAAAGGAAAGAAAGAAAAAAAAGTCCATCTTGGGTTTCTTTATATATACATCATATTAAAGTTTATCATTTAAAGGTGCAAAATTCATAATAACCTTCTTAAGCCATGCTGTAGAAAACATGGCAAACACTTGGAATCATAGAATGGCAGGGGTTGAAAGGGACCTCTGGAGATCATCAAGTCCAAACCCCCTGCCAGGGCAGGCCACACAGGAACAGATCCAGGCGGGTCTTGGAAGTCTCCTGAGCAGGAGACTCCACAGCCTCTCTGGGCAGCCTGTTCCAGGCTCTGTCACTCTCACAGTGAAGAAGTTTTTCCTCATGTTGAGGATGTTATGTAATATTATTATTCAGTGTGTTGTGGTAATGCTTAGCTTCAAATTAGTCCCTGTGCCATACCAAATGCAACCCCCTAGCTGACCCCTTTCTGGCATAACATTTAGGCACAAGCGAGATAGGTAAATGTGGTAAGAGGAACCTTTCTTATGTATGCGCCTTTTGGGATTAACTTGGAAGGTGGCTCAAGAATCCCTGTGGTGCACATGCTGAGTCCTGTTGTCAACCAGGACATATTCCCTTCATGTCCCAGAGCTGGCTTGTGTGCAAGGTGCAGAGGCTGAGATCAGATCGCATATGTAGTGAGAAGTAACATTTTATACCTAATTTTGAACCTGATCAGTGAATTGAAACATGAGAAGTTATCCAAGAGGAGAAGCTTTTTGGATAGAGCTGAAGCAAGTACATAAAAGCAAAACTGAAAACGTGTTAAGTCCTCAAAACTAGTTATTATTAGGTGGCTTGGAAACTGCTGTTACTAATGCTGAGAATTAATGTCTCCAGGACTATGACACACTTTATTTAGAAAAGAGAACAAGTGTCATAGCATTAGACAATAAATCTAGTGATTCTTTTTTAATACCTGTCAGCTAAATGAGCTCTAAAAATTCTTTATGGAAAGTAGGTAGGTCTCATTTCCATATAGAGATTTTTGAGACCTTCTCTGGCAAGCTCTGGGAAAAATGTGAGAAGCTGCTGAAATGCTTGGCCCAACTATACCTAACTGGAAAATATCTTTCAATCACACTGCTTCAGAAAGGCTGATCTCAGGTTTATTTTGATGGTGCATCTATCTGTCTGGCAAAGGAGGAAAAGATCAGGCATATCTATTGAAATGGAAATAAGTCAGCTTGACACAATACCATGTTCAGAATTGTGTTGGGTGTGAGCTATTTTCTCAGGTGGAAAGATGGCACAGGAGTATTCGATATGAGAATGATTTCCAGACTGGAATAACTATGTTGTAATGCACATGTTACCCTTAGGGAAAGCCATAGGAAATGTTGACTTCCATGATGACAACATGTCTTGTAGTTAAGATTACGTAGTTTATAAAAACAGTAGGAAAGTCCCACCCACCTCTTGAGAGAGGTTTATACTCGATAGCTGTCAGGATATTGATTTTTATTTTGCCCGGAGAGTCATTATTTCTATATAATCTATGTCTTTTGAGTAAACTTTTAAGTCAAGTTTTGAGTTTTCCTTGACCTTTTGCAATCTGGCATGTCAGAGAAGTTTCAGACCTTAAACTGTGTTTTAAGTTTGTGTGCTGTGTGAGGTAGTGTCCTTCACAGAGATGGGAAAAGTGTTTTAGATAATCTGATCCTTCTTTTCCATATATGCTCTGCTTATTTCCTTATGTTCCTTTCCTTCCAGCAAGGAACTATCATTAGGCATGGAAATGATTTAGAAAGCAGAGTATTTGTGATGTACAGAAAAAGTGTAAAGTAATAAGACAAGTTGCTTGACAGTAATGGGGGAACATTCATTTAAAGTGTATGCACAATAAAAAAAATCCAGAATGTGTGTAAGAACAAAATAATAGAATGAGTGAGATAACTATTTCTTGCAGGTTATTACCTTGCTAAAACGACTTCTTTTTTGACATCGCAGTTAAAAAGCACAGCAAGTGTGTAACATAGATGAAACTTGATTCATTCCCTGTTGTATCTAGAAATAATTGTATGTTATAATAATAAATGTGTTTAAATAGGTACTGTGCAATAGAAGCATTAATCCTGATTTTGTATTTTGCATTATGTTTATATAGACTCTTCCTCTCATGAATCTTAAAAAAAATAAATAACAATAATAATAAAAAAAAAAGAAATACATAACTAGTTCCCCCTCATGCTGGCACCAGTGCCTAGCAGGCACAACTGAAATAGATTGTAGCTGTTACTCAGTTTTAAAAATGTATTCCTCTTTATTCAGGCAAAATAAATGAGAAGTTATCTTGGTATTGAACCATGCATTTGGGGACAAAACTGAAAGCCTGAGACAGCTTGGCTTTCTGATTACAACTGTATTTTGTGTATGTAGGGTCAGGCTCTAGTGGGTTCAAGACAAGGATTAGCAAGTTTCAAAGGCAAATGCTTAAGGCACATACACAGTACTGCATGTATTTTATACACTGTTGGACTAAAAGCAGAGTTATTCCATAGAGCAGGAGATGTTATGTTTTGGGAAGTCTGAGTCTAATTCATCAAGGTATAAAGTCATTGCTTGCTGTTGGGCAGATTCCCTGTGCTGCTGGGCAGGCCTCTGCTTGGTGGCCTTGGCAGCCAGCCCCTGTGCTCCAGTGGCTTTCAAAAAGTAGAAAGCAGTGATATGGGGAAGCTGTAAATCAGAAACAATTTTTAAGCCCAAGGAAATATTTCTATTTGGTATTGATGGGTTTATCTTCATAAAAAGAAATGAAGTGAATATTGAAATGCTAGGTCAGTTTGAATCGAGCAAAATTAAATCTGTTTGGATATTGCTGAATTTTAAATATACAGCTTCCAGTGTGTTTTCTTATAACCCTGCATCTTTCACAAATTAAACTAATTTTTACTGTTTTGGTGTTGATGAGACTTTTTTTATTTTCTCTAAAACAATTTTTGAATAATATTTCCCATTTCTGATCATGAGAACTGTGGAGTAGGAACGACCCGTCGTTATTAGTAAGAAGCTGCTGTGTAGGAAGCTGTCTTGATTGCATAGAAATTGCAGCCACAGAGATGGTTTGACTAAAATAATATTCTGGATGAAGTCTACAATTATATTAAATTCTGAACTATGATTTAAACTTAAGTAGTGGCTATTTTAATCTATAATCAATACTCAGTCTCACATAAGCAGAAGATCTGGTGTGCTGAAGTATTTTGTGACAGGTTAGTCAGCCTAGAAATAACTTTAACCTACATTCACCAAGGAAAGTACATTAGTGGTTTTCTGCTCACCTATTTCTAGAGCTCTGAGCTCTGAATGTCAATTAAGTTGCTGGGTGAAAGACAGTTTTATCAAGAGAAGTTACCCTTGAATAGGAATCTTCTTTCAGTCTCTTCTTGTGACACTGACACGTTGTTTATCTGCTCTCAGGTAAATCACAGTCTTGTCCATTCTGAAAATGGCAGCAAGATTTGCTGCTCCTCATGTTCTCATTTCCTGGAATCTACTGATTTAAAGCATTTTATTGACTTCCACAGGTTTTTACCTGCTTGCTTGTTGAAAATAAGTTCTCTTGGGTTGCTTTCTACTAACATACTAGTTTGGTAGTTTGCTTCAAAAGTGCAGTATTTAGTTTCATACTTTTTGAAGCATTATAAATTACATAATAAAAATCTTATTTTATTTTTGATGGGCTGCATCTGTTCTCTGGTATTATTTTAAAAATGCATGTATGTGATTTTCTATAGTTTGAAACTACAATATGCAGTTTCTACACCACACTGCCATTCAGTCAAGTAAAAAAATGCCTTTTCATCTTAATAGACTATAAATTATCTGTAATATCTGCATATATCATGATGATATGAAGAGGAAGCAGTGTACGTGGCTCTCATCTCTTTTTGTATACTGCTAGCATTTTCCATGAAGACAATCACAATGATGAGGATAAAGATTCCTGGCCTTTAACATCTATGATAACCATTAAAAAAAATATAAATCCCTCACTTTGCAGTGTTTTCTTTGGGGCTTCATAGAAGACTGAAGACTTCCTAAAATCCTGCAGTAGTTCAAAGAATAAGTTGTCTCATTTTTTATAGTCACTACTAGGCTGGGATGTTCCACTTTTTGGATTTTAATAATTTTTTTTTTAATTTACTACAAATATTCACTAATTATATGCTAAAGCTTAAAGACCTTTACACATGAGAGTGCAAAGAGATTTTTATTCCTCTGTTTTCCTGTATTACTCATGGCCCTTTTGCAAAATGACAAAACTTCCTTTGTACTTGGGAATCATATGGCCCATTTTGGATTAGGGGCATCTTTTCAAGAAATAGTATGAGAAGTTATCTGGCCAACCAACATACGGCAGCAGCACATTGTATCAAAATATAGTGGGACCTATGTGCAAACATCTTTCTCTTTCTGCATGAAGCTATGCTGACAGATGTTTTTCCTCTGTGAAGGGAATCCCCCTCCAGATTTTACTGTAGAGTTGTGCAGTTTTGCATGATGTTTGAACACTGGACTGTGGCTTTTAACCCTTTGTCAATTCTCATTTTGTGTGATAATGTTCACATTTTTTTTTTTAACCTTTGGCTTCTCTAAGCAATGAGTCACTAAAATATGTTACTTTCAAAAGCAAGCTCTTATCTACCACAGGAACAGGAAGTATTTTCAAAATGTATCATTCAGTATTTTAATTGTGTGGAAAAATTGATGTTCTGTAGAAATACACTGTTTAGAAGTCTTAGAATTTAAATGTTAGCCTCTAGTGTATATGGTAATTTGATTTACAGTATGGGTAGAGAAGAGGAAGTAAGAAAATCTAATGATTTTGACAAGTTACTCCATCAGCCCCTTCACTTCTGTCCTGTGTGGTTCCTGGAGTAACATTTAGTTTTGTATCTAACGCACCCTTCAAAACAAGTGCTTCTGCAACGTATTATTAGAAAAGTTGTGCCTAAAGTATAGAAAACCATAGACTTCGGAGAAATCTTGGTTTCGAGGGAAAAAACAGCACATCCCTTCTCCTGCTCTTCCCTTCTCCTCCCGTCTGTGAAAAGCAACTCAACTGTGGAAATTTCCTGCTACAGTTAGAACAAATGTTCAAATTGTTTGCTATCACTAAAATTGATGCCTTCAGATTTTTGTTGCTGGAGTTTACCCGTCAGGTTCAAGAGGATGCAGTTGACCCCATAATAATACTAATAATGTAGCAAGCATCACTGTGGTGAAGTGGCAGTCTTAAAGGGCAGGTTACTGGCCTCTCATCCAGAACCACTGTATGTGTTTGAAAAAGACCTGAATAGAAGCTTTTAGGCAGCCAATTGATAATGCAGTCACTCTTTGAAGTCAGTGCTATTTCTTCAGTCTAATCTACTGACCCTCTTTTTCCCCTTTCCCTTTTTGGTGAACTAAATTAGCATTCAAGAAAGCAACATTTTATTTTTTTTTTTAGTGTGGCACCTGAACTTTTGAAGTACTGTGCAGGGTCTTGGATGTTCACAGAGGTCAGAAAACAAATGTTACCACTGTTCACACGGTGGCCTGGAGTTGGTGAATTGATACAGATGTCTGCCAGCCGAAAACCCGTCTGTGTCAGTAAACAGTGAAGCTAGCTCTGTGGCAGAGTAGTTTTCAGGTATGTTTTGGGGAAGAGCCCTCTTTAGATCTTGCTGTTCTACAGGATATAATCAGTGAGTATCTTGCCTACCACTACATAATTTTTAAAGTAATACTTTGAAAATGTTAACTGGGTTGAAGTCATAGTTATGTGACTGTTTGTAGCTTAGGTAGCAGATGTTCAGCACAATGGGTATTACTAGGGTTAAGGACCTCAGGCAGATCTGTATCCTCCTGATTTTACTTGGCACTAATATGTTGATATACACTGCTCTGAAGCGTTTTCTACTTCGGAGTCCCCTTTTGTCCTCTGTGTGCTGAGGACACCCCATTGTCCTTCTACGAGCTGCATCTTGATTTGTGTGCTTGTCTTCTCCCTGCACTGTATCTTCAGGGCAAAACTCGAGCATTTCCAAATACATTTGGAAATTTGTCTTTAGACAGCCTGAATGGAGGACACTATCCTTGTATTAATTCAGCAGGCACAAAATGCTCTTATGCTGGTTTCTCATTTACTGAGATCCTTATGTGACAAGTGCTAAAAGGCAGGACTTAGTTAGCTCCTAGTGTTAAGTAGTGCTCTGTTGTTTGAACTGCAGTCAATAGCATCTCTCTTCCCAAAATGGCAAAGGGAAAAGTTGTGTAGCTCTAGGTGCCTTGAAATGCAGAAACATTTGCTTCAAGTCCCTCAGTGGCTGTTGGCCAAGTTCAGTAGCAGGTAATCTATGCACCAGTGGATACTGCCTGCATCAGAAAGCATTTCTTTGCTCTAAAGGACATGTCAACAGAAGACTAGAAGAATTGAGTCAATCCAGCAAAACAACAATGTAGTGATTCCACATCAGATGACTGGTATGCAGGTCTTGACTCGAAAGCCATTAACTCAAAAGAAGACTTTCAATCACATGCATTTTGGCTTTAGATAAGTCCCACAGAGAGATAACTAGTGCAGTCTTGCCATAGGGGAGCTCTGTTTATAATAATGCTAAAAAGGATGAGACAGCAACAGCATTGGACAGTCTAGTAAACAGGGTCAGAAAAATTACTTGTGGGAAAAATACAGACTTATACCAACAAGGATTCAGTGAACAGTGAGATTTATTTTTATAGGTATTGATGTTTTCACTTGAAACAATAGCAGTTCATTGAAGTACAATGTGCATGGGCCCTGAGCAGCCATGTGACTTTCATGTTATAAATCTCCTCTTTCTTCTTTCCATGCAGTTTTGTAACAGCTTTTGTTACTGTGGAGTCGAATTATTCTCCAGTCCTCTAATTTTAAATGCCACATTACCTTCTTTTGTTCTCAACTTCACCTTCATTTACTGGGCTTAACTGCAACGTTTTTTACATTCCTTCCTTTAAAAAAATGCCATTGGGAAATTGCATATTATTTGCTCCTAAGTACTTTCAATCTGAGAAAAAAAATGTACTAAAAATTTAATATTTATAGTGATTTAAATTCCTCACTGGTAAATAGTTTAATTAAACATCTTTGTGATTTCCTGTGCTCTAGGCATAGAAGTGTTGCTAATTTGTCCAGAGTAGTTGGTAATCCTTTCAAGTTCTTTTGACACATTGATTTTCTGTAACTATATTAATACTAAGATTAATTAAACAGCTGGCCACAAATCATGCTGATAGTGGTATTTCTTTACTTAGGCATAATTAGCATTTTTACATGATTTCTTAGTTGCGGCCTTTTGTGCTTGTATATATGCTATAACAAAAATTTAGTATTTCAACTTGTTTTGCATATTGCATATGCATATTATTCACACTTATAGATAAAATTTAAGTATTAAGCTCATGCTTAAAAATAATAATAGTGATTTAATACTCATTCAAGATCCATGAATGAAGCTGTCTATCCAAAGAATGAGCAGGGGCAAGCCTTTCCTTGTCACCCGGTCAGCATTTGTCCTCAGCTCTCTTACAACAGATTTCTCCTTGATACAACAAACGAAATCCATTTCTATGACTCATGAATTCTTGATTCCTAAATCTAGCAATTACTATAAGCAGTCCGTGAGGTGAGAGATGGAACGAGAGTCACCACACTAATTTCTTAGTGGGAACATGCTATATTGAAAACATGCAGCAAGTAGCTGCAGGATCGATGTCAGTGGCTGGAAGCAAAAAGCTCTCATGTTTTAGTCATCTGCTTCCACCGTGTTAATGCCTTCAGGAGTGTAACTTGCTTTTGGGAAAGAGTTTACTCAATCAAGATCAGATCTTTTTTGAGCTCTAACAGCTAGGGTTTGTCATCATCTTTGTCCAGACAAGCAAAAAATTGCCCCATGATGTATTCTGTTTTTAGAAACCATTTGTATCAAAGTCTTTGCTCTTCAGACACAGAATTGAACTGTCCTACTAAATCATGGAAGTAACTGAATCATAGAGAAGGGCATCTAGCTCACCACTCCTCCTCAAGGCAGGATCCAAGGACCCTGAAACATCCTATGTTTTACTTGTTCCTAACAAAGCCCAAACAACTTCAATCAGGAAAATTCCTTAATCCCCTTTTTGTGTCCAATGTTCCCCGTCTCTCCCCCAGTACTTAGTCATTTAGAAAGACTTGCTTAACGGCTACCTTAAATCTCCTGTGCCACATTAAGCCTGTCACCCCTTGTCATATTCTCAGTGAACATAGAGAATGCTTTGACCGTTCTATTTGCAGTCTGTTTTAATATTTAAAATCTCTTTTAATGAATATGCTTTATTCTTATCTGTAACCTAGAAGCCTATTTTTAGGTTTGTGGCTGAACAGTACAGAAATACTCTAAGGGGGTTTTCTTAATGACTTCATTTTATCCCTTCAGAAAATTCTGGGCCTGTGTCCCCAAACTTTTCCTATCTCTCAGAAGCTTTAATTTGTGTTGAGGTGCAAAATTGTTGTTGTGTGTCAAGGAAGGTGATCTAAAGAATGGTCCCAAGTAAGAGGTGCAGTGTGAATGGAGTCAGCAAATCAAATAGACAGATATGGCCTAAGCCTCCATATTGATGCTCATATTCTGGGATTGTGTTAATGTCTGCTACCAAAGGCTGGTTGACCAGGTGTGATGCTGACCACGCTGGATGGGAATTCTCTGCTTGCCCTGCTATATCCTCTTTATATGTCCAAACATTGTTCAGCTAGACAAAGAAGAGATGTCAGGTGGATGACTAATGGCTAGCTACGGTGTCTGGAGTAGTTGCTTTTGGTGCTTGAATGGGTTATGTGGCTTGTCTGAGCTCAGTAATTACGAGCACGTTACTGTTGGAAAATACGAGTTAAAAAGGCTCAACTGCTCCTTCAGTATGCATGTGTGCAGCTTGCAGTGTGTGGTATCTGGAGTTTGGTGTGACCCAAGTCTTTACAGTGTATGGTGCGCACATACGCGTTTCTTCCAAAGAGGTCCCATACAAAGGAAGTGGAGCCTGTTCACATTGGAACAGGGGAGTGCCAAATTGTTACCACTTTGATTTATGGAATGGTGGAAATAATTAGGGATGCCATCACTGGACCTCTAGAAAGCCCAGAAACTTGCAGTGTATTAACTTGGACTTGACAAGTGTGTAACTTGGGGATTTCCTCCTGAAAGGCCGTGTGTCATGGTGGATGAGACTAGTCAGCCAAGGAACAGCTGACCTATCTGCGGAATGTGCAGCACTTTTACCGCTCTGCTGTTGTATCTTTTATTTGCTGCTGGGATCTAAGTTTTCTAGAGTAAGGCATTTATTTCTGAATCAGGAATTCTATAAAGCATGTTAAGCTCAACAGAAAATTTTCCATAAAGTTCATGGTGCTTATGTCTGATGGGCTTTTCTGACAGCAAGAAATATGTGTGACAAAGGCTTTTGCAGGTCTTGTTTTTTCCTTTTTTAATCTAAATGTGCATTTTATACACAAGGAAATAATATATTAACATTTCTTACTTTGCTACAATCTCATTTTTTATACCCATGCTGAATATTTCATAGATGTCTGCATATAGATTGGGAGGCACCTAATATTTTATTAATAGCTATTGATGGTTGAGTATCTATTACTGTATACAAGTGATCAAAGAATCACCTTCTGAGCAATCTTAGATACTGAAAAGACCTCAGGATGCTGGTTCAATGATGGGTATCTGTTATTTGTTTGAAGTGCTGGGATTTTTTGAAAGTCCCCTTTAGACATGCGTTGTAGATTGTCCAACTCTTGCTTTGCTGGTTCTGCAGCTTCCCAGATAAGTTAAAAAACGCTTTTTTCAGACGAAATGTGTGAGGTAGGGGGTGCGGCATGGGGCAGAGTTTCTGTTGCTCTGAAGGTGTCCAATGTGGTTTGTCCCTTGGGTGGTCTTATTTTGGTTTTGGAGGACCTTTATGTTCTGTCTATGAACAAGAATATTGAGATATGGATAATATTTGCAGGTGAATGCTAGTATGTCTGATAACCCAGCTATCTTAAATTTATTTCTAAATTTGTAGACATCAGTGAATAACTGTAAATCTGGTAATATTGCCTGTCTGAAATGTTTGTGAAATAATTTTAAAGGGTGTAGAGGAGCCGCCACTGGCAAGCAGACTTGCTTAGTCCGTAAGAAATAGAGCCTTTGGGAATAGCACAGGGATGGAGAGAAAGAGAGGTGCTTTGATCTATCACTTTGTAGTTAATATTTTCATGCCTTCTACTGTAGGCTTTTTGCCTCCCAATATGAAACTTTCGATTTAGTTACATGATTGCATGTAATAATTGCTCAAACTGGGGATTTTTCTGACTCTCCTAGAAATAATTCTTACTCTTCATTGTCAGAGAAGTGGGACAGAAATAAGCATATGAATGGCACAGTCTTGCTAATAGTACTCCCATTAGAATAGTCTGTTGCGATTTTTATGTGCTTAGATTATTTTTTTTTTCAGAGTTTACAGACAAAGTTCATTTTTAGAAAATACAGTTCATGAGATAATCAGACTGAGATAATCAGGTGTTTTGAGGAAGGCTTTCCTGTTACGACAGGTGATAGCAGAAGGGGACAGAAAACAGGGCTGTCATGCGAAGGATAAGGATGGCCATGGAGATACAGCTTAATGACCTGTAAGGGTAAAATATTGTTTTCCTAATTATTTATTTACGGTGAAGAAAAGTTTCCATGTTTTCAGGATAGGTTTAGTCTGCTTTGTGCTTCTCATAATGGAGGGTACTATTTCAGAAAATTTAATGTATATAAGCTTTCATAAGGCTGAGCTATCTGCCAACATTTATCCTTTATGCTAGTTTTTGGCTTGCTTGTTTGTTGTTGGGTTTTTTGCTTTCAAAATAGCACAAATGTTGAAAGTGGTATTTTGTGGATTATCTGACATAGCAAATTCTTCTTCAAACAGTAAATTAAGAATGTGTGTCTCTAGGCACGCATGCAGTCCACAAAAGGGCAAAGGAGCCCTTTGATCTTTGGAGATTTGCTTTCATATTCCTTGGTATGTATCCAGTTCTGAACTGCATCCTGTATTTTAATTAGGCCATAAATGTGGCTTTGCAATAAAGCAGACATTCCAAATGTAGTCACATTCTACCACAACGTAAAATGTTATTATCTTTTTTTCATGTGTTAGTTGTATCTGCTCAGTACAAAGCTAAATAAATCATCTTTTTACTTCACTTTCACTTTACATGCTTTTGAGAGTCCTACAAACCCTATGATGCATTACACAAAATCATCAATTATAAGTGATTTATGAATAGAAAAGGTAAATAATTATCGTGCCTGGCTTTGCAATGTCTGGATACACTCCACAGCAGAATGGGGAAAAGCAAGAAGGTAGACTTCATCTAATCTTGCTCTGCTGTTGTACATCCTTTTCTTCTGTGTAGGTCCCTTCACTCCTTGCCTGCATTGCATCACTAGTACCTTTTCACTTTCAGGAAAAAGGGCTTGCCCATGCAGAGTACTGCAATGGAAATATCTTGCAGGCTTTCTGTGGCCTAATGGAGCAGATAGTTGTGTGCTGACTGCCATGCTGTGTGAGCCCCGTTCTGTGAGCAGCAGCATGTACCTGCTCCCAGGGTGTTGGAAGGCTCATGGGATATGTCAGATCTTCAGCAAGAGTGAAGGGAGCTTCACATTTCTGAGACTGTGATGAAATCACAGAGAAAATTCACGCGTATGATCTGAGTTTAGACTGGCATGTGCCTTTTGAGGAACATGACACTGTAGAGTGTATGTCCATAGGCTCAATGTCTTTCGTTACTACCATGGCCCCATCCAGCCTGGTGTTCTGTTGGTCATGGGGGTTAATCCTTTCCCTCTAAGAACAAGGGTAGCTGAAGGTGTTAAAAGCCTATTCCCAGTTTCTCTGCCTAGAATGCTAAAATCACCTTTGATTGATTCACTCCACACTTAGGAAACTAGTTTTATTCTACTCAGTGAAGATTCAAAATCCACAGTCCAGGTGACTCTGCCCAAATCTGGGGTCTGTAACTGTTGCAAGCTGAAGTAAGATGTATATGTTATCTGTTCATGTAGATTCCTTTGCATTTTTGCTTGTTGCTGGTGTTAGAATTGAACCACTAGCTGGAATTATTAAAATACAGATGTTACAGATAAAAGTGTGGGGGTTTTTGAGTGTATGTGTGTGTTTGGGGTTTTTTTGTTTGGTTTGTTTTGTTGGGTTTTATTTTGTTTGTTTGTGGGGGCTTTTTTGTTTGTTTGGTTTTTTGGTTGTTGTTAGTTGTTTGCTTGTTTGTTTTGTGTGTGTTTTGGTTTTTTTTTTATTACATAAAATTCCCAGCTGATGTGAAATGTGTGACAGTAGCTGCAATGGCACATCTTACAACATTGATTGCTTATGGCACCAGGCAGAGAGAAACATAGAAACACAAATGCTGTGTTTCATGGTTGATGCTTCCAGAAGAAACTGAAAGAGCGGTTTTCAAGGGGCAATAGACCAGCCTTGTTCCATCTGGATTGCTCAAGCTTATGACCAGTTTTGAGTGATTGCGTATCCACAGCTGAACATTATTGATGATACTTGTGAAGAGAGCAAGAGGCTTCTTTATTGTGCAGAAACTGAAGAAGTTGTCTAAAAAGTCAGCTGGAAAGACTTAATCCAAGGCATTAGTGGAATTTGAAATGTAGCTTTTTTTAAAGGAACTCTAGAAACAAGAAGCTGTAACAAGGTTGGAGAATTTAACAGCCCTTTAGTATTCTCCTACGTAATATATTCAGGCCTCTTTTTTAAGATTGCAGCCTTTTGCATATATTTTATCAATAAATAGTCCTGTAAGCATTTTTGACTTGGAACACGCGCAGTTGTGAAAATTAGCAGGGAGAGGTTGTGGATTCATATAAAAGAGTTACATGACTAAAGACTCGGGTAGCAGTCAACACTAAGATTGCTGAATGTTTAGTACCTGCAAATCTCCCACATCCAGAGGCTGGGTTTATATTTGACAGAAGTCAAACTATATATGATTATTTAGGTCTACTGACAAACTGGATTCTGAAGTCTTTTTAGTTGCTGCTGCTTTTGATTTGTTGCTCTGAGATTGTTGATGTATTAAAAATCATCTGTGCCATTAGACTGCCTGTCAGGATCCATAAGTTGGATCAGGGACCAAGAACGGTTATTACCGTATGTGGATTTTGGTTTTCTGCTGCAGAAGAGAGGCTAATTAACTCACTGACAATATGAATGCACGCTTCTTTTGAAATATGAAGCCCTTACCTGGTATTTTCTCCTGAAGTCCATAAAGATAATGTTCTCAAATTATTTCAGTGGGCTAACTGCCTTTATAGGACAAATTTCTGTTCCATTGGAAAGCTTTGTGTTCTTAACACTGCTAACTTGAGATTTTGAGTTTAAAACAGAGTAGCAAAATACAGAAAACTACATGAATTAATGCTGCGTTAAGGTCAAGTGCTTATTGTCTTGGTATATGAGCACATTCAGACACTAGCAGATTGAAGGACTAACAGTGTTGAAGGATCAACTTTGAGTCCTGTGCTGTAGGTTGTTCCAGTTACATAGGTTTTCCAGCAACAGATGCTTTAAGTATAAACCACTAGCAAAAAGAAAAGCTGTTATTCCTGGTTTAGTAGGATGGTGCAGCTCTTAACAGTTCAAGATTTGTGTGCTCAAGAAATAAAAAAGTCAGGATAAGACTTCAGAACTACTCAAGTTATTGGAAAGATTTTACAAGATGCTGAGCTGCTACTGGATCCTACTGCAGGCACGTGTTGGCTTTCCAGTCAGAAGTAGAACTTGTCAAGCTGGATCTAAGCCTGCAAAGTATTAAGCGTCTGATGCAAAATTTTAAGTTCTTTCCCTTTCTGAATATTAATGTGGGTAGTGGGTTGTCAGCGAATCTCCAGAAGGACTCCATGCTATAGATGTTTTGGCCTCTGCTTTGATGAAGTTTCCTGTCTCTCTTTCCTATGTTCTACATGGGAATAGAAATTAAACAAGTTTAGATAGTGATTGAGCACATTAACTCTGTAAACAGCTGGACCTTGGACTATTATTATTTAGTATTTTAATTATTTATTTAGTATTTTAATATCACAGTTTGTTTTTTTACCTAAATATATTTAAG
>WUAM01000047.1:5517382-5529151 GCA_024336885.1 Actenoides hombroni
GGAGCATGTTTTGTGAGGGGTTTTTTTTTGGTTTTTTTTGGTTTTTTGTTTGTTTTTTTTTTTTTAGATTTTTTTACAGGAAGTAAGTCTTAAAATTTTCTTAACTGATTTATTTTGTCCCTGAGATATTTCCTTGATCTTTACTTATGTGCACTTTAAATTCATGGCTTGATTAGTTGATAATTTTCCTTTTGAGGATGAAAAATGAACCTTTTCTTTCTTCTGAGGAGATAAACTGATTACTGAGAGCTTTATTACTCCTTTCCTAAGAGCATGAAAGAGAACAAAAATCCTTCCCCAAAATCAGAATAAACTGAAATCGAATCCATATGGGATATCGGGGAGTAGTAATGGAAGAAAAGTGGTACTTTGATAGCGTAGGCTATTAACATACTGGTATTTGTCATATCCATGTAGCTGTAACATTAGATCTCTGATGAGAGGAAAACACGGTCAGAATCCAAATCTGAAGTTCAGGGAGTGTAGCATATATCCTGGTCTTTTACTGGAATACAATTCTATCAAAATGGAATAATCAATAATTGAGTATTGTTTGTATTAAGTTAATAAAGTCTGGGCTTTACAGCTGTATTGCATTCAGAAGAACAATACATAGCATCTGAGTGTCTCACAAGGATGAGAACCTCTGTGCAAAGGGGCCTGTCCTCAGAAGGGGTGGAGGTCCGCCTGTATGTACTGAGAATTGATGCTCCAGCCTCTATCACAGCATCCTGCAGTTGAGCAGGTTGTGACTAAAAAAGTGACTGCAGGTTTTGATCTCTGTGTTGTGCCCTGGCCTGTGTCCCCTGAGATTAGGCAGAGTTTAGTTATAATTTCCTTTAATTTATGAGGAGGGGTGGTTTTTTTCTTCTTTCCCCCCCCCCCCACCTCCTTCTGGGAAAAAAGTGTAGGCTTCTTTTGTGCTGCCAGGTTGGTAAGTTTGATCAGACATATTGCTTGTAGTGGAGCGTTGTCTTACTTAGATTGTAGGTGTACCCAGACTACTGAATTCATTTTGTGATTATCTTTTATTTTACGGTACGATTTGTGTTGCCTGTACATACTAGTAATATATATTCCATTTTATCACTTGTAATGGGATATTAATGTCCGTATATAAGTTGCATAAGTACATTACAGGATTATATAGCTTTATGCTCTAATAAAGTCAGGATGACATGTGCAAAACTTTGTTCCTAAAACAATTAAGAATAAGTAGTTTCCTGCCCTCACAGGAGGAACCTGTAATCGCTCTGGGTACTGCATCACCATTTGCATGGCCTATCTACGAAGCACCCAGCATATGTTTTTATCTAAATGTATAGTTATTTGCTGTAACAAAAGCGAAGGAGGAGGAAGCGGCACTGAAATTGGATTGTCTAGTTTACAGTTGAGGAGCAGGGACCATAGCTTGCAATAAAGTATATTTCCAAAGGCTGTTGTCATGGTCAACCTCTCACATTGGGTGGTGGTGTCCTTCTTGTTGCTTGACAATGTTGTATACCTCATACATTAAGTACATCTGGTATATCAGGCTCTGTGTTGGTTTAATTGCCTATGCTCTTCCCAGGATTGTGCCCCAGGTTCTTTTTTTGACCCTTTTGCCAGGACAACTAGTGTTACTACTGTACTTAAGTGATTATGAATTTTAAATCTTCATAACACCGTGCTGTGGTGTCACTGGGGGTAATGAAGCTGTTACTTGAGCTAAAGGTGACCAAACTTCTTTTTTGAAACAAGATGGTGAGAGTCCCGTTCTCACGGGGGTATCCACAGCCCCCGTGCATTTAGTGCTGTGGGGATGATAACGGCATTGAAATCCTTATGTCATTCAAGGATACGATTCAGCTGTATGTGGTTATCTTGCACAGCTACTACGTTGCTATTCTGCTGTGGCATCAGGCAAAGCGTGTTCGTGGCATTTCTGGATATGGGACTTGCTGCTATTTTGTTGGACCGTGGCTTGCACCTTCTCGGTTCTGCAGTATTTAACTCATTCTGTAACTTGGTTTTCTATGTTTGAAGTTATTCCAATAGAGCTAATGACATTGGGAATATGTCCCAACTTGCTGCACAACTACATTTTTCTAGACATAGTGCTAGAAAGCATTGTGGCTAAGGCAGGAAGTGGCCTGATGGCCCAAGGTAGTGGTGGCTTCAATGGTGGGAGGAAAATGTTGATATTCTAAGCTTTTCCATACTAAACAAAAACTAAGATGTGCTGTTCAGGGAAATCAGTAATATGGTGTGTAATTAAACACTAAAAGATAGTCTCAAATATAAATGCAATAATGAAATCAGAATCTAGCACTCAGTTCTCCATCTTTCTTCATAGTCTGAGGATGCTTGAAAGTATTTTATTTGTGTGTGTGACCAGTGCTACTAAGTTTACTGATTCCAGTTTGTATTTTGAATACTACAAGGACCAGGTGTCAGTCTGGAGATGTTGGTACAAGTTTGCATCTGTAACTATTTCAATAGAATCTTTTATGTAGCTTAGCATATTAGGGCTTCACTATAAATTAGGTGAGTTGAAGTAAAGTCTTGCTTTCATGTAGAATTATTTCATTAGAATCATTAGAATATTTAATTCAAACTAGAGTTCATTTCAGTGTTTTTGAGAGGTATTACCTACTTCTGGCTTTGAAGCCCATCATTTTTTCCTCTCCTCTTTTCCCCCCCAGAACTGGGGGGAACTCTTGATGTTAATTTTGCTATGCTAAGAAAACTACCAGGTACTCTTCTGAGGATGGTTTTTTTTTTTTTGAACACATAAGATTATTTGTTGTATGATTCTTGAGTGCATGTTAGAACTGCACAGAATTTTTGATGATGAACGTTCCATCTGCTGGCTAAGTGAATGTGTGCAGGTTGTACTTGGTGAGATTCAGTATTGCAAAATGTCAGCTGTCCAGAGTGCACATTAGTGAAGTGAGTCTCGTATTGTCTCTTAGCTCAACTGATTTCAGCAATAGTAAATAATCACTGAAGCATGCACTGCTGTGCAGTCCTTCAGAACTTAAGTGTTCAGTGTAACTACTGTTTGCATGTGACCAAAATGGGAAAAGGGAGGTGTATACAAAGGAGTGAATTATAACAAAGAACACTTTCTGCTTCAGTTCTTGTTCAGAAAACATATGTTCAGCCATGCAGGCAACAGTTGGGGTAAAGACACACTGTAGGTTTGGAAACAAAAGGCGTGTTCTTTTCTTGCATTCACAATGTTTTCAAACATATTCACTTGTTAGGGACTACCCTGTCAGCTGGATCTTCTTGCAAGTGTGATTTCTTTTTCCTGACTTCTTTCTAAAGCTTTTTCCCCACAATGTTTTACACTTCATATAATCCACTATGCATGGTAGGCCTGCTTCAGTCTTTGTGCTATTGATGATTCAGAGATGGAGGGGCCGTGCTCTGGGAGAATGTGGCTAAAGGGTAACCTTTCACTCACCCATACATCTGAAGATGCAAAGCCACTCTTATTCCAAGTATCTTGAGTGGTTTGGTTGCTCTTTCCTGACGAGATGGGTTATACTTCACCATCAGAACATTGCCAAACCAATTAGTGTAGCAGAAATATTTTGAAAGTGTTCATCTTTATACTTTTTTCTTTGTAACTATGTATTGAAAAATCTTTCATCAGAGACCTATCATAACTGCACTGAATCGTCCAGTAAAAAAAAGAAATTTATTTTTTTTCCTCCCCTGGAGATTCATATACTTTTGGCATGCCAGAGTAACCAAAAATTACCTGGTCATTACTTCTGTTTGGATTCCTTTTCCCTAAATATATAGCTTGAGACACTAGTATAAATATGCTTAGATAGGCATAAAGGTAGTGGTTATTTCCAAATAAGCTCTGCCTGGTTTAATTTATGACCTTTAAACTCATATAGCTAGAAAATGTACTGCTTTAGTTCTACAGGTGTAGTTAAATAGTACAACTTTGTAGTGCAGACAAGACCTGAAGTTTCTTTGGAAATGTCTCAGTGATCTACTCTCTAAGCTTTTCTAGGTCGAACTACTCATCTATCAAGTCAGGTTTTCATCCTTTGTTGTCAGCAGTGAATGCCTCGAAGAAGGGCAGGGCTCCCTACATTTTAATGCATGTAGGCTTGCATATAGAGCTTAAGCATATGCTTAAACTTTAAGCATTCTACTGTATAATTAGGTTATGTACTTGCTTAGTTTAAGTGTCCACCACTGAATATAATGGCAGGGGAAAATATGTAATCTCTGTGTCAATGGTTTCACACCAGCAACTTGAGCCTCCCTTCCTTTTACCCTAGAAAAATACAAAAGCTACATGTCTTCAATAAAATGTTCTATTTCTTTATTTAAATATAGACATAATATTTGACCTGGACAAACTGTTGTAATGTTGCAAGTGCTCTATCAATAACCAGAGTGCTTATGGAGTCTTATGTTGTCTTGGGGATTATTCATGTCTTCTGTTGGAGTATTAATAGTGTTAGGTGAATTCAGTAGCCTGGGAAGTTACCACTGATGAATGTCCAATGATTAGGATTTCCCCCATAAGTCCCTACAGACCATCAGGATCATTTAGACAACTAGAAAATCCACAGACAAGAAAACTCCATGTAAATATTTTCTAATGGAAGGTGCCAGCAAATACATCCTTGCCAACATATGTCAAAACTGCCAGAAGATCTGTGAGGATGGGGATTAACTTTTTAGCACTGTCATCTTAAGAGCCTTGACAGGGAAATGTTGTTTAAACATTTTTTTCTTTGACTGCATATGACTGAAAAGACGTTAACGGTAGATAAAACTAATATAAAGCAGTTAATGATACTGACATACATTCCAAGTCTGCACCTTTTTCTTTTCATTGAGCTCTGTCAGACATGCTGGAGAATACTAGAGCTTTAAAATAAATTGTCCTTCCTTCTCAAATGCAATTTGATGATTTGTCTCCAGTCTGATAAAAGAAAGCACACGCTAGTATATTGCTTCTTTTCAGGAATTTTTTGTTTTGTTTTATGGGCTCTTTAAAAATAAATTATGTTTTAGATGTTGCAGTGACTTCTCTGACTCTCAGGAAGAAAACAGTTAATAATAATTTCTTTCCTTTCAGCTCCCATGAGCCTACCTTCATTGTACAGTTTGCATATAACAGCTAGTAAGAGTAGAATGTAGTGAACCTTAAACAAACCTATTAGGATCACCATGGCAAGAAACTGGGAAAATGGCAGGAAAAACAAACAATGATTTTGTAAACCCTCCAAAGGTCAGAAAAAGGCTTTCAGTAAGTATGCAGAGGCTAGAAATCAAATCCCATTTCCTATCATAAGAAACCAGTTGTTTTAGCAGCAGTGGTTAATGTACTGTATGTGAAAGATTTAAGACTAGTTGGAAAGCTTTGCTTCTGTTTTATTAGGCTGCTATTGAAAAGCCAACAGCATAACTTCAACTAGGTGCTTTGAGATTTCTTAATGGGCTGTCAAGGGCAAGACACCAGGTCTGTGCTATACTAGCTCTTTCCTGTACATTAAAACAACAGGGGCCAAATGATCATATACAGAAGTATGAATTACTTGATGCTTTCTCTGTTCCATATGGTCAGCCATGTCTTTGGCAATTAATCATGTACAGAATCAGTTGAGTGCTCTCTGAAGCATTGAAGTCAACATTTAGTTGTACCTGTGCCAGTGGGGGCAGTGGGGGTTGCAAGCGTAAAATAGCAGGATGAAGAGCTGCTGGCGCCGGAGCCAGAGCAGCTGGCTTCTATAAACAACACTTTTTTTCCTCTTTACCTTTTTTTTTCTTTTTTTTTTTTTTTCTTTCTTTGACGAACATGAGCCATTTTTCAATATCATCCAAAGCATGAGGGTTGCTGAGTGAAACTGTGATATCTGGCATAGTGGATTAATAAACAAAAGGCAGAGAATTGGGTTTAATGTGCCCAAATTACTGAGTGATAACTTAAACCATACTGGCTGCTTCCATCGTATCAATGAAAACGGGTACATTTGCTCGTATTTTAAGTAAAAATTTAAAAATAAAGTAGAAAGGAGCAGTAGTTTGTAACCAATTAGTAGTTTTTTTATCACATAGAGGTTATGACATGTTAAATTAACATGGCTTAATAGATTTCAGGTTCTCTTTTTTTTTTTTCCTCTAAATGCATGCTATTCCAGTTTACAGAATTTCGTCAGGATACATTTTGCACTAACAGCAAAATAAAGTCACAAAAATAACAAGAAGGGTACAGAATAACATTTAAAATTTAAACCAAACTCACAGATTTTTACACTATAGATTTTTCTTTTCTGTATTAGTTATTGATTATTGAGAGATTACTTCTATTTTAAAGTAGTATTTAGTAAAGATTCAGAAGCTTATCCTATTTACACTGGTGGTGAGTAAGTGAAATCTTAACTCGGAGTGAGAAATCTGATTTGTTGACCCAATAAAGTGGAACCAAGAGACAAACTGTCCCAAGTGCCACTTTAGTTCAGATGGGAGGGTAATTTGTTTGACACGATACTAGGCTTCATGTCTCCCGCTATACAATGTTTCTAACCTTAAGTCTGGCTCCTGGAGAGTCTAGTATTGAAAGAAAGAAAATCTGTCTTTAAAAGACTAAAAAAGTACCAGTGTAGGGTTTGGAGTGCTTAGATGTTGCTGTTATTTTTTGCTTGTTTGTAAGCATGGTGTGGTATTCACCCAGGATGCATGCAGTTAAGCAGGGTAGTGGCCTATTGGTGTTGAAATAGATTGAATTTTGGTTTGGTTTGGTTGTTGGTTTTTTTTGTAGATACACATCAGAAGAACCTATTGTTGTAGTCCTATTACAATACCTGGGTTAGCTTTAACTCATAAAAGGTATCTAATTTTGAGTATGTATCCTGGGTGAATAGTAAGACTTGGTTGTAACAGTTTCTATTCAGTCCCACCTCACTGATGTTTTGGCAGTAGGAATGTGAGGAATATGACATTGGTCTCTTAAAATCTTATCTTAGTACCTTTCTTTCTTACATAATAAGAGAAGATGCTCTGATGGCTGTTGCCTGATATGTCCACGGAGCATTAGATTTAGTTCTGCTGCTGTACCATGAGTAAGGTAAAGGGTATGATTTCTAAAGACTATCTTTAATATAGAAGGCAGGATTGGCAACATATGCATGCATACATACATATATCTGCATGCATATATAGCTTTGGTCTTTTTTGAGAAGTGGGTTGTGTGATGATTTTTAAGACAATACCAGTTGGGATTTACAAGGAGATACCCTAAATACGTTAATAGATATGTAAGGAGAATTGGGGAAGATCTGCTAAAAATATTAACAGTACTACTTGTTAGAGAGACATGCTGGCCAATGAGGCAAGAAGTTGCTTCCCTCAAGTGATAAGCAATTTGTGTTATCTCATTGCTTAGGATGTCCAGGATATGTTTTTGCCAGCTCAGGAAGCAGAAGAAAGAAAGTTTCAGCAATTGGTAAACATTACCACCCTCGAGAATCCCTGTGAACATAAGGATGAGATAAGACAGGCTGTAGGGCTGGTTACATTGTTTGTTTATTCTACTGTCATGTGGTCCCAAGTGTGCTGAAAAACACGGAGTCAGAGTTGAGTCCAGTTCAGAGATGTGAAGGCTTCACTCAGCGTTGAGCAAAGGGGGCCTCCTCAGACAATTATCTGTCATTAAAGGACATTAAAAGAATTGAGGCATGAGATCAGATTTTCTTTGACGGGATGTGCAACTATAGTGATGTTCAAAAGAAGGTCATTCCTGCCCTTTAGAGCAGAGGTGGTATCGGCTGGGTTTCTGATGGATTTTTATCAGTGTTGATGTGAGGAAATGGCTTTCCCAGCTGATAACATCTTTGACCGAGTTTCTTGAACCCTTGACCTTTATCAGTCAAGGTATATATTGAATCCCCTTGTTAAAAATAAATCCCAAAACAAGTTACATGAAAAACTTTCCAATGAACATGTTTTATAATTTCATTTTACCCAGAATGCTGTTTTATTTGTTATGACTTGGGATTTTTATTAAGATGATAAGAATAGTAAGTTATTGAGAAATGCCCCTCTAAAAGCTAAATATCAAACCCTGCACTTGTGTTCCAAGTAACCTTACTGTCCTCAGCACTCTTAGAAAACAAGTAAAACAGTTAAATTCTTGTCTATTTTTTTGTGTTGCTTGATAGTACTACACCTTCCAGGTAGCTACAACTGTACTCGCAGGGCTTGGTCAAGAAGCATTCATGATGTCATTGTCAAATGCTGAGTTTGACTTGAACTCTGTACGTCACCACATAAATGAAAGGTGTTAACAGAAGGCTGGAGCAGTATAATTGTTCTCTCAGTAAAAATTAGCTTACGTTCAATTGCCAGAATTATGTTGTTCCCGTAGGTGGAAGGGACTTTAGCTACTGGAACTCAGGGCCAAAGTTGCAATTTGCCAGGCCATTGAAATCCATGCAAAAGTATTATGTGGTTGGGAATACTTGAAGGGATGGTGACCCATCTTTTCCAACTGATAATACTCTAATTGCATCATCTTTTCATCGAATATTAGCGAAAAATTCTTTAGAAACTATCAGTTCTCCATGCTCTGTGCTTTGGGAATCGCTTATTATGGGGATCTTGATGTCTGTTACCTGGAAATAACCCTACTTTCATCTTTGTGAGGCATATAGCATCATTAAACTGGGCACTTTTCTGTAGTGTGGAGAGAAGCAAAAACCTACAGCTTTCTCTATCCTGATGTTACTAGTAAGTCCATCCAAGGATTCTGAAAGGAAAATCCTGCTGTGCTGTGATGTAGCTGTACAGCTATAGTCAGATCACCCTATAAGTCAGAGATAAGCTTTACTTACAGTGCTGTGTCAAGTCTTGCACATGGTAAATATAAAAGTTAGAGCCTCAATGGGTATTTTGTTCTGAATGACAAGGAATGTTAATTTAAATCAATTAAAGAGTATACATCTCTTCATCTCATGTATATTCTCACATGCTGAAGTCCTCTATCAAATCCTGCTTTAAACTGCAGCTGCTGGAAGTGAGACAGATCAGGATTGTTGAAGTTGGCGGATATTAGAGCTTGTGGAAAAGATGATGTAGGTCAGTGCAAGGGAAACCCATGTTAGGGAATCCTTATCTGAAAATGCTCTCTGGCTTTTTGTTTGCTTTGCAATGTCAAAGCAGGGTCAAGAATGTGATCTGTATAGACAGAGTTTTGAACATTTTGGGTTTTTACAAGAAAATGACCTTTTTGATGTGTAAGTCCCGTGTGACAGGGTAATGCCTTTTGGTAGGCCAACTGATAGAGCTGGGGAGGAAGATGCTTTTTGCTCTTTGTCATCTGTGTAATAATAATATTTTCTATGTCTGAGCCCTGTCATGCTTGTCTCTTAGAAATACCACGGCAGTAGCAATGTTACTGTTAACTTTAGACAGCTTAAGAAGTGTATAATCTACATACTCTTGTTTCTTATGGAAAAGAACCAAGGTGTTGGATCAAGGATAGGTCTTCCTGCTTTCACAAAACAAAGATAATAACAATTATTTATCTCACAGAATCCCAAAGGAATTTTGGTGGGTGTAATATCTATATAATGTCAAGGAGGAGATGGCAATATGCTATGTCTTTTTGTCATGTTATTCCTATAAGAGAGGCCATGCTGAAAGTAGGAATAGCAGCCCTTGGTGGTGTTGGAGTTGTGTTTTCAAGCTCGCTTCCACAACTGTTCAGGTTGAAAAAATATTTTCTGCCTTTTCTTTAGGGGGTGGGGGGGGAGACCTAAGGAAGGCCAAGTGGGCTTTGATTTGGAGAGACTGGGTGTCATCATACTACATCTTGGGTATGCATATATATGTATATTTTAGCAGGTTTTGATTTATTCCATAAATGAAACTAGATGGAGTTTTACTACTGGTTTACTTGAAATATTTTATGATAAAGAGAACGTGGGGTCATCATCAGAAATTCCTTTCAGAAGATGCCATACAAACAGGTATTTTCTTCTTTAGCTTCACCAAGGATCAAAGGGGAGGGGAAAATCCCCTAAATGAATGCTGTATTGAAGGAAACATTTCTGATGTGATTTGATAAAAAAAAAAAAAAATTGGAAAAGAAAATAATTATGGCTCAAGAAAATGAGAGCTAGAATGCACAATGTCGTCTTGTGTTACTTAAGGCAATGAGATTTTAAGGTTTACCTTATGTGCCATGTATATTGATTAAATACCAAATATATGGTGGCCATTTCTAACCATCATTTACTGTATTGATTTGTCAGCAGTGGAACTGTAATAAAAAAAGCTATTGATTTACTGTCCTTATTTGCTTATGGGGTTTTTATTAATTTTACACATTGTTTCCTATTTCTAGATTATCATTTTTATGGGTTTTTTTCCCTTTAAGACAAGCCTGCTCCTTTCTGAAGTTGGAAAACAGAAACAAATTGAGGAACAAGGGAATGAAACCATCAGCTGCATCTTGCTTGTTCTTAGTGAGAGACAAAGACTTCGTAAAGAGTGGACAGCAAGGTGAGAAATTTTTGAAAAAACAGTAAGATAATAGAATTAAGAACAAGTATATCAAATATACTCCCATAAACCCCCAGGAGATGGGGGGCACAAGTTGATGTTTAAAAAAAAAAAAAATTGGAAACTTTTGCTGTTCAAATATTGTTTTTCCTTGAGTGGAATAGTCAATGTGTCTGCTTCTGCACTGCGAGTTACTTTGTGGAGTAGAAAGCTTCCTTGCTGCGCTTATATAGTGCAGTCTTGGTAACAGCTTGATAGGCAGCACATGTATTTGAGGACTGGTATCACCTGTTATTTGTAGAAGTTTGTGCTACTGAAATGTAGTCAGATGAATGTGTTTCAGAAACTGCAGGTACATCATATTTCTACCTCGTTCAGAAGCATGGGAACTCAAAAAAATTTCCACCGTGTGCCCTTCTCTTTAGCTTGTAAATAAGTTGTCACCTTTTTTCACATCTATTTCTAAAACATATAGATTTATACTCAATAGTCTCATTATTTCTTATTTATATTTACATAAAATACATGTCTATGAAACTTTTCTACCAAATGTACAGCTTTCCTTTAATACTGGGAAATGTCCTGTGCTAAATACAGCTTTGTTAAATAATTAACAAAATCTCATTAAAAAAAATAATTCTGACGTATATAGACGCTTTAGATAAAAATTAAGCATTGTTACATAGCAGCAATTACTATACAAATTAGTGGCTGTTTTATAAGTTTGTGTTCTTATGAGTATGGAATGTTTGTACACTAATCACTTAAGATCTCAGAGTGGAAAAGAGCTTAGTAAGGTGGCTGTACAGTATTGTTTGTATTATCACAGGGGTTTTGTTTCTTCCTTTTTGAGGAATGTAAGGGATTTTTCTGTTTGGTTGGGGTTTTTTCCTTTCCATCACCATGCTTACAAAATAATGCAAATGGTTTAGCTATGTTGGAAACAGAGGAAATCACTTAAGGCTTTTCCATGGGACACGTGTGTCTCTGTGGCAAACCAGAATAGAAGGCTTCCTAGAGATAAAAGAGTTATCAGTTGTAATGACTAGAACATCTTTTTAGTATTTGTTTAGTTCAGCAGTGATTTCATAATGTAAGTAGCCCTGAGGACTAATGGCAATGGGGACTCATTTAAAAGTAACATGGGCTACAGTGTTTGTGACCTCTGCTGGCTGCTCCCAGTGTAACCAGAGGCCAGGGCCAGCGCTGCAGTTGTAGACATAGACTAGTCTGACACAGAAATGC
>WUAM01000047.1:5529251-5568914 GCA_024336885.1 Actenoides hombroni
GGTGTTGTGACCCTCGCCGGCCTCGCCGCGGTTAACCGAGGGCCAGGGCCAGCGCGTGGGTTGGAAGAACAGACCGGCGCTCACAAGGAAAGCGTGGGGTTGGGGGGGGGGGGGGGGGAGAGGCACAAGCAGACAAAGTGCAGGCCTTCTTAAAACTAAACACCTGAAAGAAAATTTCAAGAGCATTGTGCCTTGAAAGTACTGAAAGAAAGTGTCCTTTGAGTATTAAATATCCATAATCCTTTTTCTTTCCATTTGATGTTTCCCATTC
Source organism: Actenoides hombroni (assembly GCA_024336885.1). Classification (NCBI taxonomy): domain Eukaryota; kingdom Metazoa; phylum Chordata; class Aves; order Coraciiformes; family Alcedinidae; genus Actenoides; species Actenoides hombroni. Next base: position 5,529,523 of record WUAM01000047.1, read on the forward strand.
CAATGACCTATCTGAGAGTCTCATCCATATGATCTGCATAAACAGACTGTTACCGTACACCTCACTTTACTTCTTCAAAGCTTCAGCTATGTGTCTGGAATGAAGCTCTGCCTGTGGTAGCCATCAAGCATACAGTGGTGAAAGTTATAAAACGTCCGCCGTGGTACTAGCAGGGCTGCCCATGTTTTAGAGATCAGTCTATTGTGTACTTTGGAATTACATGAGAAAAATGTGCTTGGACGGGAAATAATTAGCACTTGTCAAAGGGCAGGCAATAGGTTACAGTATTTTACTTTCAACAGGCTATCAGGGGATCAGCTAGATTAGATAATAGAATTTTTTTCTTCTGGAAGTTAAATACAGATGACTCTAATTACCTTACATTGTGCATTAGAGAGCACATTATGAACAGTACAACTTCAAGAAATTCAGGTCAATGAAGGGAGGGCAGCTGGCAAAACTTTACTCTGCACTTGGTCGTTTTAGAGTTATGTAGGCATTCTGTTCTTTCGTGGGGTTTATTTGTCATTGACACCATTAAAAAATTATGTGCTGGGAACTGTTAATACCAACTGATTCAAGTTTTAGAAATTCAGAGAAAGGTATACGAACTCTTATGATACTCATCTACTTGGCTAAAGCATGTCCTTGCATTATATGCTCTAAGCTGTACCAGTTTTTCTGCAAATGAATGAACTGCAGTTACCCTTCCATTTTTATTATTTCAGCTCTGTAGTCCAAACCATGTGGCAGTGCACTTAGTGTTATGGCTCACTGTTTTGTATACTTTTGGCTCAAAGATGTCATCAGTATCTTAAGTATCTGCGCAGGTCTTCTAGGGATTCAAGTTGTTCTCTGTTGAGTGGTAGTCATCCAAAATACTTCAGGTAGGACTTAGTGAATGTTCTCTAAGTGTTAACAGAAATGGTCCAGAGTTTCTAAAGCCCCAGCTTTGTTTATACTGCATGATTGTGCCTGATGGACAGGTTGTTATAGCTGTTAAAGAGCTGCTCTAGCCCTTTGAACTGACCCCTTCTTGACCTCTGCTTATAGAAGGTCACTGATCAGCTTATAAAGTAAGAGGAACCTTAGATTCTACTGTAACAAATAGAGGGTAAAGGGAACAGCTGTGAATTTTGGATTAACCATGCAAACCTGTACAGGCTTTTTAGGTCACTGTATGATAATGAAAATTGTTACCAAATTATATGGAAATTTAACAGCAATAGTGGGAAAGAGAGGGTGGGGTCTAGTGCATTGGGTTTGATAAATGAAGTGTGAAGGTACCCATCTGGCTCTAGACAGCCCTCTTTTTCTCTACGAAAGGGAAACATTTAAAAATAACCATGGTACATCTAGAATCAATGACCCATACAGAGAGCTGGAATAGATCAAGATTTAATGGTGGCTGTGGAAGAAATTATCATTTGAAAAGTGAGACAAAGGATGAAAAAGTACAGTTCAATATCTGCACCTGATTAATTTTCAAAAAAGGCCTTAATATTTTTATCCCATTGATGCTGTTGACATCTTTTATTTTACTGTTTAACTAGAACTAAAAAAATTGTTGTGTAGTAAAGAAACAGTTGGGGGGGGAAGTACTTGAATTTCAAGAGAGAATGTTGCACTTTTCCTGATCAGTAAATGCCCAAGAGAACTGGACTGTAGTTCAATTACTTGTATCTCTTTTTTTCTCCTGATAGAACTTGCTTGCATGGAATTCTTTTGCTATGTTTTTTAAATAGATACATTTGCTACCAAACTAATAAGTCATCGCTAAATCGCCCATAGATTAATTTAAAGGATCTTGTTTAACTGCGTTGAAATTATTAACTGCTAGGAAGAAACATGGTTAGTTAAACCATTACTAAAATAAGTCTTGTTTTATGCAGAAATTTTATTAGTCCAAAATGGTTTTACTATGATACTGACTCCAATGTCCATTTCACTATTTCCGTGAGTGAAATTGCACTTTTTCTTTTAGAGGAAATTCAGCCAGGTAATGGGAAACAAAGTTTTGGAGAAAGACATAAGGAAGTGGAAAGTTTGACAGGAAAAATAAAATAATTTATGATGGCTGTATTTTCATTGGTGTGCTACTTAGCCAGATTCTGTAATCTTGAGTTGTCTCTAAGTCATCATGTAATGACAAATTGACATAGTGAAAACAGAAAAAACATTCAACAAATAATCTGGTCCAAAGTAAACACAAAATTCTTCCGGTTCATGAGATAAACAGCAGAAAAGTGTTAATTGATTATATCTTGTAAGAATCAATAGCCTAAAACCTTGCCTCATTGAAACAACACAATTAAAAAAAAAAACCAAAAACCAAACTATTTTAGGTCATTCTACAACCCATAACATTTTGTAGACCAGATCACTGTGTCTTTTTATAATTGCTATATTCTTCCATCTTTGCACACTATTTCAAGAATTGAACATCTTACTCATGGCAAATTGTATAAGTTTCAGGTCAAGCTTGAGCTATAATCCCTCAGCATTTTTTGCCTTCTGTCGAAACCCTTCTTAAATCTCACAGTTTTGACATAACAATGTAAAGGTATGTATTTTGGAGTTTTTTTCTACTTACAGTGAATGCTTACCATACTAGTGAGGTAGTCTTGCCTCTCAGCAGTGAAATCTGGATTACTATGTGGAAATTGATATAGGAATTTAAATTATAAGTACATAGTGTGACATAGAGTCCTAATCTGTGATAAGGCTGTTCAGTTCTACAGTAAGAACAATGAAAAATATGACAGTGGAATCCTGAAATAGTATACATGCTAAATGAGATACAAACAAGAAATTTATTTTTTTTTTAAGAAAAAGTGACTTTTTGTTGTTTGGGGTTTTTTTTTTACGCCTTACTTCTTTATACCTTGTAATTTTATATTATATCTAAGCAGGTAATAGAGGTGGATTTTACTCTCTTTGGCTCCAGTGCGATAAAGTGATGTTGACATAAAGAAGGAACGTATTTCCTTCTGTAACAGAAGAAGAGTTCATGGGCTTAGAAGTTAACATGGGCTTTGGCAAAATTAGAGCAGTTTTTTTCCTTCTGTCACAGACTGTATTTTTGAGGACCTCATTCAATGATAGTTTTTAAATGAGATGTGGTAGTACGGTTGAAAGACTGGTTGACAAATACTGAAAATTTTATACTCTCACAGGCCTGCCGAGATGATAAATACATGAAAAACTGTGAAATTTTCAGAAATTACTGCAATGTTCCAAAGATTTAACAGACAAACTGCAGAGGTATCAAAGTCTGTCAGGGAGTGGAGGGAAGTATTTGGATTGTTTAAAATTTTTGTGGTTGTTTTGTTTTACATTAGGACAGATTTATTTTCCCCCCCTCTGTCTTTTCAATATTCATGTTTTGTGTTTGTGTCTATACTCTTTAAAAGAAGAAAAATAAACAGTTCAGCACCCAGTACATAACCTAATTGAGTTTTTCCAGAAAGTAAAAGTACATTGTGACTGAGATTGTGATGCTGGATACTGTAAGTTAATCAGGAAGATGCTTTGAGGCGGACTGAAAACCAACCTTGCAGCTTTCACATGAATGGAGAAAACACTGCGACTTCAATGAAGTTGTCAGGTCTCCTGCTATAGTTATGCTTAGACATCAGCTGCCTTGACTGACCTTTGACTTTTTTCTAGTTGCTTATTACCAGGCTTCTTTTTGCTTCTTGTGACCCTTCCTGTTTTCTGCCTCTGTCTTTCACCTGTGTTTCTTGTATTGAGGAGTCTTTGAAGCAGCCAAGCTTGGGATCAATAGATACAAGTACTCTACGGAACAATGGAAATACTTCTTGATTAAATGCTCTGTTTAACCACCACTCTTATTTCCTTTGAAACTGTCTTGACCCTTTAACCTTGAAAAGACTTTATGTTTATAAGCTGTGGCTACTTACAGAAAATGCTGCTACTTACCTTGCGATGTCACTATATACACAGCAGATACGGTGCGGAAAATGTTATTTGCTGTAGGGACCTAAACCAAATGGGCAATCTAGTAGAAGTAGCACAACTTCAGTTCTGTGCTTGGCTTTTGTGTATGTCAGATTCTTTCATTAAGACCCTTTGTACAGATTGTACACTCTGAGGGTTTACTTCATCATTTCAGTTTAGTTTTAATGCTTCACTTCAAAACAATTAAGAGATGCAACATCCCGTATTTGAATAACTACTTGAATCAATATTCTTTGACATTTTACGTTTTTGCTTTCATGCTTCTTATGTTAGATTTTTTCAAAAGATTATTCAGCGACACTTCCAAAACTGGCACAAATTTAGGCCTACTTATAACACAGTTATAGTTTCCAAAACAAAAATTGATAAAGAATTTTCCCGACTCTTATCAAACTGCATTGGATGATGAATTATTTTTTTTTTTTATTTTTTTTTTTTTACTTTATTTCACCTGGACAGGCTTTTAAAATCGACATGGGTGACATTTCCCTATTTATGTAAGCCTTCATGGCTGCAGTACAAGAAAGGTAGTTAGTGGTGTTTTTCCAGTGGTTTGACAATGATTTGCTCGCTACCACTGGGAGATGCGAATGCTGGAAATAGAGACTATTGCATTTCCAGGCTGTAGGATACTGGAGTTTGAATAGATCACAGAGGTGACAAATTTATAATCTGTGGAGACAGCGTTAGCCACATCATCAGACAGTTGAACCACAAAGTAGCATTCGCATCAGCTGTCATCATTCCTGTAAGAGAGAAAGGTGTCTGCCAGAGGCAGGGGAAAAGAAGAAAAGCTGAGAGAATTCAGTGTGTAGTACAGTATTCTGTAGCTGCCCGTATTAGCTAAAGACCTGGTGTTATATACTAGGGATAAAGAATGACTGGTCCAGAGAATGAAAAAATATCATATCCACTGAGGTTTCTTTCTTCTGCAATATCAATCCATACTTTCCTTTGCCTTCAGCAAAATGTGCTATTGTCATGGTATGTACCATGTCCATAAAACTACTCACAAACTTAGTATCCACTAAAACTTTGTCTAACACCTAGACGTTAAAAATTAAAGATCTCTTCTATAAAATAATAGAAGCCTTATCCAAACAGGACTTCAGTTTTGGTGGTGTTAGTACTGTTGTTATCACACTTTTAACTGTCATAAAGGTGATTTAAATTAATTTAATGGGAGTATCTGAGTTAAAAAATCTATATATGTTACAAACAGAGAAAAAGCAGAGGGTTTACCTAGCCAAATGGTGTGCTTATCATGTCATAACATCAGGTGTGAGTGAGCAGATGCTTACATAAGTTCATGACTTAAGTCTTAAATGCTGTCAGCCTTATGTTATTAAAGTTTTCCTACATACATAGAACTTGATTGCTGCATGGATTGGTAATGAAATACAAAGCCTTTTGTTTTCACATCAGCAGTTTAAATATGGTTCAGGTAGATAGTGCCAGAGATTATTCCCATTGGGTATCTGTGTTTGATGGCCTATGTAAAATGTATTGGTTCTCCAACCCTAATAGGCAGGTGTATATATCACATAAAGCAACTGTTAGACCTGACACTAATTGGTACCCTTGCTGGCATTTTTGGAGCAGTCAAAAATTGAATGGATGTAGAAACTGAGTAAGATGCTGTCAATGCTGTAAGAAGGCTAGACCATGGTTGTGAAGTAGTGAGAAGCTGATGAGTTGTCATGGCTGACTGTGGGCAAAAAGAGAATGTCAGGCTATTACATCACTCTACAGTTTACTTGCACTAAAGTTATGGTAACATACGCAGATGATCATATGCTGGTGATAAATTACTGGATAATGTCAACAGCGCCGAATGAGAGGGAAGTGCAGTCCACTGGAAGGTCAAAGAATGGGTTAAAGATGTTTCAACGAATCAGAGAAACTAAGGTAAACTGAAGAATAGAATTAGATTTACTTGCTTACTTTCACTACTGATGAGATGACCTGGGCATTTTAACAATTACATTTGGCTGTGTAATTTGTTCTGTTTATTTCTAATAGTAGCAGAAGAAAATCCTACTATAACTTGATTAGCGTAGTCAACTGAGAACACTTAATAGGGGTATGCAACCACAACTTACTGGTAATTCATGACACTCATATTTCCATATTGCTCTGTTCTAGGGATTATCCATCCTGAGTTGGTGGTAGAGCAGATAGGATTCATGGGTGGAAGGGTGAAGTGACATCAGTGACATAATCAGAAATTGAGATAAATAATTGCAACAATAAAAGGTGTCTTGAGATGTATCAAAAAGATTAGCTGAGAAACTGGCTCTCAAAATGTAGGGTTTGGGGGAGAAGCTGAGAACAGGCTAGGTTATCAAGTATTAAAATAACAGCAGTGATACTAGGAGGAAGGCGTGTTCTGTTGGAAAATGAGAGTTCTGAGAATTTTAAGAGCTACTAATAAGAGGGTGTTCTACTCTTTCTTCAAGGGTAAGCTGGTTGGATACATTAATTATGCCTGTAGATGTGCTGGAGTTAAGAGTTAGCCCCAAATTATGCATTTTTGCATGAGTTTAGACAATAGTCTTAAGTATTTTACCACTTTAGGCAAGTCAACATTTTCTCAATTTCATTTTCTCATATTTACTAACATCAACATTTGATCTTCAGAGTTCTGAAAAATATTCTTACCAGGATTATTTTTGACTACCTAGTAAAGGCAGATTTGAACAAGTACTCAGGAGATGCAAGGCAGACAGTGTATCCACTCCAGTCTAGATGACTTGATAGCTGTACAGCATGTTTATTGTAAGGCACGATTTACTACATATAATGTCTAATGTTTTATTTATATTAGGCCATCCTAAAAGCGTTTTAGGTATTTGCCCTTCTTTTTGTATTTGGAGATATGGATGATCCCAAAATTCAGGTGTGAGTGTTAGGTTTGAGAGGGATGTTGCAGGAGGGGAAAGGAGGAGAGGAAAAGGATTTGAGAGGTGAGAGGGTGCAATGTTAAGAGAAGATTTTAAGTGTTTTGCTTGCCTGTAGGTGACACTGTTGCATCATTTATCTGTACATTTTCACATATCTTGTCTAGGGACAAAAAAACCCAAAACAACTGCAAACCCAGAAATGAAATCGTTTCATTAAAATAATTTGAGAGAGATTCAAGTAAATACATTAGTGATTGTTTAAGCCTTGGCTAGAGAGTAGAGTCTTATATACAGGTAGATGAATTGCATGTTCTCCTTCCTAAAGATGGCAGCGGTTTATAATATTATTTCTGATTAACTAGCTCACCAGCGTTGCATCTTCAGTTCACTATTCCCTTGACAGGCAAGATGCTAAAAGGATTGCTCTACATGTTTCTAAAGACTAACGTAATAAACCAAGATGATAATACACTGATAAAAAAAATAATCTTAATTTGCTGCTAAGTTATGACAATATAAAGTTAAAATGTTTTTCTTTGCTCAAGTCATTTCAATTAATAATGTGTGCCATTAAGTGAAATCTCACAGAGGATTTTTTTCTTCTTTGCCATTAAGTATTCTGGCTACAGAGAAAATGAAATATTCTATGAGGCTTGAGCAATCATCTATCTCTAAGCTACAGTGTGCCTGCTGCCAGATGTTCAGGTGCTGGTGCTGCTGCTTTGACATGTATATCTCTTCCAGGCAAAAAAAAATATATACATCAGTCCAGGTGCAAGGTGGCCTTGCCAGCAAACCTGCCTCCTCCTAGCTGTGACACTCATCCACTCCCCGTCAGAATGTGTACGTTAGACGGGGATTGTAATTAACCCCTGGAAAGCATAGGTTTCACTAAAGTGATGTGCACAGTAATGATATTGTTAGCTTCCTTAATTTCCAGTTTCACCATCAATTATGCCATGTGTTTCATCCAGTTGGTGCTACCCTCCCAGTGTTAATTATAACCTACAAGACTGTTACAGTTAATTTTATGGCAAGCATATTGTCTCTTCAAGGCTCCACAGCAGCTCATAAATTATCTTGAAGGTAAAATGTAACTTGGGGAACTAGTTATGAAAATTCCATCCATCTCGCTTAGGAGGTGCAGCTGCTACTGTCAGCTGCCTCGCTGCTGCATTGTGAAGGAATTATGGTGGGTCAGGTTTAAGAGGCTAGGCCCAGGCTGTCACTGAGGAGAAAGGCTGTCCTGGCCCTGTCAGACAAGTACCTTCTGCCAATCCCTTGTGGTTTCACTTTGCAGGCAGTAAAAGGCAGGCAGTGCAGGTGGATAGTCCCCAAGCTGTCTCTATTCATTACTTTACAGAAACTTGTTTTAGGTAGGCAGGTACGGAGACCTTTTCACTGTTGTCATAATGTTAGGCATCATCTGCAAAGTGCAAGATAGATAACTCTATAAATAACTCCCTGTTCTGTTGGGCTGGGGTAGTGGAGAAAAGATGATTAGCACCATAGACGCGCATGAAATAGCTCGCTGGTGTGTAAAATGACTGTTGGTTTAATTGTAGCAATAGCTTGGTTTGGAAGAGCACATCTGTTCACTTTTTATGTCGCATACACAATATGAGGAGGTACAATTTCACTGTTAAGTAATTTGTGTTGGAGTTCCACATTAAATAAATTAGCATGGGTTTATATTGGAATTATTTATGACGTGTGTGTGTGTGTCTCCTGGTTTTTTGCTGAAGGAAAGGCAAACACTTGTTTCCTTTAAATGGGGGGCGGGGGATAAGAATAAAGCAGCCCCCTGCTCAGAACAATAAGCTTGGCATTCAGTGTTATTTATATTTTTGTAGTACACTTGTATTATTACTCTAATGCCTTATTCAGCTCTTTATAGTAATAATACAAGACTACCATAGCACTATAATGGTTTATTCTGCCATCTCTTCCTTTAATACTTTGTATATCAATAGTTTTAAGCACTGTCAGGCTTTGCGTGTTCCTTTAAGAATGAAACCCAAATACAAATTAAATTTCCTGAGAGGCTTCTTTTCTTCCAGTGTTTTACCTTTTGAAAAGACTTCTGTGTTTACCGTTTTGTTTCCTAACCTCATTTACAGCTGGGAGGGCATATGAGAAGGAGCACTGAAAGCTGATACTTAACGCATTTTCATAGGCAGCCACTGTGCAGATGTGAACGTACAGACCCATTGTGAACGAGTGAACGTGAATTCAATTGAGGAGAAAATGAACAAACACAATAATGGAAACCAGCAAGGATAATGCATCTAAACATATATTGTTCATTTGTTTTGACAGTCTTCATTTAATTTTAATTATTTGTGATCATTCATTATACGGGGGAAAAAATTGCACAAAATAATGCTGATTTTTTAAATTGAACCTCTTCTGTGTTTACGAAGTGGGAGGAAAAGGCTGATCAGAGAGTGCAAATTAGTACACTTCTACTGTATGTGAATTTACAGTAACTGTGCTTTGTGATATCTTTTAGAGGTCCATTCTTTTCCCAGAGACAATGATAACATTTCAGTGTATTCAGGAGAAGAAACTCTAAGTTTCAACTGACCAGAATCCTGTATTTCTGTCTGTTTAGTTTATTCAGAGGGAAGCTGTGCATTAGGCACAGCCTTGGGCAAAGTGAGGTGTAAAAACAGGATTGCCTCAAGAGTAGACCCAGAGGCATTGCTTCTCAGCAGTAGAGTTCCTTCTTGGCTTCGTCCTTTCCTTGTCTCTCACAGAAGAGATAGGGGGGAAATTGTAACTGTTTCCAGCACATACCATTTAATGCACAGATGCTTCACTTGGTCGTCTATGTCGTTATCTCCTACACTGTAGGATGTCAATTGCTATACAGAGATTATCCATCAGTATTGCCAAAGCGTTTCTTCTGTTGTGGGGTACTTCTGCATCGTAACAGGGAAGTATCTGCAGTCACTGTAGTATAGTTCTCACTAAATATTTGGTGAATTTTTGTAGGTAGAGGAGGTTGGGGACAGGGGACAAGTCTGAGAATTTTGATGTCCCATACTGGTTTCTAAAGGGATGACTGCTGAGTATCCAAAAATGCACCATTTATTTTGTTTAAAGTCATGTGAAAGTATCTGGATTATCGTTGTGATCATCTCCTCTCAGACTGATTCTACACCATTGCAATATTGCTGAGTTCAAGAGCTCAAACTCTTGCTTTAAGTTAGTTTAACTGAGAGGAGAATCAGGGCACAGGTCCTGGTAAATATCCTTCATGTTTTCTTGCGATGGAATCTCGGGCTTCTATTGTGACACTGCTGCAGAAAGATGCATCTAATTGGAAAAATCTTTATGGTTTGTAATTCGGCATATAAAGTGGTCATTACCAAAGTAATTCTCTTTAAAATATAAGATATCTTCTTTGTGCATTGAATAAATAAACCTTTTTTTCAAAATAAAGTGACTTTGTTTCTTGGATCTTGGCCAACTTCAGTTGGAAAACCTGCACTTGGGAAGCAAATGAACTATGTGGTGTTGCAAATTTTTTTTAGGAAGATGGATTAAAGTAGCTGTAAAATAGTAGGAGAGAGGGCAATTTAAGAGTTGGATCCAGGCCACTCAGTTCTTTTATATCATGAACTGAAGAAGAAAATAAGTTTTCAAAATAGCCTCAGTATTAGGTAGTCATTAGATTAAAGAAAAAAATTTGGGGAAAAAGAGATTTTTGTGGATTTAGAATCTTACTTATGACACTCAGAATTTAGACTTTTTGGTTCTAAAAGAAGTAATTTGAAAGAACACAAATGAAATATGTTTGCCAATTAAGCGCACTATCAGCCAAATGAATTTATATGAAGAAAAATAATTTTGTAGCTCAAAGATATGTAAATATCAAGGGATTTAAATCAATTATCTGTTGTGAAGATCAGTGTTGAAGCTTGGTGCTTCAAAATGCATAAATAAAAGAAATAATAATTTTTAGTATTGTTGTAACAGAACAAGATGATTTTTAGTGATTTCTGCTTGTTAATAGGTAATTAGAAGTTCCAGTAACATGGGAGGATCTCCGAGTGTGTTGAATCTTGTGAAATCCATGAAGCGCTGCAGTCAGCTGACCCTTTGCTCATTCAGTTCGCCCATGAAAACCAGTTATCAGTACTGCTTATCTCTCTTACTGTGCTCTACTATAGTATGTTTTGATGTGAAATAGTTGCTTTTATTTCACAATATTCTCATACGTTGCTTTTTTGTTACATTAAGATGGAAAATCACCATTCTTCACTGTCCTTTCAGGGCCTTCTGATCTATTTGCTGTCCCTGTATCAGAGATCTGGTTTATAATTTGCCTTGGGTGAGAAGTTTAAAACTTCATGAGTAAGATGGCTAGACTACCAAAATTCTATGCCAATTTAACTGTGTAATTAAGGATACATGATTAAGAAGCATCATGATGATATCTATTTAGTTCCTGCCTCAACAGAAGCATTAAACAATATCATTTCAAGAATGTATATAGTCTCTTTAAAGGAATATAGCTTACAACAAAGTAAATAGCATGACTTATGCGATTGATTTTTTGTGTGATTGAAGCTAGTATATATCTGACTTGTAGCATGACTTTAGGTCCTCTTGTCATTAGTCCTTCAGTTTAACTGTGCATGCAAGTGCTTTGTTAAAAAGACACATTCTTACTTTGATGGATTTGGACTATGTTTAGAGATTTCTCTCTCCATAATGTCCTTCGGTAAAAGGAAATCCTCTCAGTCTCAGAGTGTTTTAAAATAAACAAACCAAATTCCCCAAAACAAATTAAAAAAAAAACGAAACAAAACAAAAAAAACCCAAACCAAAAAACAACCTTGAACTTTATGAAGTATCTACATTTATGAAATATATAACTTTTCTTTTTGTCTCACTGGAACATAGAAGCATGTGCATTAGCATGCTAACGTAGTTGCTGCTCTTAAAAAGTGCTGACTGACCTTTTCTGCACACTCTTAATTGCAAACTGATAAGGAAATTATTAATCCTTCAATTTTTACTAATTTTTATTTTTACCCTACAAAAGAAACTGTAAGAAAGTAACATACTGTCAAATAGCAAAAGAAAAAAAGTCCATTTTTATGTTTAAGTGTACAACTTTCTTAAATGTATCAATTATGAGGTGCGATTGATGATGAATACAGAAAAATAATTTTGTTTGCCTGCTCATTATTTTGCTCAAAGCATGACCTTTATTTAAGCATATTATTTTTCTCTGTCACGCACATAAAAAAACCCCAAACCCTACAAGATTTACTGGCATTTGTATGGAAAAAATGAAAGGATTTTCATGTTTTGTAAGAAACTTAATACACTCACACAGATGGTCCAGCTCAGGTGTGATTTTAATTATGAGATAAAACAAAGCCCAACACAGTAGGAAGTAGTCTTAATAAACGGCCTGAAGCTTTTGTCTTCATGTGTCAAAAAGCCTTTTTATTGTGTGATGAATTTTTTTTTCTTTACTAGCTGTTTCTAAATATGCTTAAAAAAAAAATACAAGGGCTTCTAAAGTTCACATGAATTCTTTTGGTCAAGTGAAAAGTAAGATTTTTTTTTTTAATTTTTTTTAAATTTTAATTATTATTCTTTTTCCCGTTTTTTTTCCTTCCCAATAAGTTAAGAGTTCTACTGGCTAATGATAGAAAAAATGCATTAATAAGCATTAAATGTGCAAGTATACAAACGCTTTCTTTATAAATAAGATCATTTTCTAATTAAGAGGTTGTCCTTTTTTGTTGGTGTATCATGTTGATTAGTAGTAAGAAAACCTGAAAATTTGTTAAACCTGGCTAAAATTGCACCATCAGAAAAGAATATTAATTTAAATCCAGCTATGGTATTCAACCTTCATTATTAAAACACAAATAGTATAATCCTGTTGTTAAATATTACCAATAAATTATAATAATGTTGTACTGTCTTACCCTTAGTGGGGAATTATGAGGACCTCATGTTAGGACCTCAATGTCCTGACATAGTTAATTATCCATAGATAATGGTTTTCAGTAGTAGCTGTTCGGAACATCACAACCTCACTGTTAAGGGCTTAATAAATATTTGCAGACTCAGGTGCAGAGCACCTACATACTCCTCTACAGAAGCAAACAGCTGTGGTTTCTTTCCTGCGCTATACATCACATACGATGTCTCATTTGTTGTGGCAAACCTAATGGTGCAAATGGCAAGCTTTATGTCCTGCGTTCTTCTGTGGTAATATGTTTGTTGCAGAAATGCTAGCTTATCTTTCATAAGTCATTAGTCTTTTCTAATACAAAAAAACTTTAGAAAGCTGAAGCTTCTGGGGTTCATTACTTGAATGCTGTGTATATTGATAAAATTATTTAAAACTTCCTTTTAGAGTGTATAACCACTATCACCAATGATGCTGGAAGGTGGAAAACTGTAACCAGATGGTTCACGATTGAATTCTGTATCTGTGAGCTTACTTTTAGGGGACAGTTATTTGTAACAATTATTTCAATTATAGAACAGTGAAGATTGTGAACATGAGCGTCTACAAATAATACAGGTTAGGGATTTTTTTATTTTTATTTTTTTTCCAATTGTGGTTGAATACATCTCCTGAAAGGAAGTACCCATAAGCTTCAGGTAGCTGTGCATCACCTTGAATTGTGACTTGGAATATTGGGTGATTCTTATGTAGCATCCCTTTAATTGCTGTTAAATAATATACAGAAAGAAGGAAATGCTAGGTTTATGTTTGTGGCACTAAGCCACATTCAGAATGAAGCATCCTAGCAGTGGTACGACTTTTATGGCCTTTGTTGATTAGCAGCCAGAAAGCCTCTCTGTCGAAGCAGTCACAATAGTAGTAATATTTGAAAGGTTACTCAACAAAGTGTTTAGTATTCTGTCAAAAACAATTTTTTTTCTTCAGATTTTTCCCGTAGATTTCAATGCTTTCAACAAAGGCCTCGATGGTGGTTTGTTTTTGTGGGGTTTTTTATTTTCTTCCAGAAGTTTTCCATTCTGCTTCCCCCTTGCCCTGCCATCTCTGTATCCTTCATCCTAAGTCTTTTCCATTTGGGGATTTTAAGGATTATATTTTTATTAATGCATCTCTCTTCTAGTCATATTCTTCATATATTATGGGAAGGTACAGTAAAAATAGTGATCCATGATAAACTAATAATGATGTATTTTAAGCTTTTGATCATGTGCTGACTATGGGAGCATTTGAAAGAATAACCTATGGTCCATATTCTATAGAATTTATAGTCTAGTGTAGGGAGGAAAATGGTCCTTGTCTGTCTTGTCCTGTGTGCATCATCCACTGATTTTCATCAACATAATGTCAATGCTCTATCAATACTTAACTCTTCTGTGATTTCTAGGAAATCAGTTATTGACCTACAAGCGTAGCAATCATAGTTGCCTTGCTCGGTGCCTTGACTCACATGGATTGTTGTGAATCATGCATCCTCAGCACTGGTTGGCCTGACCTCTGAGGTGCTTCTAACTGGTTTCTGCTTGTCAAACACATTTTGTTATACTCACCATCCAGAAAACTGTGTAGTGACTGTAGGAAGTTTGTGTTAGTATTACCCTGCGTATTACATTTCAGTTACAGTTATGTTATGATGTTGCTTGTTCAGATACTAGTCATGGCTTTGGTACAAACCTCGAGGAAGGAGCTTTCATTCTGGTGTGCATCCTATGCACAATAGATTGTCTTTCTGTGTGTTAATCCAGTTCTGCTGTTTGACTCCAAGTGAAACAAAAACTGGCAATACTGCTCTGCTTTACTCTCGCAGATGCTGCGTCCTCCTTCCACAGTGGATGTGAGTAGTGCTGATGGCTAACATGTCACTAACGTGGCCTGGCTATCTGGCCAAGAAATCAGTACTGTCAGATAAAAACCCAAAGTAAACAAAGGGTTCTGGTTTTGAGTGATGATAGACTGTCAGTCCTAAGTGTTATGTCTCCCCATCAAGCAGAAGACACAATGGCAATGCTTGCTTCCCCTTCATTTTTAATGGTACAAACCTAAAAGTTACTTCAAAAATGCACACATGACTAGGGTTAAAATTGAGCATTACATTAATTTAGCTGCAATTATATACCTTTTTAATTGAGTGCATTTTAAAATTCTGCTGGTAACCATTCTGTTGGTAACCTATGGCCCTTTGAGTCATTAACAAAATGTAACTGATCTTCATCTGTTTTTTAGGGACAGGGGGGTTAATCTTCAATATAATCAAGACGAGAAGCTTTTGGCTCACAAAAGTAAATGTTTTCGATCCTTTGTTGTCAGATCCCACAATTTTCTCTACAGCAGACTTAGATGAAACAGAAAACTGATATACTGAGCCACTGGAATTGCAGTCTTGTAATTTAGGAATATCCATTTTATCCCTTATAATTTCTACGCTAAGATTCTTCAGTCTGAATCTGATATAGGTAGGAGCCAAGACAGACAGTAACCATTTATACGCATTCAGACCAGTGTAGATTTCACTAGAATGTAAAACCAAAGAGTTCTTGGCTTTGTTTCCTGTGTCTTACAAGGATAGAAAGTACATTTAAATTGTCGTACTCACCCTAGCTGCGTGTTTCTGTAACATCTGCAAGCTTTTATGTTCAACATTACAAGGATGTGAAAATACTTGTGCAGTAAACTCTCTTAATTTACCAGCTAAAGAGCTTGAAAGGTCCTTTAACTTACTAGAAATAGTGTGTACGAAAAGCTATCTCCAGTCCTTCAAGCAGGAGCTGGAATGCAGGAATACCAGTGATGCCATATATGTGCTTCTATAAAAGCTAGGGCAGGTGTACATCTGTTCTGAGTGGGGCATTGCTCTTAGAGTGCTGACATCCATTAAGAGTTCTGATCCTTAAGAACACTTCTGAACACACAACTAACTTGCTGTGATTTTAAAGAGCAAGTGCTGCAGCAGGTAATATTTTCAGGACTGAGCCATTAAATTGCTTTTGTAATCAAGTTGTTTACTTGCTTCAGTGATAGTTGCCAAGTAGCTAGAGTAGCTTATAGTGAGTGTTCCAGTTGCGTAGCACAAAAATGGAAAATAGATTTATTTTGCTCCAGGAATATTAGTCATAGAATTAAAAAAATTATGAAAATAGGCTCTTCCCCTCCTTTTAGTGCCACCCAACATGCATGTGCATGCATACCTGATTCTCTGCTGTGTACACTGAGTTGATAACTGAGTCCTCCTAGTAATAGAATATAATTTAGAATTTGTCTTGTCTTGCCCTGTCCAGCTGCATTATAAATAACTTGAGATGCAGAGCAATGATATAATTGCTCTGTACCTCCAGAAAGCTCTTATTAGTATAGCTTAGGCTATTTATTCTACCTTATATAGCACTTTAAAATTCCTAGATGAAATTGCCATGCAATATATATAATGTTGAAAATGAGAAAAGCCTTCTGCTTTCGAAATCCATGCTGTGAGAGCAGGATGGCAAAGACATTGTAGTACCAAGTTTTTTACAGTTTAAAATTGAGATAGAGTTATGAATGTTATCTGTTGCCAAATACCTTTGAAATAGATCTATATAATCTATATAAAATACCATGACAAACTGTATAGAGAATATGTCCCTCAACAAAGTGTATATATGAGGATGGGACCCTTCTCATGTGTAATTAGTTTGGAATCAAACTAGATGAAATAACAATTTGTAACATTTAGTTTAAATGCATGTCACAAATGTACACATTGCCTATTTTTCTCTCTGTCAAAGGCTGTAGTACTTATTGCTTTGTGCAGTAGATTTTCATGCAATTTTCTCTCTCTGCTTCTCATAGAGAGAATTTTTGCTCTGAATTTCAACTCCCAATCACTGAATGGAGTTCCAAGACCAGAATACTACTGATTTTCAGTACTTCAAAAATCCACAGCTATCCTGCATCCACGTAAATGACACAGAGCACAGAAGTATTTGCCTCAGTAGAAAGGTAGATTGTGTGGAGGATATTGCAAAGCAGATATCCTATGAAATACCTTAAAAACACACAAGTTTTTAGAAAGCCATTAATGCCAGTTATTAAAGCAGCTGGCCTAAAATGTCTCTTTCTAGTGTCAGCATGAAGATTACATTTGAATCTGTAGCCCATCAAAACCTGAAGTTTTTACAACATTGCTACCTAATGATCCTTAGTTTTTTAAAATGGTCATTGGCATGCTTGCTATGTGTTTAAAGGTAATATTGCCCATAAAATTGTATTCTTGGCTTTTTGTTTAAAGTTAGCTCTGAGGAAAGCAGCTAATCAATAAATAAACAGTTAGGACCACATAAATGATCAGAGGGCTGGAACCCCTCTGCTGTGAGGCCAGGCTGAGTTGGGGTTGTAAAGCCTGGAAAAGAGAAGGCTCCGGGAAGACCTTCTTGTGGCCTTTCACTACTCAAAGGGGGGCCCATAAGTAAAATGCGACAGACCTTTTTGCAGGGCCTGTTACGGCAGGACATGGGGTAATGGTTTTAAACTAAAAGAGGGGAGAGTTAGACTAGAGAGAAGGAAGAATGAGGGTGGTGAGAACCTGGCCCATGTTGCTCAGAGAGGTGGTTGATGCTCCATCAAAACATTCCAGGTGAGGTTGGATGGGGCTCTGAGCAACCTGTTCTAACTGAAGATGTCCCTGCTTAGTTCAGGGGGTTGGATTAGATGACTTTTAAAGGTCCTTTCCAACCTAACTATTCTGTGATTTAATGGACTAGAGCAAATAACTACATTATGGATAACTAAATTTGGAAATGATTTTTAAAAAAATAAATCTCCAAATGGAGAAAGAGGGGGGAGGAAAAAAAAAGTTTAGGTTGGAGCACTTTAATTATATACAGAAATTATCAAATGGGTTATAAACTACAGAACTAATAAAGAACACTTGGTTACTGTAAACATTTTATTCCAGGGATAGATAACCTTAAGATGGCCTTTCCACATCTGGGGTCAAGTGCTAGCAAAAGTTGTCTTATTCTTAGACTTCATCTGGGCTGGCATTTCTGACAGACGTGTAAACAGATGCAAGCATTGTTGCTAATGACAGGTGATTATAAGTGGCATGGGTGCCAAGGTAATTAAACCATGCCTTGACAGGAACATTTGGTGAAATGGTATTTCAGCATTAGAAAAATGTTGCAACACATTTTTCCCTGCTAGGCTGTAGACCTGAATATCATTCATTTTGATTCTTTGGCCATGGTGATCCAAAATCTGCTTTCTGCTTTAAGTGTAGAAGTGTTCAGTGTAGGGCAGTGGGCAGAAGTAGCAGGTTGAATAGAGCTGGTATATATGAGGGGGGTTTTGGAGCTTCGAATTGAAGCATCTGCTTCTAAGAAGGCTTTTAGCATATAAATACAGCTTAAAAGTCCAGCATGGAGGGATTGGAGATGTATTATCTTACTCCATGACAAGATAACGGTTATTGTGCACGATTTATTAATGGCTGAATTATTGTGCTGTTCTTTGTCATATATTTCTCATTGGACGTTTTTACTGCTTTTACTGCTGCAAATTGTAGTTTCTAAATCTATTTAAGATTTTTTTAGGGGGAGAAAGTACTTCACAATGAAATACAAATTATTCTCAAAGTGAAAATAAATGGTTGCTTTACAA
The DNA here is from genome assembly GCA_024336885.1 of Actenoides hombroni. Taxonomy (NCBI): domain Eukaryota; kingdom Metazoa; phylum Chordata; class Aves; order Coraciiformes; family Alcedinidae; genus Actenoides; species Actenoides hombroni. The sequence goes on from WUAM01000047.1 coordinate 5,548,042, forward strand.
ATAATGTGCTTAATATAGGAACTTATATAAAGTTCAAGCAGTGTATTCTCAGATCTTCATGGAGCAATTTCATAGTTTAAGGTGACTTTGTTTGCTGTTCAAATTTCTTTTGCTAGTAGTGAATAATGCTGAAGTATCTAACTGAACTCCTATCAAGTCCTTATTTGAAATTAATCACTCTCATACTGTATGGCAGCTGTGGAAAAATATGGTTTAATCCTATAAATGTATCAATTGATTGGACAAAAAGTGGGATATCTGTATTTGAGAATACTTTTCCATTATTCTGTGTGAAATTCATTATAATTCTAGGATGGAAGCTAACTGTTCACACTATTGATATTCCTTTGGTATTTGCCTCAGCATTGAAGCTGCGCATGTTTAATATAATAATCTCAAATAAAATTCTGGACTTCCACCAAATCTGGGAGAACAATTTAATCCAATTTATCTTTCATTCAGGGCACTGAGGATGAAAAAAAAGAACTATTTCTCTCTGACGATTGGTCTGGACACCACTCAAGTTGTACAAGAAGATGCTACAAATAGTAGATTGTAGCTAATATAATCTTAACATTTGGACTAGGTACCTGGCAAAGGGTCATGGGAGTCTAGTAACTCTTTAATTAAAGGACAGTTCTTAAAAATGACATTTTAAATATTGTGAGATCAATTTTCACATCAGATATTTGAAGAGATTCAGTTAAATGACTTGTTAGATACCTTGTTTCCACCTTCTTATGAAAATATGGTAAAATTGAGTTAAACCCATTAAGATAGTTTTTTCCCTTATCTCCTAGTTCAAGTTTCTCAGCTTTCCATCCACTGTTACTTCTAACGAATGTGCTAATAGAATGTTAATGTGCAATTAATACATTTATAGAATTTTAAGCCCCTGAACTGAGACAGATTCTGGCAAAAATTTGTGTGGAAGCTGGCTTGAATATATTTGATGAAGTCCAGTGTGGTGGTGGTGGTAAGTGGCATGCCTGTCAAACACAGCGGAGGAGACCTGACAAACTGTGGTAATGCCTCTGGAATAAATAAATTAGGGTATCACTTGTAAGGCTTATAAATTTGCAAAGTGGCAGGATAACTTTGGCGTTTTTGCATTTAGAATTTCTACGTACAGGAGCGTTTCAGAGGTTTTGAAAAGCCTGGGTCTTTTTCCTTGTCTTCAGCATATCAGAGGGTATGCAAATTGCACTCCCTGTTACTGTTTGCAGCTTGTAAGTATAGAAACTGTAGAAGAAAGGAAAGGATTGGGATGCCTGTACTTAAGGGAGGTTGGATATTTGTAAAGCCTATCAGGAATAAAATCAGTATTATATTTAGGTTCAGTATTAAGATCATGCATTTGTACACACAGCACAGGAAATAACTTTTTGGAGGGTTTTAATGTCATGTGCAAGTGACATTGGAGCTGCCAGTTTGTTTTATTTCTGATGTTGCCTGCTAGTCCCTGAAGCAGATAAACTATAGATTTTCTTTTTTTTTTCTTTTTTTTTTTTTTTTTTGATCTTCCATTTGCTAGTCTTTCGTTATATTGTGGTTACAGTCACAATGTCAGCACATAAAATGTTAAACATCACTGGTCTGAAAGAAGCTTCCATTGTCTTCTACTTCTGGTGCCTGGGGATTCTTTCTAGTCTTGCAGTGGTGGTTCTGTCAGTGTAATATGTCATGAAGCATTTCTCAGTAATGACAGACATTGAATATGAGTGACAGGAACTCTGACCGAGTGAAATGGGTTCAATTACCAGAGATGTAGGGTTACCTAAGATAAAACCAAATGGTCCAATTGTGCTCAGTTTTGACCCTTTGACTCCCAACTACCCAGCAGCAAAGACAAATGGCCGATTAACCATCCCCTAACCCTCCTTTTCTGTGATAAACTTGTTTGGATTTCCTTGTCTGAATAAAAATCTAAGTGTGGCATGTTTCTAAAAGGAAATATGAGAGGAAGACAATGAGTACTGGTGCTAGTCATTTTCTTCTCTTACCGACACAAAACAGAAAGCTGTCATTCTATCTTGGAATGTATCTAGGACACAGTGTCCAGAAATCAATACAAGATAAATGATTGCTCTCTTAACCTCACCTTTCTTCTGCTGCAGCGGTTATGTTGCTCCTGTTCACCTGTAGCCAACCTGACGCCAGAATAAATGAGAGAACCTGCCATGAAAAGTATCTTCTTGGGGTTTTTTTTGTGTTGGAGGGTTTTATTGGGGGGGTGGTGGGGCAGTCAACACTGAAGTGCCGTTTACACTTGTTCTAGTCCAGTGCCTACAGCTCCCAGATAGAGTTATAGCAAGCTCTCTAATTAAACTGTCGCTGTCTGCCCTCACTTGACTGCCTTTACAAAGTCATTTAACTAACAGACATTCCTGACTATTAAAGCTAGGAGCAGTGTGTCTCCAGTACTGGAGATAAAATGAATGAAATTTGTTAATCTCTAGTGACACTTGATCCTAGATGTTGAACTAACACTGTTGCACCTGAACTTTTTCTTTATTGTAATTACTTCTCATGTTATTATTTCATATAATAAATTGGAGGAAAATTTCAACAGGTATTAAATTATTCAAGTTGATTTATGGATGCTGAGTGAATATGACATTCATCTTGTGCATTCTTCAAAAGCACATTTCAGTGGGTGTTCAGAGCTGGATTCAAAGATTGTGCTAGTAAGATACTATAGTAAGATGCTGTATTTCCTTCATCTGAAAGGAATGCCATTTTTATGGTATGCAGGTAGATGTTATCCTTGTGATTTTTGTACACTCTAAACAAATACTTTTGAGTGAAAATTTAATACATTTTCAATTAGCACATCAAAAGAATTGTGTGCCATTGGTAAAATTAAGAGGACTCAAATTACAGGGTATAATTCAGTTTTGCTTGAAGGAACAAACATTTTTTTTTAAATATTTTTAGTTTATTTCCCATCTCCTGTATTCGTTCTGCGATTCATAGATTCGTAGAGTTTAAGGCCAGAAGGGACTGTTAGATCATCTAGTTTGACCTTCTGTGTATCATAAGGCATTACATTTCAGTTGGCTGTCCCTGTATTGAGTCCAGTCATTTGTCTTTGGATTTAAATGCATCTTTCAGAATTGTGTGCATTGGTCTAAGGACAATGGAAAATGGAGAATCTACCACTTCTCTGAAATTTAATTCAAATGGTAATCAGCATCACAATTTAAAAGTTCTGTTTTCGGTTTGAATTCTAGGCTTCAGAATTCTTTCTCTCTAGTCTGTACTATAATTTTCTCTGCTAGACAGGAAAAAAACACATTTGTGTCCAGTACTCTTTGTCTCCAGAAATATAAATAGCAGCCTTTTCCCTTTTCTTTCTTGCTTCTGAGCACCTTGGCAGTCTGAGAGCTATACAGGTGTTTACCCCATAGGAAGGTTATGTGCAGAGCTGCTGTCCTGGGTTCCAGAAGCTGTACATACTAAATGTGATATTAGCTCAATACTCTGTACTGTCTTCTGTTGTGTACTTTTAGGCCTCTACTTCCAGTACTGTGAAATTTCTGAGATGTTAGTGTTTATCTAAAAGCGACCAGTGAGCCAAAATGCTGATTGCATTGTGTTATCTGCCCTCTGGTTTTAGGATTTGGTTTTTACAGCTAACAGCAGCCAACAAAAATACCATTTGTTTTCTGCTTGAAATAGAATTTTGGTCATATAGGAATGGATTTCTTGAAAAAGATGGGTCATGACCAATAGTAATTCTATTTGTGCCAGGAAAAGCTTGGATATGGTTCTTTTTTTGCTGTTATATTTTTGCAAGAGAGATTAATGCTGAACTTCAGAGTGACTCAGCAAAAAGCTATGTGACTGTTTGTACAACATGCAGAAGAAGATACCTACATCTCTGGGAAGGTCTTGGATCTCAAAATCTTTCACCTTGTCAGAATAGTTTCTTAATTTCTCACATCTTTTTAATGCCTATGAATTTGCATCACCATTGCAACTTCTGTGTCCTCACTGTGCCCACTGAAGCAGTGGTCTTCCAGTTCAGTGATGTGGGGCTGCAGAAGTGAAATACACTAAGTTTAGTGGAGTATCCTCAGAAATTCATACTGTTTATTAGTCAAAGAAATAAACTTTATCAGTTTGTTTTGTCTAGTTGGTGCAAAGTCTGTCTTACATTGTTTAGAATTTACTATGTTTAAAGCAGAGATTGTAGCCAGATCTTTAGGGCTGTTCACAGAAATAAAATGTTCTATAAATTAGTGTTTACATCCCCAAAATATTGGACAGCAGTGGCAACAAACAGACAGATGAAGAAGAAAAATATGTGCATCTTTATTTACAAATCTAAAGAAAATATGTATCTGTGTAACTCATAATTCAAACTTCCATGTAGTAGAAAAGCAAACTTTTCTAAAAAATAGAAATATTTAGCTAGCATTTGAGTATGGAAGAGAGTAAACAGCTGCCAGTCATAAATTTACAATTATTTCCCTAATGTTATTTCTATATTGTGATCGTATTCCTGCCACATCCTTCCTCTGCCTTTCCCATTTTGACCTTTTACATCATTATAATCTATCATTGTAATCTCCAAGAATAAGGTCTTCCAATACTAGTTCTTTGGTTCATATGCATGCATTTTTACCCTCAAATTCCATAGCAGTCAACTTGTTTGACAAAATCTCTATTGATCTAGAGTGGACTCCCATCCCGTGCTGTTCTTAGCACTGCAGCTATCCAACGAAAGCACATTCCAGAGCTTCCAGGATGGAACTTTGCAGTAAAACAGCCATTGCATCCCACTTGGAGCACTGTTTTCATTGCCTTCATCCCCATTCAGAGCTCATTAACATTTCTTGCTTGTGGCGTATCCTTCTTGGTTTAAATGGTACACAGCCAGTTTTTGCACACTTAGTTTTGTTCCCGGTGAAGTCGGTGGCAAAAATTCTTGGACTCTCGTGGAAGTAAATGGGACGTCATGTACAAGTTTAAGTATGGAGATAAGACTGAAGGAGTGTTAAACAGATGGGGTAGATATCTTTTTATCTAAATATCATGTTATGCTAACTCATCAAATATATATTTGAGAATGATGCAAATTTAAAAACACAGTGTAACTGTTAGGTAGAACTACATAGCTTTATCAATGGATTAGATACCTTGGTACTTGGTGTAACCCAAAGTATTTTTTAATTTATTGTAAGCTATTCTGGAAATACGTTAATTAATATTTACTGATTGTCAGTGCATGTGTCATATTTCTAGAATGTTACTATATATTGGCATATAGTAAACTTTTGTGAAAAAAATATGAAGTCCATTGGAAGCTAAATGACATAATATCGATATTAATATTTTTTGAATTAGTAGAAAATAATCTCTGCGTTTCCTTAGCACATCTAGTAAAGGTGAGGTTTCGTTTCACAGATTGTAAAAAAGATTCGTGTAGTCTTAATAAAGTATGTGCTTCTGTAAAATTGAATTAATTTCATTAAGAGTTTTCTATGGTGTAAATATTTTCTGTATCAGACTTGGAGAGGACAGGTGAGTATTTTCCCTCATGGAGACTTTGTAGGTCTGCAAGTTAAAACAGAGCATGGTGTAACTTTATTCTCTGGGTGTCCACAAGCACACGTAATTGTGTTAATTTTACAATTCTGTTGCTTTAAATCTACAGCTCTCGTATTTCATCTGTGTAAATAAAGGTCCTCCTGCAAGCCAGCCAGGAAAACATATGATACCATTTGCGATTGCAGAATGTGGCATGCTGTTCTTCTGTAATTATAATGGCCTGAGCAGTGAGGGGTTGGTTAGCCTTCCTTAACAATCATTAATCTATCGAGTCTTGGTTACAGTGGCCCATCTTGGAGAACAGCAGTCCTTGGCGTGAGGCACCTTGGGCTGTGAGTTTGTTTTGAGCAAGGGATAGCCTTGTTTGTTACATGCTGCTGCTCACTAGTCCCTCAGGAGTCTGGGAAGAGGTTTTTTTCCCTGTCTTGATTGCTGCTTGCCCTCTCCCTCACTCTCTAGCTTGTCCCTTTATTTCTCCTTGTTGTGAAAGTTTCTTTCTGTGTGACTGGGAGTCTGTTTAGCAGACCATATTGCATGTGAAGGTGCATCGTTTGTTGCCTGATTTTGGCAATGCTGGGCAGTCAGCTGGGATGTAATTAAGACTCTGAGAACAGGCTGTCTTCTCCACAGGAAGGGCATGTTAGATGTTGCTGGGATTTGGGGCTGTCAGTTTGGCCAAGGCTGGAAACTGAGAGCTAGGGACAGTGATCTTTTCTTTCATTTATAATCCCTTTATGTACAGTGTATGCACTTGGCAAAGTTTACATATAACCTAGTGGCTGGAGCTTACAAGCCAGTGCAGCTAAATTAGCATATGTTACATGTATATTTTAGTAATATTTTAAAGCAAGTGCAAATTTCCAAAGTGAATTATGCATGTATGACAGAAATAGGGTTGTGTTGCACTGGGTGTCAAATCCCACAACTTTTTGTCAAGACCGTGGATTTTACATTAAAAAGGCAGAGAGACTAAACGAGGTAAAACAGTTTTAATTTTTAACAGTTTGGTCCAGCCCAAGGAACTGCTCTCTGACAGTTATAACTGACATTTGAATAATTGGATTAATTCGGAGAGGGGCAAATCCTGTAGTGATGGCTGTGCTTGTTCTATATAGTTTTTTAACTTAGGGCTGGAGCTGAATGGTTTAATTATTTAAAGGGCACTTCGTGCAATATAAAATAATGCTGTTGTGAAACTTTGGTCTAAACTGAAGGAGGAAAAATATTTGCATTATTTCATTCTTTACATTTAAAGGCTTGAGGTAAAAAAATCTGAAACTTATTGTATCACACTTTTTAAGCCACTGTAAAGAAAACTCGGAGAGGTGGAAATTGTCATTTGTGGCCCAAAGCACCAGAAATGGAGATGAGCATGATTTAGTCACCTAAATTCTTGTCCTGTTTCCAGAAGTGTAAACCCTCACTAATAATCACATGACATTGCAATTGCAGGATAGTCGATCAGTACTGTTGCAAGAAGGATCTCTTCCAGTTTTCTGAAACCAATATTAATCTCTTCTTTTATTCAGACTCTCTTTTTAATTTATTTATTTATTTAATTTCCATGAGAAATTTAATGTTATAAAAGTAAATTTTATTCTACTGTGCTGAAAACCAAGGGTAGGAGGGCTAACTATTGTCAGAGACAGTTTAGAACACTGGGTTGGTTCTGGCTGTTTACCCAGCAGGACATTAATAGTATTAACACTCAAGGAGAAAGTGTTGATCCACAGCTTACGATACTAACACCCTCTAAGTGAAGTATGAAATGTGCCTAGGAAATGCCACATGCATCTGTGGACACATGTATGATTTTAGACAAGTAGACATACTTGCTTAAAGGATTACAAATTTTACTTTGGGGTTGTTAGGTTATTGAAATGTTTTTATGTTCCAAAAGAAGCAAATAAAATCTTTCCTAGGTTCAGTAAATTTGGTAATTTTTAAATTTTTTTTAAGATTCCTAGCTGCCATACTGCATTTACATATTCCATCAGACATTCTGCTAACATAATTTTGTTTCCTAAAAGGTTTGTTTCAACAGATTTCTATATAAAGAACCAAGTGAAATTTGAAAGTGTGTGAATGAATTCTAAATTTGTATGATTACATAGCAAGGAAACATATTAAGTTAATTTTGGACATTGTCACCCTAAGGAGTTTCTGTACGTTCCTGAAATGTTTTATCATTTGCTGCTTTGCAAACAAGGCAGTTCAGCTTTCCTGTATCCAGATTAGCATTCCTTTGGGAATTCTTAAAGCCTTTTAAAATTAGGGGGGGTGGGGGGGGGGGGGGGGGTGTTGGTTTGGTTTTGTTTTGGATGTTGGGGTTTTTTTCCGGGGCAGTCTAAGGAAGTCCCAGGGGTGAAGTTGCCATCTGTCCTCTATATTAAAAGAATCTTCTATATTATATCCTGATGTTCTTGTCCTAGAGATAAATGTTGATAATTAAAAGGACAGCATTTGCCCTTTTATTCTGAAGAAAAATTCTTTTTTATTAACAGTTCAAAAACTTATGAATAATTTTTAGGTTCATTAAGCTCCTATTTTTCTAGAGTGTGTGTCCCATTTTTTACTTCAGAGTTATGATAAGTATTGGCAAGGAAAATGAATATTTATTATTTTAAGCATATGCATGTGTGATACAAGGAAAACTTCAGCAGGGCTGAATACAGTAGAGTTGTAGATAAATTATTGTTATAGATAAGTCTGTCTTGCAGTAGAGAGGAGGAGGTAAGGCAATGAGTTGAGAATGAGAGATTTACTTGAGCTAGACACCTATTATGGGATTGTTACCTCTATACAAATTGCAAGTCAGGAGACTCCGCCCTCCTCCTTCAGGAAAGCAGCTTACTTATTGTATGAACTTCCTTCCCCAACACATGTTTGCCCAGGAACAATTCTGCATCTTTACACTTCAGCTATAGCTCATTAGTGTCCGTAGTTGCTCCCAGTGGTCCCTCCGTTCAGTGAGTATCATAGTGCACGCATGATCTGAATACCAAGTACCTATACTCTGAATATCATATTTATGCAAGTCGAGATCAATAATTTGTAAGTAGTGTCCTTGTTTGTGTTTCTAATACTATCTCTATTCATGGTTTTAATACAATAATGTAAAAACTGTGTCTATCAAAAAGAAGAGTGAAAAAGAGAGTGCTGAGACGTTGCTATAATCATCTATTGTGCTGCTTTCCTTCAACCATGGTAAGCAGGTCAGACCAGAGGTCTTTCTAGCTCAGTGTCATACAATTCTGGACAACAGCAGGTAGTAGAAGAAAAGAATGAGAAGAAGGGAAGTTATATAGTGATTCACTCCCTGAATATTTATCTAGCCCCAGTAATTTGTGTCTAACAGAATTTCTGATGCAAAGGTGATATCTTTGCATTTAATGGTCCTGCACAGATGCTTCTTTTCAGTGAATTTATTCAGTCATTTTTGATTTATGTACTTTTAATAGCCTCAGTATTCTGTTCTGAGCAGTTGCACTACATGCTAAGATTATGAACACACCCCATAAAAAAGCCCAAAAGACACCACCCAAACCAAAAATCCTCCCTTTTGCTCGTTTGTTTCTTTTATTAGCAAATGGTGGAAAGTAATTCCCTAGTTAAGTTTGGGGTTTGGTGGTGGTTTTTTTCTTTATTCATTATTTTACCAAGTTCCATTGCATCTCACTTTTGTGATCATTTTTCTAGGCTGATCAGTCTTTATTTAATCATTGTTCATAGAGAATCCTTTCCATACTACTGGTCTTCATGTCTTCCTTAATTGTAGTGTATCTGCTTTGAGGAGGGGAACCAAAACTGTTTAGTTCTTCATGCTTGGGCATCTAATCGTATGCAAACATCACCATATTTATATAAGTGAGTTCATTTCTCTTCCTAGTTTGAGTGGTTCTTTTACTTCTTATTTGTCTAAAAAGCTGTGTATTTTTTGTGAAGTGAAGCATAGGAGTTGGCATAAGCATAATTAATGGTTATTATTTTCACAACACTGTAGAATTCTATAATCTACTATTTAGGTATAAACTTCTCTTTAATTGTGTGCATCATTAAACTATAAGGTGGAACTGAAGTCAAATCCAAATTTATTTGCCTGTCTTGGCTGAAAGAATGAAGACATTTATGATCTCTTTGCTAGGCAGTTTACTAGTGTTGAGATACCACTGTGCATCTAAAGGAACTTCACAAGTATCAGTTCTAAATTGAGGTTATGTGCTGTTTGGAATACCTTGGATATAGAAAACTTATGCAGAAGTTGAATTCAGGAGCTGTGCTAGGAGGACTCCTCCTTATAAACAGACCACTGAAGAGGTATTTAGATCTTTATGTTAATGTTTAGTTTGAAAGACTTGTTTGCATACAGTGACTGGTGAACCACAAGTGAAGAATAGCCTGGTATGTGCCACTGAACAGAAATGCCTTAAAATGACTCTGCATGATTGCTATGACTTCTAAATATGAATACTCTTTTCAGAAATTTTGAATTTCGAAGTTAATTGTTTGCATTATTCCTTCTCTGGATTAAGGAGAGAAAAGAATGTAGATACCTAGTTCTAGGAGTATGAATACATTTCATTCCCATTAAGAATCTTCATCTGTATGGGTGTGTGCCCTCTGCTGGTACAGCACAACTGTAATATTGGGGGTATGGATGGCCCTGTCACTGTCCAGGTCATGTTTAAACCTTCATAAAAGCCTTGTTGGAACATTATAGGAGAGCAGGCAAGCATCTGTATGCTGAGTTACTTTAGGGTTACTTGTAGGTCCGTCTCCACCACCTCTCCTTCAAGCCAATAACATCTAAATTAATCTTGGAATCTCTTTTACACACCCAGGTTTGAAATTAATTTTTAATATCCTACAAAGACATCCTGGTTCCCAGGATGCAAATTTACCAGTAATGGTCTTCCATTTTTCTTTGCCTGAATTTGGTTTCATCTGTACCCACCTACTCCCACTAGGAACTAGTGGAAGAAGGAACTAGTATTATGTGAACTGATTCATAGAATATCTCAGGTTGAACAGGACTTCACAATCAAGTCTTAATGTTTGTGTGGATTTACCTGCAACTAAGAGTTTTGAGGTTACTTCCTTCCTGAGATATAAAAATTGTAGGAGGGAAATAAGACAGTTGTGCACAGAAATTAAAAAAGCCTGTATGTAAAGTTTAAAAGCTACTGGAAAAAAAAAAAAAAAAGAAAAAAGGATTTATATGAATATATATATATCTGTTAGTTTTTCTGTTTGTTACTTGTCTTTATTCACAAATTATCATTTAATAGAAAGGTGTGTCTGACAGGTAGTATATGTGTTTTAGAAGTTATTGCTGACAATTGCATAAAAACACAATTAATTCAAATACAGTGCACAAGTATAGGATGCAGCACAACACACCTGATAATTGCTCCATTTCCGTTGCTGATTGCTGCCTGCAGTGAGAGGTCTACTGACATTATGTGTAGAAGAGGCATGCATTAAGTAGCAGTAAATGGATTACTTCTAATATTATTCTTCAGCTTCTTAAGAAGCGCTTGTTCAACTTCTGGTACCAAGTTGTTGGTTAGTGTATGTTAGGTAATGATTCTTAATTATGAATGACCTCCCAGAGCATATACAGAATTGTTAGTCTCTTTCTTCTTAAAATCACCCTTTGCAGGTTTATACATTTATACTATATGCTTCCATTTTATGCTATAATCTGTCTGATTACAGTAAACTTAAAAAAAATCCTGTTCCCCAATAGCTACTAATGCACTGGATTTTGTTACCTTAACATTTTTCTTTCATTAATATTGATTAATCTGTAGAGGGTTTCATTGCTGTTAATAGGGGGCACATTTCAAATTTTAGATCATTAACATTTAAATAGATTTTAATTGTTAAATGTAACAAATTTATGCAGGTAAAGATTCAATTTCTTCAATTAATTTACATTTACATGTTCAGAGATCTTTTGCTAAGGCTATTCTCATAAAACTTTAAGGGTCCCAGAAGGATCTCTCTCTACTTTCATTCTTTCCATTTTTATCCCAGCTACCCTCTCCATGTTATGTCTTTGAAATTGCTAGGCTTTTTTCCATGTGCTACTTAATAAAATAACATTTCTTTTAGATTTTTAGGCAGAGGTTTATTTCGACAGATTTATATATAAAGAACCAAGTGAAATTTAAGTGTGTGACTGAATTCTAAATTTGTTCTACAAGTTTGAGAATTGGTCATGTTCTCCATTATGCCACTCATGGGAAAAATAAGTATCTGGTTGTTTGATGTAACTTGCAAATCAGGCAGAGAAACAATTCCTGGGAGTACTTTTCTATCCCCACAGGTTCCAGAAGGCCAAATGTAAAGAGGTAAAGTTAGATTGGTATTTTATCTCATTCTCTAGAGGAAAATTCAGCAAGATTGTATTCTTGTGTATTTCTCGGTCTGGGTCTTGCATTTCTCTGGAAGCATATTATCTTGAATGTAGCCACTTTATAGCTACCTAGATTATGAATATATAGGATAAGTTTATAACAGTTCAGTAATAAGTTACATGTTTTACTTTATCAAACTAATAAGTTAATATTGACTTTCATGATGTCAAGATAAAACACAGTATAGAGCAAGGACAAGAGGTGAGGAACATCTCTGACTCTTATCAACAAGAGGAGGAATATGTCTTGCAATATTAAATTTCACAATGAATGTAGGCTAATTTCTTCACTTCCTTAGAAACAGCTTGATCAACTCATAATTGCATCTGTGTGCTCCAAAATAAATTATTAGCGAAGACTAAGTGTAACACATTCTATGTTAATATATCTTCATTGTGTGTCATGAAGTAATTTTCTAAATTTGCAAACCCAACATGCAAAAAACAGGGACTCAAGGGATTGTACAAGGTGGATCATTTAAAGTTTTTAAGTTAATAAGAAGTTCTCAAAGAGATGTCAGGGACATGATATGAGTTCCGCAGTGGGGTCAAATCAATAGACAGCAAAGGGTTTATTATATTGAAAAGGGAAAGTTATTAAATTCCATATGAGGGAACTGGTTATTTGAAGAGATGAATGGACCAAGAATGGCTCATGGGAGGAGAAAGACCTGCTATAAAATGTGGAAGTAAATGTCAAATGAATCTTAAATGCTTAGACAGAAACAGATTTCAAAGATTGTAGGCACAGCAAGATTAAGGACAACAAAGATATAAAGGAAAATGGAAATGGGAAAGGGTCTAAAAATTTTCAAGGAAAGTATTATCACATTTAGTGGAAGTGATTTACATCGGTAAAAGGTGGACCAAGCTGAGGTGACCAGAAAGGAAGCTGAGAAGAACTTGATGCAATACTGGTAAAATGCCATTCAGTGTACATAGGAGGAATAAAAATATGAAGAAAAAATTGAAGAAGTGGAGAACTAAAATACTGGGATTTTTTTCTCATTATAAGAAACATCAGTGTTTTGGGCGGACTTCGCCAATGAGGAGTGAAAAGATGAGTGAAAGAATAGAGAAGGAAAAATGGGGGAGAAAAGGGCTTGAACATAAAGGGGGAAGTTAGTAGTTAGTTGACGTAAAATACAATCAAAAGGACACATTGTTGGCATGAATATATTGACTGTTAAGGAACAAAAGTGTAAACATATCTTGAGGGTAACTTGATTTTTCTTGTGTTATGAAAGGCAGCATGTGTCAGGAGGTGGAGTGTTTTTCTTGGTAGTGATTTATCCTGTCAGTATTGATTTTAATGGTGTAGAAGGTATTACAGAAAAAAATGGCAGCTCTGCTCTGCTGGTGCGTACTGGTTCGTGGTGAAGAGATTTCTACACAGAACTGTTGGCTTCAGTTCTGGCAGCATTGAGAAGTGTAATTATTGTTTGTGAGAGAGAGAAGCTCACTTGAAAGTGTGATGACTTCGTAATTGAACAAAGAAATAAAACTCTTCACTGGGTCACTTTCTTGACTTTCTGATAACCACAGTCTTCTACGTGGCCTCCTCCAAAACAAAATTAAAAATTGCAGAGCTATATATTAATAGAAGAAATAGAGCTTAGTTGGAAACTGATGTAAATTGTCTCGAAACATAAAGACAACAATTCAAAACAAAAGATATTTCCCCCACAGAGTCAAGCGTATAAAACAGTTTTGCTTCAGAATTCTAGTGAAGAATTGGCATTTCCCAGTTTATGGCTCTACATCTGATGATCACCAAATGCACACGATTGTATGCCTTTGATTTAGAGATTAAGACAGGAGAGGACGATCTAATTTCCAAGAAGGAAAGTCTTTCATATTAGAGCATCATGTTAGTCTTGGGGGTCTTCTATTGTGAAAATAAGAATATTTACTGCTGAGGGACTGAGATCTACACATAAAATATCTATGAAGGAGATAAATATTTTAAAATGCAAGCACTGAAGTTGTATTGACACTTCAATATAGGGTCAGAGGCTGGTTCCTCCTTTAGACGTGTCAGTGTTCTAATGCATATTACTGCATACACTGAACCTTTCATGATAAAGTAACTTCTGTTGTTTTTTTTCCAATGGAAAAAACACAGAATTATTTTATATTTCAAAGGATCACAAGATCTCTATAAATAGTAATATAGGGCTTCAGTATGATGTGAAAATGGAAGTTTTCAGAAAGATGGTTTATTCTATCCAGACTTCACAGAAGAGACCAGCAGAAGAACATCTGCCTGCAAGTGAATTCATGTTTCTTTTAATGAAGGATAATTTCTTTAAAATGAGCTAAGAAAAAGCCATGCTTCAGCAACATAAGGTTAATAATACCAAAACATGTAAAAATGTAGTTCTGCCTGCATGTAAATAGCCTTAGTTTGTAACAGCAGAGGTGTGTAACATGTATTTGGAAGCCTGCTATCATCAGCTAAGACTCGGGTAGCATAAAGGATGCAGGAGGAGACCAAACTTTTGCTTCAAAACCTCTTTGCACCAAATGTTGGTTGTGTTATTTGATAGACTGCTAATAAGAAGACTTGCCAGTAGTCCGATTTCTTTCTGATGTACAGTGACAACAGGGAGTACTCAGATCTACTTCCTGACTTTGCACATTCTCCCAAGTTGGCTTATGCTGTATCAGTAGGATAAGTTTTGCTTTCGAGGTCAGATTTTTGTACAGAACCAAAGTGTGTATTGTGCATTAAGTAACTGTTTGTAAATATTAAACCTCTGGTAGTGACATCTGGATTCATAATACCAAGAGAAGAGTAGATTATTAGTAAGATAGAAATTAAGAAGTATAGATTTTGAGGATCCCAAATGAGAATTTCAGTTGGGTCCTGAGCTTGACACATACCGAGAACCTGTAATTAAATGCTGAGCAGTCTGAACTTCTGTTGACCTGTTTGGGAACTGAAGTTGTTTCAAATGTGTCTCCTATCACTTTAACAACCCCCAAGTTTCTGTTGCAAATTACATATGGTTTTGTGTAAGTGGAAAGGTTAAATAGCTTGTGCTCTTTACTTAACTTGTTCTCCTGCCTTCAAACTGCTTGTAGATGAAACACATGTTCAGCTCTGCTATTCCTTAGAATTTGCTGCAATTTAAGATTAAAATTCCAAGACAAATAATGAGAGGACAAGAGATGTGGTTTACCGGGGAGTGGCCACCTCCAGTCAAACTGGAATCTGGTTAGGCTGCTGCTGTTTGTGGTATCAACAAGACAATCTTGTAGAAAAAAGCAATTCCTAGATGGAATTTGGATGTTTGTAGATATTTTTTCTAAGCAAATAACTTTAGAGTACATCTGTATATCCAAAACAAACTATGTGGGTTGCAAAAACTAGTGCTTGAATTTCCTGCTAGAATGTTTTAAAGGGATTTATTAGGGCCTACCAGATTAGGGGAAAAAAAGTCATAGATTCAGGTCTTTTATAAATAATTATCTGAGAGGCAACTAAATAAAATTAAGATCTCAGAAAAAAAGTGAAAATAATGTGAATTTGAACATTTCATTAAGTTTCTTGGTGCTGAAGAGCTGCTACCACTGTCACTTTAGGTGTCTGAGTGTTACTGTCTTTTTTTTTAACCAAGCAGCATAGTTCTTCCTCTGATGTGTTTCTAAAGAGGACCATGTTTAATTCAAATCAACCAGTAATAAGTAGCCTACAGGTACAGGAGGCATCAGTTTAACTTGAATGCTTACATTGGCATTATTCTGAAAAAAATATTCAATAATATCCTTAACTGCTTATTTAATATAAAGTAATTTAGAAAAAAAATGCTTTTGCACATTCCTACAAAGCTTTGCTTATCAGCTTGTTGAACTTTCATTAGTCATATGCAATCAAACAAGTAAACAGAAATGTAATAGGATACAAAGAACAGTCTCTAGCAAAGTGTAGATGTACACATAAAAGCTGCTTCATGACAGTAGATATAAATTTCACTATCTCATATCCACCTACAAAATTTTGTACAAGTGATATGGAAAGACAAGCATGCAGAGGATGAACTCTATAAATACAAAGTGTGAATAAATAAGGCAGTTAAAAGGTAGGATTTATTGCAGATAAAAACATATGATTGCATTTTCCCCTAAACTGATACTCCAATAGAAGTCACAGCCTTTTGCATCTAATGGAAATATATTAATACAATATGTTACTGCTTATCTTAACTTTCTGAGAAAGACAGTAGGAACACGGAATCCTGCATTTGTACATCCTTTCCTGACTCACGTACACTTAAATGTGCCTTACCAATGCAAATCATCCTTTTGTATTTGTTTCCAGACTCTGAAATTTTAGCCATTTCTGGTAAACATCTTTGAATGAAAATTAGGTTTATTTTCCCTTCTTTAATGACCCAGGAGAGTTGGTTCTGGTCTTTCCACTATACTAACTATATTTTGATTAGTCCCCAAATATAGTTCTAGTGAACAGATGTTTGCATAAAGAGAAATAGAAATAAATATGGTATCTCTTCTGAAGATTGCAGTTCTCTGCTAAAAATAAAGCACACTCTGATTGCACTGTTAGGACATGATTTCTGAGTGCAGCCAGTTCAGACAGGTCTGCTTAAAACTATAATCAAGTTGATTGTATTGCATTGGTATTCTAATTTCCAATTTGGGATTTTTGCTACATAATCTCTAGTAGAGTATGTCTAATCTTTAAGAGACCGAAAGTCTTTGTATAAACTCTCTGAATTTTCCTCCATGTGTCTCTGCTAAACTGAGATGTGTCTTCTGGCTGAGTTGTAGAGACATTAAATTACTGAGTAAATCAATACAGCGCTGTTATGTCACTGTATCTTTTTCAAAGACCAGCTCAAATTTTCTATGCTGTAGCTTTGATCCCTTTCATTTAATTCTAAGTACACTTGTTATTATAGTAACTGTTGTTTGTATGTTATTTTAGCTTTTTACTTAAGTAGCTATTTAGCAATTTAAATGAAAATGTAATTAGGTTACATCTGTTTTACATGCATGTAATACCACGCAGATGTAAACTTATATTAAAGCCATATTTTCTTTTTGGCAAAAAGACATAAGAACAGAATTGTAGCAATCATGCGATACTTACTTTTTTACCTTTCTTTTTTTTAATAGTGTACACAAGATGTATTCCAGTGTTTATGTTGTGATGGTAACAGCCCTTTCTATTTTTATGAGACAGCACAGGGAGCTAACTGGTATAGCATTTTATTTTAGTTGTACAGGGTAAGTACACTGTTCTGCTGGTGTAAATCCAAAGGAACTGTGCTGAAGTCAGTTAAAATTCTTTACCAAACTCATCAGTTTCAATAACTGACTCCAGAGTCAAACTCCACTCTAAGGTTCTCCACTGAAAGAATCTTTGTGGGTTTACACCATTATGAATGACAGCGATATCTGGCTTTCAATAGCTTTATTTTAAAGAAAGATGAACTTCTAGCTGGGCTGATCTTACAAAGTGCTGAGTGCCCTCAGCTATTGTTGACTTTGATAGGGGGGGGTTTCTGTGCTCTGGATAGAGAGATAAGAGGTATGGATTCAATTCCAGCTTTCCCTTAGTCTTTCTATAGGTACTTGGGCAAAGTACTTAATGTCTCTCTCTCTCCTGCTGCAGTCATAACGCAGAATTCCTCCTGCCTCATTTGTCCTTTTCTTTCTTTGACAGTAGGCTCTTCATGGCCGGTTACTACTCTTTGTTTATATGGTCACTGGCACAATCTCAGATTTGTGACTAATGTCCATTGATACAGGTATGAAGTCCTAAGTGAAATATATAAAAGAACTAGGGTACCTGGCAGTTCCCTAAAGATGAGTATCTTTTAAGATCTTGGAGTTTCTTTAGAGTAGCTGATTTATCTATTAGTAGGCTAAAAATATTAAGGAACAATATGCTTATTCTGAAGTGTAGTGCACAACTTGTAGATAATGTAATGCCTTGAAACCTGCGTTAATAAGGTAATATTGTTTAATTTTACTTATATAAGCGTAAGTTCAAAATAGGCTATGTATATTTTACTTGGAGCAAGGGTGTATTTTAGTAGATGTTTATTGTTTCAATGTATATTTCTGTTGAGTAACTCTGCCTTTTTAAAGAATAATTGTGAAGGACACATAAGAAAGCCATTGCATGTTTTTCTTCTTACATTTTTCCTATGAACATTTAAGGCCCTGATTCTGCAACTGTGAACGTAAGCATATGGGACTATATGGAGACAGAATATAAATTTAAATTTATTCCAGTTCCTCATTATTAAATACATTAGGGCTAAATCTTGCTGCTCTTAATAGTGAATTTGGCCCAACTAAGGGCTTCAAGACTGTCTCTGAAGAGTATTTAAAATGATAATTTAATGCAAAGGTGGCGGGAAGCCACAGAGAGTCAGTATTATGGTATTGTTTCTCAGTTGCGCGCAATAGCTCTGCTACAGTTTACCTGTGGTGTGAGGTTTGTATTTCAGAAGTGTGTAACAATTATTCTGAATGATCCATAATGATCCACTCAAAACAATTTTCTCCAAACCCATAATTTATTTAACTAAGACTGGGACTTCTCATTGAAAAATCTCCAAGCCAAGTCTTGGTTAAAAATTATTGCTAAGTAGTTTTGTAAATATTGACAAATCTTAATATTTTTGTAGGCATATGGAGTATTTTAAGCATCTAGTTTTAAAGTACTTTTTCCACATATGCTGTGCAACAATAAACTTTGTTGTTTCATAGAATTTATCTTTTGCTTTTGCATTAACCGAGCTGGTCCAGTTTACTTTGTTGTATAAGATACTCCAAATTTTCTTTTATTACTTCACCAGAGAAATTGATGGATGCAGAAATCTTTAATTCCCCCACACAGAATTCAGTTGATTGTTTGGCCGTTATGTGGGGTTATACATATAAGATATATGTAGGGTGGTCATATTAACAACATGGAAAGAAGAAACGCAAAGTTGCTTTTCTAAATATTATCAAAGACTGAAAGCTGGGGTGCTGAGCATATTTCCACCTCCTCTTCCTTTCTGCATGGAAATATTTTTTACCCTTTTGGGAAATCAGTGCCATTTTCCTTTCCTGTGGACTGGTCTGTGAAGTACTTGCTGTCAAGTTGAGAGAATGATTTAAAAAGAGAGATGTATAAATATATACAGACGTGTATATATACAGATGTATAAATACATAGAGAGATATGTGTATATATATATTTAAAACCTCTTGAGTTTTAAGAATTTTTGTGTGGCACTTGGTCCTTTAAGAAACAGTCGGGGTTTTCAGACTGCTGGTGCCAAGTGCACCTCAACTGCTGCTCCTGAGTATAGCTCAGCTTTCTGCACCTCAGTATTCACAGGTTGTGTTGGGTAAACTGTGCAGAGAACGATTCAGTGTTAACTTACATGGCGACTGGCTGTATGATTTATGCAGACCTTAGGTAGGAGAGTACTAGGTACAGTGGAGTCTTTCTGTTTCTGTCTCCTTCTGCATAACCATGTCTCTATTTATTACATTAAAACATAACTGCCCGTGGTTGGCAAGGAAAAGCCATTTTAGAGATGTGGTAGTGAGGCTTATAACTCTTAAGTAGTTTGTCCTGAATCCACAGCTTGTCCAGCCTCCTCCTCTCGTGTTCCTTCCTCTCTTGGCAATGCAATGGAACATGCCATTCATTTTCCCTAACCTGCCATTTTTTGCCAGTATGACGTAATGCTTGTGGTAGATAAAATCATTGTGGTTATGATTCATCATTACTTTTGATTATTGACACGTCTAATTGACTAAAATAGATCTCTGATTGTTAGTATTTTAATAGTTTTTAAGTAGTCTTATAAACTGAAGATACCGAATGTACTTTAAATTCAAAATATTATGGGGAGAATATAGCTACATGATTAATAACAATTATTAAAGCAGTTGATGTAGTGTGTAACATCTTTCCCATTATGTTATGGCAGCTTTCTTTGCTGAAGAGGTAAACGAGTATCTCTTACGACTACCAGAGTGAGAAAAGAGCATTGAAGCCTGGACTCTGTATCAGATCATGTTTCACTAACAGAACAAGATTGATTTATTGTGTTACATCAGGGTTAGATGGACCTAGTACTGCTTCACCACATGCTATTTCATTCCCTTGTCTACTAAGTATGCAAGTACAAACAGCTTTAACACAATTCTTTACCTAGAAACAAGCCTGAGGCTTCATCCAAATACTTTTAACATATGAAAATTGAGCTGCTTTGAACTTGTATGTTTTTGATAACTGCTTGGTATGCTTCCTGGAGGATCACCTGTAGGCTTTTCTTTCCAAATCCTAATCCCTTTGATTAAGTGCCAGGACAGATAGCTCTCATTGAATAACTCCAGTCTCATAATTCTTCCTTCATTCAGAGTTGAAAGGGAGCTGCTCAAGCTTCAATAGGTAAATCCTCAGATTTAGTTAAAGTAATTCAGACACTTAGAAACTGAAATTGTTTTGTTCTGAAACAGGGTTCAGATGGGCTACTGAACATTTACATACCAGTTGGTGCCAGAAGCTGCAGGATGAAAAAAACAAAACAAATTTTTTAGCAAGAAGGATTAAGAGTAGGAAAACGTTGAGAACCAGACATTGAAAGACAACCTGGCAAGGAAATTCAGACCCAGAAATAGGAACTTAGTTACTTTGCTTGACTGCTCTTGTTTTCTTTTTCTGCAAGATCAGACTGTGGTGGTAGGCTAAACATTCCATTCCTTCCTTAGCCCCTCTTCTTGTTAATAACTAAAAATAGGGAGTAAGCAGGGGGATGGGGGGGGGGGGGGGGGGGGGGGGGAAAAAAAAAAAAAAAACTTTTTCTTTTTTTTTATTTTAGACGATGGCGAGAAGGACGAAAACAGGTGGCGATTC
>WUAM01000047.1:5569014-5591773 GCA_024336885.1 Actenoides hombroni
AACTGCTGTCAGCATGCGTAGTCTCTTACATTCGGATGGTGCTTAGCTGCTGTGCAATAGGACAAGGGGGGGTGGAGGGAGGGGGGGGGGGGGGGGGGGGGGGATGGGGAAGGGAAGAAGAAAAAAAAAATTCTTACTCTTTTTATCTTTACAAGTATGCCTGCTGGGAACAAACCTGAGCCAGTTCAAGATTCTTCTATTTAAAAGTGTTTGTGGCAGGAGAGTATGACAGGGAATTAGAAATAAACCTGTTAGCTGCTGATATCTCGGGGTAATAGAGATATCTGTGGCACATACATTTTTGCACACGTCATTTTGCGTTTGTGCATAATGAAGCAGCTTTCTGTGTGGAGGACTTGCTATTCACCTAGGAAATAAAAATATTTCCACATGAATAATTTGCCTTGGTTCATTCTAGAACAACAAGAAATGGAGCAGAACAGTTAGAGAAACTACACTCTTTTGATGTGATACAGGTTTTCATAGCTCCTTCAGCCTGAAAATATGTTCTTTAGCAGAATGCATCCTGCTGAAATAGTACATAAAAACTGAGTATTGTAGCACCATACTAAAGAACTAGCCCATTGTGAACAAGACCTTCCATGACTGTAACTAGTTTCTTGTTAGACTTGAGCAAAAACAATTGTGTGACTGTGCACCTTGCCAGCAGTAGACTTCCAGTCAAGTCCCTTTGACGCTTTGCTACCAGGTTGTTCCAAACTGGTAAACTATGCTAGCCATTTGAAGACATGGCTTTAAAATAAACCACCTTTGCAATTAATTCTAGAACTCAAAAACTACAAGAGTACGTTAAAAATTAGGAAATATACAAAGAAAACCAGCCCCCACTTGGGTAATTTTGACTGTTCACATGTTTCCACTGTGACAATAAAGCTTTAACTTGTTTGGGTTTTTTCTCCCTTTCTTTCTTTCAAGAAGATTATTTTTTCAGATAATATCCTTAATACCAAGAAACTTGTATAATTGAGTTGCAGCTCAGCTACATCAATACACTTAAGTATGGAAATAAAATGGAGTGGTATCCAGCTACAACTAAGAAGCAAAAGCAAATAGGCAAGATGGCATAAATGAGCTAGAATTTTTACAGACACAAGTGCTAGTTTCTTTGAGCTGGAGAATTTTTACATGTGTTCATTGATTAGGATTTGAGTCTTTTCTGAGAGATCTTACTGCAAATAACATAGCAACAGTAATTGTCTTGAATGAGCGCTAGCTCAGTACTGAGTACGGATGAGAACATCTCTGTCTGATACTATGAGGTTTTATAAAGTCTTAGCTCTAAATTATTATTTGATTCCTTAACTAATTTAATAAATTAATCCAGTAGGTCTTTGAATTATTATTAGGGCAATGACAACTTGAGGCTTCTGGTTAATAAGATAATAACAAAAGTAGTTTGGTTAAATAAACTTTGAAGCAGAAAGCCTGAAGGCCTCTTGTTATTACCTCATTAACAAGAAATGCCATTAAGTTATTATTATTATGCTCTAATAGCTCTCCTTTTTACCACTCTTGCATTCTGATCAGCAAGGATATTTAATGACATACCAATAAATTTTAAGAAATTACATGCACCCAAGCAAGACTATAAACTAAAAATGAAAACAGAAAGACTTAACTTTTGAATGTACAATTTTGAAATGGAGAAGGATTCTGCGTGTTCTTACAACAAAGCTTTGGAATGAAAGCAAAAGTTTATGACACATTTTATTACACCTGTAAATCTGAAAGCTTAGCTATAGTTTTTAATTTTTATTTTGCCTCTATAACTATTTTTATACCCTTTTTATAGTTGACTGGTCCAAGGTTTAAAATAAGTTCTGCTGGGAGTCAATGCCCCATTAGTCTTCTATAATAAAACGTGAACGTGGCTAAAATAAAACATGATGCCTTAAGAGCAATTAAGAATGGTCTTTTGTAGATAACTGTAACATGAAATACAATCACTGTTTTTATTAATGGATTTGGGGAAAGCAGCTCAATGATTTATAGCAGAAGAGTGGGTTATTTTACATTTTTATTTCTTTTATTTTATGTCTCACTCTTCAAAAAACCTTTTAAAACCTCTGAAATAATCAAATTCTGTGTTTCAAATGTTTATCATGTTAATGTGAACCTCAGTATCCATTTTATTTAGGTACTGCTATGATGTCAGCTAAGGAGGTGTCCTTTTTTATTTTGCTCTTACTCCAATCCAGAAAAAGTGTTATTTTTGAAAGAAAATCTTGTTGAATGTTTTATAAGAGTGATAAAATGTAAAAGCTGTGCTTTGTACTCTATAATGGCAGGATTTGTAGGACACAGACATAATCTGCT
This sequence comes from Actenoides hombroni, assembly GCA_024336885.1. Lineage (NCBI taxonomy): Eukaryota > Metazoa > Chordata > Aves > Coraciiformes > Alcedinidae > Actenoides > Actenoides hombroni. Next base: position 5,571,352 of record WUAM01000047.1, read on the forward strand.
GGGCATTGTCTGAACACAAAGCATAGCATCTCATTAACGCATAGTTGGAAAAAGTATAAACAGTTGACAGATGTTTCTCTAATAGTATAATAGTAGCTTCTTTGTGATTATTAGTTTAAGCTTCTAATAACTTGCAAGTCTTGAAGATCGGTGTTTAATATGGTTGGAAATGGAATCTGCACTGTTAGACTTGGAGAGGTTGTAGTTCTTGTGTTTGAAACATTTAGACTTCAAGGATAGCTTTCTTCTATTTGGATTGTAATTGTACTTAACATGCTGCTTGCAAACAAAAAGTGTAGAGTTGGCGTCACTGTGAGTTAAGGGGAGAAGGAGAGGGAAGTGAAAGGAAAGGCTGAAATGACCAGTCTCTTTGCTTATCTCCTTGAGACCGTAACCACTGTCAGTATATCTGGGGTATGTTCTCCTTTGGAGGCCCTTTCACCAAGAGGCCTGGAATCACCTTCTGGATTTCTGCTGACAAATCCATTACCTGGAGGGGTATCACACACATGCGATTTACATCTCATTATCTGGCTGCTGGGGACTCGCAAAACCTTGTGGCAGCACAATCTTCGTTACACAAATGTAGAAGCAAGTTTTCTAGACTTTGTACTAGTGTATTTATATCTCAAATAAGAAACTGATTAGCATGTGCTAGTAAGTGTGAGAATGTGTTTGAATGAAGGTCACTTATTGTGTCTTTCAGCCCTATATTTCCCCAGCAGAGCTGTGTGTAGCTTGAAAAGTCATTAGCATACAAAGAGAAGAGCCACAGCAATGTTCCACACTAGGTAGCTGCCGGCATTTAGCACACACAGGATCAAGGTGGACAGAATGTGTGCCTAGTAAATGACAGCGTTTACACTCCTCTAAGCTAGGTATGTTGGCAACCCTAAATTCAGACTGATAAAGCTGAACTTACATTTATGTCCTATTGCGACATTTGGAAAAGCAATCAAAATCACATTAGCTGAGCTTCTCTTAAACTGTATATATGTAGTGTTTATGTATGTATTTTTATGTAGATCTATATGTATTTTACATATATATATGGGGAGAGGGAGTCTTTTAGTGGCTCTTTATGCTTCTGAAGGGTAGTATGAGTCACTGGCCTCATTTTACTTTTTTGTTTCACTTGCCTCAAGAAAGAGCAAGTTTTAAATGAAGTTTCTTCTACAGGAAATACGGCTTCCACAACTCAGTGGAAATGTACAATAAAACTCAGTAGCATAGTGCTTTTGCCTTTGCAGTAAAGTGTAGTTGCAAATGGAAGAATTTATTTGATTTGTAAGCACATTTGCAGGTGTTGTTTTGACAGCCTGCTAGTTTATGCCACAAATGTTGTGGTAGCAGTGAATTCCAGGGTTAAACCTTCTGGTCTGAAACCAAGGGGTGGTTGTAACTGGCTTTGAATGCTTGGCCCTCAGTATTATTTTGTAGAGACAAATAGTAGCTGACATACACTGTGCTAGTAATATCTTCTGTCTGCTGTAACCAAATCCTTCCCTAGCCAGTGCAGTGCCCTATTTTTGGAATGCGCTGGCTGGCAGTACAAAGTGGGCAGTTAGTCACGTTGAGTTCCACCCGCTTGACTTTCAGTCTGCAGGGACTCTGCTCCATGCTCACTGCTAGCTGCTCTTGGCATAGGTCCTTCAGTCAGCCAAAATTCTGGTCATTCTTCAAGATAAGATCTGAAATAAATCTTCCTTTTGAAGACTTATAAGATTGCCATAGCCCAAAGACCTCAGCTTTCATTTAAAACCAGCAGCATATCAGAGTCGCTACCTGTGTCTTTCAGAAAATGTTAGGTGGATTTATCTGGAGATTCACGTCCAGAAAATGGGGAGATAGGACATGGATTTTCTTAGCTTTAGCCTACTTCAGAAAGGTAGCAAAGAAATGTTGAAGACTAAATCAAGAAGTTTTAAAGGTGGTGAGGGGGAATGTAGTGTGTAGATTCTCTTTACAAATGGTAGGACTCATGCTCTGAACTTACCTAGCACTGCTTTGGAATGTATCACAGAATGTCTGAGGGCTGAAGGGTAAAGTAGCCTGAGAAGAAAAGACTGTATTGACAGACTCAGAAATCCACCTGTGTAAATCCATATACCCCAAATCCAGTTCCAGAAGAGACAAGTGAACATCAGAATAGCTAAAAGGTCTTCTGCAAACTTCCAGAAATGTCCTTCTACTCTCTGGAATAGTTCTGGAGGAACAAAGGAGTTGTCTGTTGTGCTGCATGATCTGAGGTCTTCGGCAGTGAAGGGCTCAGCTCTGTGTCTAGCAAATCTAAATATAATTGCACTAATCTAGATTGATATACACATAATGATGCCCACCAAATTCATATAATTTAAAGAAAAATATTTATTTTGGCATCATGCTCTAGGAGTATGAATTTAATGTTGCTGGTTTACAAAAGCTGGATGTTAAGATATTCTATTCTTTCTGCATGGCACGGAAAAAAAAAAAAAAGTCATTGAAATGATTAGTAATTGTCATTTTGTTATGCCATTGACTTAATATTTTTAGTCAGCTTTCGCTGCTTGTACCAACATGGCCAATTTCCAAGGGTTTGTGCGTGGTTTACTCTGTGAAAGCCTACTTTCATGTGATGTTTCTTGTACTGAAACTGTCAACACGGCCGGGAGATCTGCATGATAATTTAATTATCACTGCTTTTTTCACATTAAAAGTAATTAAAAGCAACTTGCAGAACAAGTCAAACAGTTAACTGTGCTCATACAAGCTAAAAAGAATTCTCAAAGACACCTAGTTCATATTTCAGAGACAGGAGTGGCTGTGCTTGAAGGGGCTGTACGATTACTGTGTGGTTACTAGTCATCATGGATGACCACTTTTTTTTCCTGTTTTTTTTCCTTTTTGCTAATACAGTTATTAAATATTTTTTTATAGATACAATAATTAGACTTTTTTTTAGTTTTTAGAATTTTAAAATGCTTTAGATATTCTTGAAAGACAGTATGCAGTGGAAATATGGTGGATTACGTTAAACAAAATGGGTACTTTAGTATATTAGCAGTAATAATGACTTGAAATACAATTCAAGATAATTGGTTTCAGTGTTTTCTCTTAATATATGGCTAACCAACAGCAGCTATAACTGCTTATGGCATGATTCGTAAGGTGGCTATTCACAAACTTGTCAGCAAAAACTTATCACTACCATGCATTTTTGGCATTTCTGCTGGCATCTGTATTCTTATATGTATTCTGTTGGTGATGTGTAAGCGTTTATTATGATAGCTCAGATTTATTTTTTTAAGGTTAACGAATAAAAATAGAGGAGCATAATAATGTTACTATTTGGAATCAGTAAGTGTATTTGTATATTCATGGAGTTTAGTTATCTTTTTAATTCTGTTGCTATGAGATATTCTGTTATGAAAAAAACCCACATTTTTTTATACTCTTTTGAAACAGACAATACATAAACAAAGCTCAGTTTGACTTGTAGGGCTCACCATAGACACTCATCACTCCTGCACGGTAACACAGGCCTTCAGCTCCCTCTTTATGTACAGTAGATCTCCAATTAACACAGTGCTTAGTGGCATATCTGCAGCAGCTTTATCTTCAGCCTGCTGTATCACCACTCATAGCTCTCTATATACAAGTGTTGCATGTGGTGGGATACATACTTTTAACTATTTGCAAGTTGAGAGTAATTGGGATAAAGCTGAACTACTAAAATTCTTACGTTAACATTATTAATAAAGACCTGTACTTTCATATAGAAAACTGAAAATATACATTTTTCTATCCACTTAGTTATTGGGTATAAGTAGCATAAAAAAACCCTTTTAATCAACTTCTTTCAAGTGTTTATATTGTCTATTAGGAAGTCCATTTGCTTCTTCATAGTTCATAGAAGTTACCTTGTGCTTGCATGTGCCAGTGTGTGTGTCATTCAGTTCTGTACTGATTGTACTGAGACGCATAATGTTGATGCTTTCTTCTTAAATACCATAAGTTATATGAAATATGCACAAAGGACTTCCTTAGAGAGAGAAATACTTCTATAGAATTTAGTTTACACAGACTGGGGACGAAGCAAGCAACTGGGTGGTTGCTGAGCTGTCACAGACAGAAAGTTGGGTTTTTCATAATATTTAATTGCTTTTTAAATTATGGACTAGAAAGTGTTTGATGTATTGAAGAAGGCTGAGTCTTTCTGTGCTTTGTCCTCTGGTTTTGGGGGCTCTGGCTGAAATTCCTTAGTCCTTTCAGGAATTCTGTAAGTGAGTTTGGATGAGTCTCATCATGAAATGTGAGAAAGCCTTAGTTAGCTAGCTTGCAAAGAGCAGCTTGTACAGACTGGAGAATAGATGTCTCCAGCCTTTGTGCATAAGGTATATTTAAAATCACATTTACTCATGAGCTAAATGATATGTTTGCACTACACTAGTCTGGTGTATTTAATGGGTGCCGGGAACACCAATAATCAAAAGGTATTTACTGAAATGTGTTAGTGCATTGAGGCTGGGTTAAAGTACTCTGTTATGAACGTCCTTCCAGTAGGAGATACTAAACTTTCTTGTGTTCCTTCATTCCTTCAGGACAAATGTCTGACCATCTCTCCGTATGTGACAGGGTTTCAATGCTGTTGATTTTTCCCGTGAATTACATAACAATTGAACACATTTCAAAGTTTACTGAAGAGGTGTATTTACTCTGCTTAGCTAAATCTTCATATTTCCCTTGCAAAATTCCTTTGAAAGTCTGTAAAATCATTTTGTGTATCATCTGTAGACTGTGAAGGAAAAAGGTACCATATTTGCATAGAAGAGGGGGGAAAAAGAGCATTTCAATGACATGATAAGTAGAAATGCTTATATTCTTTTTGTTCAAAGAAAAAAATCAGTCTGTATTTTAGAGCATATTACAGCACGGCATGCCAAGAGGTTTTCTGCACAAGAATAAATTTGTATCTTTTTGGACACTGCCTGCACTGGTTTTGAAAACTTTTTTGAGAATATACTTGCTGCAAGTCCGATGAAGAGTGTATGAAGAATGCAATAATGTTGGTAAAACAGAGTTCTTGGGAACACTGTATGATCCCTGCTTGTGAACTTTTAGTATTTTCATTTTTCTATCAGACTAAGCAAGGGGGTAAAGCTAACTAGTTCCTACTGATTATGTGCAAACTTTATCACTCAGCTATTACCATCTGAAGTCTTGTGTAATCACCTGTACTGAAGGGAAAGTTCGCTAAGTTGTGAAATTTTCCTGGTTTCTAGCACTGAAGACTGACTGAAAGTCAATCTTTGTCAGCTCGCATTAGAACACTCCTAGTCCCTATGTTAGGTCATGTATTAGAGGTACAATTGTCTTCTAAATCAAGGTAAGCTTTGTGAAAAAGCTATTGGAAAAAAATGTATGTAGTGAAGTAAAGGTCCATGTTGTTCTTAAGAAATATAAAGGTCAGTTTAAATACGCTTTATAGAAGTTAAAGTAGGTTAAAAAAAACCCCACACAATGTAAGGAAATTAATATAAACTAGGGTTTCTATTTGTACCATTCTGGTTTAAAATAAGTTTGTAAAAATAAACATGACAATCAGTGTGAACGTACAGACTTCTTGAAGTTGATGAAACCCGTTTCTATTACAGCAATAATCAAGCAGTGCACTTGTTTACAGATGAATTTTTGAAGTGAACTGACTGAAAGAGTTAAACACCTGGAGCAAGTCTGCTAAACTGCTACACTGGCTTTTGGCAGCAGTAGCAACATGCAGAGAGAGTTTTTCCTCCATTATGGTTCAGTTCAGTGACTAATTCGTTCAAAGCTGAGCAACTAATTGAGAGCTGAAAATTCAGGAAAGATGATTTTCCTGTTCTAACCTCTGAATAAATTGATACATAAGAGGACTTGAGCGACAGGTTGTAAATGGTTGCTGGACAGTAAAAACAAAAATAAAAGAATTATTATTTTGGTAATATATCCAATGCACTACATTTCTCTTTATTTTATCTTTAAAGCAACTATTAAAAAAATTATCATCTTGTACATTTTTCAGTTCCTTTCCAAATGTAGATGCATTGACACTTGTTGTCATTTTTACTAAATATTAAATAATGAGTAATTATTTCCAGAGTGCTAAAATGTATAGACTTGCCTAAATAGTAAGTATAATATAGAATTGACAAAATATATCTATTAAATGTTGCAGTTATTGTAGTGAGTCGTAAAACAGCTCTTTTTAATAGTTACTAGTCAAGTAGCAGTATTTTTGTGAGAAAACAATGGAAAGTTGTAACTAGTACTTCTCAGCTTCTTACAAAGAACCCTTTCCTTTGTTGATTCCACTTCTGTTCATTTAGTTGATGTTCTTCTGAGCTAAAACTATTCTTCACATAACAAAATATAAGGCTCACGTGTCAGATCTGGGGCATTTATGGAGAGCAATAAATGATTTACAAAAGTATCACAGGTTTACTAATATGGAAATAAATACTTATTTAAAAAGTCTAGAGGTCATATATTTTTTCATAAATTATATTCTTTAATCAGATCTTTTGTATTTTTCCTACACTTGCAAAGGCAAGTTTAGACAAGGAAGAAGTCCCATGTATGTTTTCAAAATAAACATAAGCCCACTTCCTAATTTGTTGAATATGTTTGGGAAATTTGGAGTAAAGGTTTAGATAAACAGATGGTCTTACAGAGAATTGAATTACAGGAAATACTGGGTTTGAAGTTTTAATTTTAGTTTTTCCTCACTTTTTGATTCTGGAAGTCAGACATAAGTTAGAATATTTTTAATCTATTATCTGATGTTGGCCATGATCTTATAGTTACCTAAACAAAGTCTTAAAGCATTGTTCAAAAGAACATATCACATACTGGTTGAATAAGATTTTAAAAATAAATTATAAAGAATTTTTTTCTAATTTAAACTCTACATGAAGTAAGTAGAACTTCACCCCTCTATAATTTCAAGTTTCATAACCTTTTCCCTCTTATTTCAAGAGATATTTTGAATATGAAAATACCATGTCAAAACTTAGCTCAAGCCTTCATCAGGCTTTTTAAAACCTAAGTTAGAATTCTGTTTCTTAGATAAACAGATTTGGATCAGAAAGATTTTCAACTAGCTAGTATTCGTTTTGGCTCAAGCAATGTCTTTAATCATATTTTTGTTGATTATTTATTAGGTTCTGTGGGAAATCAAAGGACAGACAACCTAAAGTATGTCTTCCATAAAATACATCATGAATCAGAAGCTGTAGCAAAGAATTTCTAGGAAGTGTCTTTCATGTACTGATGTGAACTGATTGAGAGATAAAATATACATCTTTAGTGTGTGTATAACATGCAAATGAAGGCTGACCCAAAAATCGAAGTCTTCACTATCTGGCTGAGTAGAACTAGTATTGCATTGCTAGAGTAAGAAAATCTGTTATAAGAGAAGAGAGTATTTCTGTTCCATGTCATCCAAGGGATGATGGTTAAAACTAATTCAAAACAGAAAATTGGCATAAAAATGCACATAAAGAATGTGTTGGCTACCTTTGGAAGCTTTGCAAAATATGTATGTCCATAATCAGCATGTATTTTTGCGGGGTAGTTATAAAATTTTCTGTCATCCAAATACAGCTATGAAACCTCTATGCAATTTTTGCAATCACAGTGTATAGTTTTGAGTGGTGATACCCAAAGACCAACTGTAGTACTGACACTAACTGGGAGAAAATAGTATCTTAGTGTAGGAAGGTAAAATATGCTGTGCATTTGGTTTCAGAAATCAGCAGTAGAAAAAAAAAATATTTGAAAATGAGATTATGTAAAACTAATTCTGGATTTTGAATCTTCTGCTGGAGAAATACCATTTTAAGACTTCTACAACTTCAGTAACCCACATTTCCTTCAGGAAGCTCTGTACCCAGCACCATTATTTGCCTTTAGAAATAAGCAGCATTTAGCTTGTTTCTAGCTGAAAATTCATGTCTCCATGTAAGCTTTTCTAGCTTTTTCTGTCTGCTTCTCCCTTCACTTCCTTTCCCAGTCCTTCTGCATGCATATGATCTAAGTTTCCTGCTTCACTAGGAAAAAGGGACTTGTCATCAGCCATGTAGATCTTTAGTGCAATAATTTGCTCATATGAACTGAGCAGACGATGTCCATCGTCAAATGCTATGGCAGGATGCTGCTGGCTGCCCACAGAAGGATGAAAATACTGAGAAATACACTCCCCACAAAGAATATTGGAGGAAAAATAAACGGGCAAGCATATCCATGACAAATTTTGTAGTGGAATTTGAATCTCCTTCTGAAATGTACTGACAGTTGAATAAAAGTGATTTAAGTATTGTATTTAATAATTGAAAACAATTATTACCAGCTTTGTTTCTGTTTTCAGTGGCAAGTACGTTTTTCTTGATGGATATCAGTGTGGGAGTAGAAATCATTCTTTTTTTCTTTTTTTTTTTTTTTTTCCCCAGAAAGTGAGAAGTAAAACATTTTTATAAATAAGATTACATTTTCTTTATTTTGGCTTTCAAAGCAATCAAGTATCTTCTAAGAAGAATACCTTTCTTCTGAAAAGAATATTGTGGGGCTTTGTTTTTTGCTTTTTTTTCCAAAAAGCCATTGTTTATAAGGGAAAAAGCAGCAATTTAATTCTTTAACATTTCCTTTTGAAGATTTCTGAATGGCAGTGTGTGCTAGAGTATTGAAACAGGGGCTTAGTCCTGTATTTGAAACCGGGTGGTATTTGGCAGTCTAAATATCAGTTCTGCCAAATATAATTCACATGCCACTAACCGTTTCTGCTTAGCCATGTGAGATTTTGTAAATATCCATGGAAATTGCACAATGCTCCTTTTTGGGGAATGATTTAAATACACAAACAATAAACTATGTCCTCATTCTGTATCCTAAGGCGAGATCTCCAAATAAGAGCAAGTATGAGCCACTAGTCAAATTACAGCATTGTTTTTGAGAATCATTGTCAAAGTTCTGTCTACCCAAACAGTAAACTCCATTACCTTGTGCTCCATTCTCATCCAAGGAGCCAAATGATTGAGGAAGGCATCAACTGTTTGTTACTGTCTTTGCTAGAAATAAATTGGTTGCAGACTTTCAGATTACTTTGTCCACATAGCCCTAGGTTCACACGCCTTTGTGAAGAAGGCCAGAGATGTTACTGCAGTTTTTCGCTTGTGTCTCAAAGTCAGAGCAAAGCCTGTTGTTGTGTTTTCCCCCAGCCTTTTCATAAACACTTCTTTTTTTTCCTTTATTGAAGTTAAGTGATTTAAGGACACTTGAGAGCAAGGATTATTTTTTTCTTTTTTTTTTTTTTAATAGTCATTATTTACTTTCTAGATGTATTGGTAAGGAAACAAAGATTACCTTGTTCATAAGGGAATTGGTGCCCCAGGTTAACGTCCAGGTGTTCTTTCAACTGATGTCTGAGACTAATTTCTTCCTGGCCCTCTGGTAACCAGCTGAAGCAGGGGACCAGCTGGTATATCTTCACTCTTGCATACCAACATCTTTCACTGATTCACAGATTTCCTTATATCCTCAGTACTTCCTCTGCTGCTTAACAATCTTTGAACAGTAGTTTGAAGATAACTGCTGCTGTGCTTTGCAGTGGCTGCATCTGAATCAAGCAATGAATGATTTTAAAAGCAAATAAATAAATTTTCGTAATGATCCTTATAAGCTCCGTTTGTCAAAAGGTCATAAATTTGAGAGCCCATCAAAGGTTTGCTAAAGAAATGCTTTACACGGAATATTATCTGGTTTGAATCTTACAAGACTGGATGGCGTTTCAACAGGTAATGCTACAAGAAGAGTTAGAGTTTCTAACATATTTACTTCAAAGGTTTTGTTTCTTATATTCTCATGCGCATTCACACACCCTGCTGCCACCTCTCAAAGTTCACCATTTCTGTAACGTTTTGCCTGCTACACATAGAAATAACTATGTCAATTCAAAAATGCACTGAGCAATAGAGACATCTGATGTTTCTTTGCTGAATTCTGAACTTTAGTGCCTATGTTGTGTATTTATTTTTAAGCTTCCATACAAGGTTTACAGACCTTTTGCATTCACCATTTGGTATATGACCCATTTGCGTAAGGGAGGTAATAAACGAGATGGAAGCAGTCAAGAGGACAGCAAAGGGGCAGCCATTGATTTCAGCTGCATCTTAGTAAAGAATTGACTTACCCTGAGGGTACACTGAAAGTGAAAGCATGAGATTTGGACTTTCTTGTGGGAGAAGATGATAAACAAAGTGATCATTGCAGGTGCTGTTGACCTTTGAAGCAGGAAGAAAGCAGATTGAGATATATATAGATAGATATATGTCAGGTGGGAGTACACAGCACAGAGAAAAAGGAATTTAACCTTATATAGTAACCACCAGTTTAAGGAAATAGACCCTGAAGACCATTGCCAGATAAAAACAGTGGACTTAGAATCGTAGAACGGCAGGTGTTGGAAGGGACCCCTGGAGATCACCAAGTCCAACCCCAGAACCTGCCAGGGCAGGCCACACAAGAACAGATCCAGGCGGGTCTTGAAAGTCTCCTGAGCAGGAGACTCCACCACCTCTCTGGGCAGCCTGTTCCAGGCTCTGTCACTCTCACAGGGAAGAAGTTTTTCCTCATGTTGAGGGGGAACTTCCTGTGTTTCACCTTGCTACCATTGCCTCTTGTCCTATCACAGGGCACAACTGAAAAGAGACTGGCCCCTTCTACTTGAGTTGTGAGGGATTTGGGCTTAAGTCTGAAGTAAAATAACTTCATAGTTTATAAAAGCCAAGGTAAAACTGCAATTCATAGTGTTTCTCATTGCTACCACTGTAGATGTGTTGGTGCGATGCTACTTGTTTATATAGGACTGAAACATATCGTGAGAAAACAGGTTACAGACATTTGGATATTTAGACCAAATAATTGAATTCAGAGCAAATAACACTTAACTGCATCTGTTATGAAGGACTGGCAATTATGATGTGGAAAGAGGAGTCCTTTTTCACCAGAATGTCCATATAACTCCATCTCTGCTTTCATTGTAGTCGGTCAGACTCTTCTGTCCCTGCCAGCACTACAAACATTGAAATCATTATTAGCAACTATGGAAAAGGGAAAGTAGAAGTTACTTAAAATAGTTTGCGTAAAGGATTGTTATTTGAACAGCTCTTTCAAGAAAATCTCTGATTTCTTTGGTATTGTCTGTAAAAACTGGACTGGAGATTGCTTACTTATGTTAATTATCTCATGTATGTGTTCAGTATCTTCTGGGGTTTCTTCAATTCCACAAGGACCGTCACAGCATAACTGCATGTTCTAATTATATAATCACACATTTACACCACTTATGTCATTAAGTATAATTGCACTTGCTATGTGAATGTGCCATGACAGAGCAAAAATTACTTTGAGGAAAATGATACAACAGAATCTTAATTAAAAGACCATTAAGTATGTAAGGCATGCTTACCAAAATGCAGTATATACGAAAGGCTAAAAACTCCCCTGATGCACAAATGTTTGCAAAGCCTCAGTGTTTTCTTATGCATACACTTGTGGAGACCTTTACCTTGATTTCAATTTGGGTCCAGTTTTTCTTGTGTATATGAAGACCGTGTCTGTGCTAAATAGGAATAATATTAGTAGTTGTGGACTGTAGTTCTGGATGTAGTCAGGTAAACCTTTGAGTATGAATTCCACCATGACATTTAGCTAAGAATATATGAACAAAACATCTTGATAGTTTTACAAGAATGCATTACAGGAAAGCTTACTGCTGAGTCAGCATGTGGCGTTAAGTCTGCAAGCGGCACTCTTCTTTGTTCCTGGTGCAGTGTTATCAGTGTAGAGGTCTTTGCATGAATCCTGGGACAGTGCTGGAATGACAATGTATTAGATGTGAAAAAGTTGTCTCTTTGAGGTACTGTAAAAATTCCTAGCATGTGTTCCACAAGCACTCTGGTGAAGAGCAGGCTCTTTGTCCAAATGGTCACGTAGATAGCCATGTTCTGCCTCCGCTCCCTGGACTGCTTCGTTTGGACTCTGATTTATCTTTCCTAAACTGTTGATCTTTGTTAAACAGCTGCTGCCTTTTATTTGGACCTGGCTGGAGTTCAGTGATTTATCTTAAGTTGTGAAGCTAGTCTTAAGACAACTCATCAAAGGCTCAACAAAAACAGTTCCTTAATGGGAAGTAATTTTCCCATCAACATATAACAGCACTGTAGTAATACATTGGAGTATCCTTTGATGTAGCTTATGACATACAATTACCTAATAAGAATGCCTGATTGTTTAGGTTTCATTGTATCTAGCAGAGGAATGATTTTGACTAGCTTCTAAGGTGTTAGGAGATCCTTTTGACTGAAACATAAATTCAAGATGATACAATATAATGAAAGTGGAGACACGCTGCATTAGCATAATTACATCTCTCTAGTTGTAAATATTTATATAACAATACTCCAAAGACCAAATATAGTTATGTGCTTTTATTCCCGTTGATCCAAACATTCGAGAAAAACTAGTTCTTCAGCAGTTCTAGGAATAGTTATTCATCAAGCTATAAATAGTCTTTTAGAGGATTTAAGCTCCCTTTTCTAACATCCTTTTTTTTTCTTATTTATTCTCTTCAGATATTTCACTCTTGTTTGGTTTGTTGTTTTTGGTTTGGGTTTTTTTTATACTATCCCATGAAATTTATTGTACTCTTGAAGATGAAAAAAGCCACTTTTATGTGGAAGTTTCTGTTGGAAAAACATGGTTTTTTAAAACTCACCTGTACATTTCTTTTAAATTGAAGGCCTGGGGAAGGGACATTGTCTGTTCGGTATCTCTGTTAACATATGGGCTGAATTACTCAGCAAAGAATTGAACCACACTGTTTCAGATTGGTTACGGTGGTAAAAACTGCCATGCACTGCTCTGCAGAAGAGGGATGGATAAAATGCTCTTTGAACAGTCAAGATTTTTTAAAAATGTCAGTGCAGAGGGCTTGCATTTGTATTTGGCTTTCTAGACCTGCCTCTTGACCTTCTAATTACTTGATTTGAAACAGCACTGAGGGTATAATAAAACTGGAGGTTGTCTCTCGTTTGCTTTATCATAAATTAAAGCTGTTAGTTTGGTGAGGTGAAAGTAGAGGCAGAGTGTTCATTACTGCTCAAGTGACGGCTTGTCAATAGCACTGCCTTTTAGTTTGTTCTAGTCAGCACTTGCTGTGCATTTTGTTGGACCACTGGGAAATAAATACAACAAGATTATACATTTGGAATACCACAAGAGTTCACGAAGGGAGAAAAAAAGAAAAAAACACACAAAAAAAATACAAATGATAAATTATACACTTGGTAGAAAGTGACATGCTATCTTGTGCTATTAACAACCAGAGATAATTGCAGCGAATTGTAATTGCAGTTTGCAACTTACAGTACAGGGTGTCCAACATCAATCTTAATAGCGAACAAAGCAATTTATATTAAAAGTTAATTCACTTGGTAAGTTTCGGCTGTATACAAGGGAGCTAACAGATGTAGCTCTTCAGAAAGTTCAAAGGCATTTGGAACATGGAAAGAGATGCTAATGTAGTAAGCCTCAGAGAAATACTGCGTTACTATTTGTAGTGAAAACAAATGTATGCCATTATATCCCAGTTTGTGTTTATTTAATAAACTATACAGTTTTGTCCATTGAAGAAATTGTTTCTGAAAACAACAAAACCAGATTCTTCTCACAGATTACATAAGAATAGCAGTTATATATTCATAGAGTAAATGGGGTCTAGATTTCCATATCTTTGAGTCTATATTCAATTTTAACTTAATCCTTTTATGAGGCAGTACTTAAGTGAGTGTGTGTGTGCACGCCTGTGCTTATATTTATACATATACATTGTTGGAATTTTTAAATCTAAGCCTTTATTGTGGAATTATTTACTGCTGCCCAACGTATTTTGCTAGGTTGCCTGCTTAGAATTACTCTAGATTTTGAGCGATATCTTTAATCTGATTTAATTAAAATGAAACTTTATTTGCCAACGCCTAACTCCCCTTGTAATGGAGACGATAATCCTGCTTTCACTGAGCACCTTGTGGTGCCCTCATGTCTGGAAGAGGTTCTGTGCACCACTGACTTCTGTGCTGTGGGCTACGTCACTTCATGTTTCCTTTAACAGGGATTACTGTTTCCCCAGTGTTGTGGTCAGTCCTTGGTGCTCATTAAATGACAGAGAATTCCCTGAGCAGCAGAGTCGTGATCTAAACACTTACTGTTCTGCTATGGCATTGACTGCACATCTGTGGGTGACCATCAGTACAGTTTCAAAATACAGGGTGAGCATGCTGCCTTTATGGATAGTTATTTGTCAAAGAATGAAAATCTCCAAGTTAAACCTACTTAGATTTGCCTAACGGAGTAACTGTTGCCATTTTAGGGGAAAGATTGAGGGGAGAGGGAGGTTTTAATTACTATATGACCTGTATCCAGACCTCATTCAGAGGATTCATCCAGCACAAAAAGGAGTATCATTCTTCATTTTGTGCCATCATGCTTTATCATAAACATCTTTATGAGAGGGCAACATTAGTTCATATATAAATTTTGGGTAGATTTTCACCCATTGTGAACTACTATAGATCTACTGAGTTCAGGGGAACAAAGACAGAGCACGAGCTAATGGTTGATTCTTACAGGAGTCTTGGGAGTAACTGAAATGCTGGACTGAGGCTACTTTTCTTCTTTATGACATTATTTTCATTGGTAGGTAAGAACGTGCATTTCAGATCCATGGTTCTCTCCTTGTCACTGCTGAAGGAGATCCAGAGTTCCACTAAACTTTGTATCTTTTTTACAGTATATCTGTGTGCTTCAGCCAGGATTTCAGTCTACACTTCAGTAAAGATTTATCCTATTAAAAAGTACAATCTTAAATCATTACTGTTATAATGTGGAGGTAAACTAGCAATATTTAGTAGCAGCCTTTTAAATTTGGTAGTAAATACTTGGCTGGAATTTTTAGAACCCTCACTTCTTTTCTGGTAATGAATTTTCTCCTGTAAAGCAATGTACTGTATCTGACATAAGTTGGCAGGAAAGGTAATTCGAGAAACTCAGTTTAGAAATGATACGTATAGTTTTCCATTTGTTTTAGCAAAAGCTGTCTATAAATCTAAGGGGTGTTTTGACAGCATGTACAGTATTCAATTCAAATCATATTTATTTGGTTTACTTTTCCATAGATAAAAGTGGAATTATTAGAAATATATGAAGTTATCTTACATTTTACTTGGTTTTATCATGAGCAAATCCCTCTGCATATGTGAATATAGTAACTAGTATAATTCATTTTACAGAGAAGGGCATGTG
Organism: Actenoides hombroni; assembly: GCA_024336885.1. Classification (NCBI taxonomy): domain Eukaryota; kingdom Metazoa; phylum Chordata; class Aves; order Coraciiformes; family Alcedinidae; genus Actenoides; species Actenoides hombroni. Next base: position 5,586,724 of record WUAM01000047.1, read on the forward strand.
GTACTTCCTATATATATTTATTTTATATGTCATAATAGGAATTGAGTTCTTTCCCTGTTTTTGCCTTAGCTTGGTGACTCTTAGTGAATATTCCATGCATTACTCTCGTAACAGAACACCTATCCAAAAATCCCCAAACCAAATGAATCCTACAGTGTATGACTAATCTGTAACCCATTTTACACTGCTGCAGCAGAACAGAGGGCAGTTGTACATGCCCGTGTGTAGCATCGCTGCTCCTGGCAGTTGGGTGCATCTGCTTTCCAGAGGTGGGTAGGGCGACACGGAGATAAACACAGGAGTACTGGTATTAGGTCAGAGCAAGAATCCATCAAACTCTACCTGTTCCATTTCCAAGAGTGGCCATATGCAGATACTTAGGGAATACAAAAAAGGCAGGTACAAATGGTACTTTGCTCGGCCTCTATATTTGAGTGAAGGGGATTTGGGGGGGATTATTACCTGTTATGTCGAGTGCCCCAGTATGTGCAGTGCTGTATCTGTGCTGGTGTATCAGGTGGGTGTGATGGAGTAGCTTTGTAACAGCCAGCTCTTGCACTGGGGCGTTGTGGAGGTATGGCTGGAAAGTGGCTTTTGCTCTCACCCAGGTAACACCAGTGCATGAGGCTGGGTAGCACTGTCACAGTCTGGTGTGGAGTATATGGTCTTGCAGGGGAGAAAATGGGAAAATACAAAGATTCAAATTTTTTTTAAAAAGGTTTATTTTAAATTAACACCTGCCATTTAACAATCTTATTAAGAGAGACAAATTTTCACAGGTGTTCACGTACCATGTATATATATATATTTATTATATTTATAGATACATTCCATAAAAATGTGCACCTATCTTTTTCTCCAGGCGCTCTTTAAGAAATGTCAAAAGTGCAATTATACAGATAGACTACTTGGGACCCTCCATTCACCCAGTAATTAACATATATCATAATCTGGCAACAAACCTTATTCCTAGTCTTTATCATCTCCCAGCAGAACAGTTAAGTGGCCAGTCAGCCAGACTATAGAGAACTTAGTAACTCCCCACCTGAAAGAGAATTATTATTTTTTTTACACATTTTATCTATAGAAGAAACATTTCTAAATATTAGTTTCATAAATCTGATGTGGGCTAGTATTATTGTTTCTTTACATACATTATGTCACTTTATTAGTTAATGAGTATGTTTAGCATTAATTTCTAGTATGTTTAGCACCTACTACAGAGGAAAAAGTTGCAGAGAATTGATAAAAGAAACCCAGTGTCAGGAATTTATTAATAACGAAAATGAGCAATATGAGAAAAGCCTGAATAATTCTACCAGATACTGTAGTGGAGCATGCCATGAAATACGTTATAATATAATTGAAATAGAAATAATTTACAGTATTCCTGAAATAGAAAAATTTAAGTAATAGAATGATCCAGTGTGATATCCTCATGACTTCTTCAAAACTGAAATATATTGCGGATAAGGGGAGGAACAGAAAGCAGATGACATATAACAAAGGTTAAATTGAAGACTTACAGGAAAAGGACACAGGTCATAAAAAGCACATGCAGGATGATCTACCTCTAGGAAAGAGGACTAGAGGAAGAAAGGCTTTAAAAAGATCTTTGTACAAAAGAAATGTTAATAAAACTGTAAAGCCACTGATGCATAAAACTGGAGAAAGGAGTAAGAATTTAAGGAACTTTACATTCATCAGGAAGTTTTGAAAAATCACTTTATTCTTTACATCTTTTCCTTATTTCTTAACAGAGCCACAGTAAAAAAGCTATATGTTAAATGACAATGCTTGAACCTCTTGAACACGTGAAAATAATCAGATCTGGATGACATGCATTTTGTAATCAGGAAGGGTTTGACTAGCAACTCCTTTTTAAGTGTAAGGGTACTAAAACTAGATGAACTGATTTACAAGTGCAGTTTGGAAATAAAAGGCATAAGTTTAGACAGTTAAGTTTGGAGTTCATATTATTTCTTTGCAACATTCAAAGAATTTGTGTGCATTTGGTACAAATTCAGTGCCTTCTAAAATACAGTTTTATATTTGTATTTTGTGTTCACTAATACAAACATCGTTATGTTAGTCCTTCCATAGGACTTTTTGGCAGTAGACCTCTGAATACGTTACAAAGTGGTAAATAATATTATCCTTCAGGGAAGTGATGGACAGAGAAATGCAATAGCTTATCCAAAGCGACTTTGAAGTATCAATGTTACTTTGACATTTTTAAATTATTCTTTCAAATAATAAAACCGACAGTCTGCTATTTGACTAGATTGCCATATAACATAAATGAAAAATAGACGATCCAAGAAACAAGTTTACAGAAACGGTTGCCTGAAAACAATTTGCTGAAAGCATTTAGCCATTCTAGCAAAATAAAGATGCATTAAAAAAACTTGAGATTCCTGTAAAGAATTTTAATGAGATCCTCGTCAAACTTGATGAACCTAATTCTTGGGGGCAAGGGAGAAAAGAGTGAGAATCTATTTCTGCTGGAGAATTTATTTTATTTTGGTGAAGTACTTGTTGAAGCTGTATTTCCAGTTCTTAGGACTTTTGTGGGAAGAACAATTCTAGCTCTGCTTACGTCAAGACGAAACCAGGCCAGAAAACCCAGCTCCTCCACCACTATAGTCTGTGAAAACAAGATCCAGCCTGAATACTTGGTGTGGTACCTGTGCTAGGAAGAAGCATAAACAATTCTGGTAGAGTAGTGAAATGGAAATTTTGGGTTCTTTGTTCATTTGTTTTTGTGAAATGTGTAAAACTGTTGAAGCTATCGAGAGCTAGGTATTTACTGCAGTGCATTTGTTTGTCAGGATCACGAGTAGCTCTCTGATTTCAGGCATTATAAAAGAGATGTCAATGGGTGGTTTTTTCCGAAGTAAACATAAAAGTAGCAGCATTAAACAAAGAAAAGTTTAGGTCATTAAATAAAGTTTCAATGCTTCTTACTTGCTCAAAATATTTGCAGCAAGTTCTGTGAAGTAGAAAATGAAGGGAACGTGCCACGCAATTTTTCTTTAGCCTTTTTGCAATGCAACAGGGCAATCGATACAAATCTTTGCAGTAATCATATATTGATTCTCCTAGAATATAACTCCATTTAAAGCATTTTTATCCCCAGGAGTGAAAGCATTGGAGGCTATCAAAGGAGGAAGTAGCTTTCCTTGACCCCATCTGCAGTTCACATTGATTAACAGAGGCTAGGTAAAATAAATAAATATGTGTGAGAGAGAAGAAAGAAGAAAAGAGTCACAGAAAGGTTAATACTGGCTGGGGAGAAACATAACTATAGTGCATTAGGAGTTTTGTAAAATTATTGGGTCAGGATAAGCTAACAAGTGACTTGGAGAAGGTGGATTCTTCATTAAGTCAGAGCCAAGTATTACAATACCTATTTTTCACTGACTGTGCTGCAAATTCAAGTAATGGGGATCTTTCTAATCATCTACTCATGCACATGCAGGTACTGGGAAAGCAAAAATGAGCTGAAACTGGTAGGTTTTCACTTTACCCTGTGAAGGAAGGTCGGTTAGGGTATACTGAGTCTGGGACAAATTCATGGTGAGCATGCAGAGGTGACATTGAAAGAAGCTTGATGATTCCCTGACGCTGCATTTTGTTAATGGTAAAAATGCCCTTGTTGTGGAACATTTTTGAAAACTGTGGGAAAACAGATTTGTTTTATTGACTATTGAATTTTTTGATAAATTGCAAACAATGCAAGTTATTTTTTTAATATAATTGTAATAACACTGAAGCAAGTCCCTTCTAGTGCAATGTATTAAAGACAATTTTGCATTTTTAGCCACTTGTTTCATTCCCTGGAAGTGCAGAGTAGATGATACCACATCTCATGCAGGTGTTATGTTCTGTAGTGTAGTGCTGCTACATAAGACAGTAAAAGCGAGGTGCCACAATAGGTGGAGGCCACAATTTTGGAATCAGATTTTTCCTTGAAGCCCTGATTGATCCTTAAATGCCCAGCAATCCCTACAGCCCATCCTAGGCAGCCGTCACCTCTGTACTTTCAGTCTGTCAGTTTTACCTCCTGACATTTGCTTCCGTGATTTCCTGGTACTTATCCTCCATGTCCTATGTTTTTGTGGCTGAAGCTTGCATGTAGCCTCATTATCCTTCTCAATGCGTTGTACTTGATACTGTTTATTTTACCAGCAACTTCAGAGCTATTTTGCTTCAGGCAAAGCAACTACTACACATTGTCAGATAAAGTACCTTATCTGTCAGCAGCACTCTTGTGAATTAATCATAATTCAATACGTTTACTAATCAAGATTTGAGATGAATGTTTTGATAGAGCAATCAGATTTGTCTAATCTATCATTACTTGACAGTTGCTTTAGGCAGAGTGCTAACTTGGCATTAGTACCTGGGTTTGATCAGTTTGGCATGGCCCCACCAGTCAGTAGCATCAGTTATTGCAGCAACGGACTTCTGCATAGATACTCATTATAGTTCCTTTTCAGTTTCAAGAGTGACTGGAGTGAAGCTGAGATCAAGCAGCTCCCACCAATCCTGTAACTCATTATCAAAAAAAATTTTGAACCATGAATTCACTTTCCAGTTTTCACAAATAACAAAAGTACTCAGAGCTTGTTGACAAATCTGAGACATGATTTATGGTAGCATATGCAAGCATTGCTCAGAACTGAAAGGGTCACTGGAGTAGAAAGGAGATAAACTTAATATATTGTTAAGTGTTGCTAATTATGAATCCAGTCACGTCTGATGTCACTAAAATTTGTTCTCTATTTTGCCCAGTTAAACATTCTTGGGGGTAATTTACAACATAGCTTGCAGCAGTTTGCTCAATTTGAAAGCATAAATGAAAGCTTTCATTGTATATTGACATATTTTTCTTGTTAAGCAATGTTTAAAGTACTGATACAAGGTGCTGTAATAGTGGGTTAGACTGCAAGTGCAAGTTTGGTACATTGTAGTCAATAATGCATTAGTGTGGGAAAATGAAGGAGAGAATTGATGTTTGGTTTGATTCTTTTTTTTATTATTTATT
>WUAM01000047.1:5591784-5673656 GCA_024336885.1 Actenoides hombroni
TTTTTTAACATGGGTGGAGTCTTGTCTCTATGTAGAAGGAGAAAATAAACCTTCAAGCATCAATGGCTAAATATAAGCTGTTATTCCCATTTTATTTTATTTTAGGGTATGTGTCAGTAGTACAAACACAATATATGTGTAGCCCACAGACATTGTGATCCATATGTGTAGTTTCATCACCAACACAACATAAATTCTTTGTAATGCTAATCCTATGGTGCTTTTGTTTTTTGGGATCAGGTATCATTTGCCTGTGATGAAAAGTCCACTGTGGACTGTCCTCAGTAGAGACAGTGGTCATAGGTGATGCATGTTCTTCTGCAGCAGGCTACCGTGAGAATTATGTACCATTTAAATTCGGTTGAAGCCCTTAAAAAACCAGTCCCTTACCAGCAGGATGTAAACTCTTCTGCCTACATACAGTTTCTCTTTTAATCATTTGAAAATTTGAAATATGGTAGATAAAAGAAGAAGCCAAGAAGTGCCAGATTTCATATAGATATTCGCTCCTACACCCAGAAAACAAAAACGTATAGGTGTAACACAGCAGCAATTACTGTCTAAATGCCTTTACAGTTCCAGTTATGAAGAAGTTTAGTAGAGTGTAGTGGCAACTTACAGTGCTAATATTTTAGTAACAACAAGATGAGATAGGAAACAGCCTACCATTTAGTGATGAGCTCAGAAGACTGTGGTGTAAATATTTGTATTTCCTTGAGATTAAATAAGCAATCTTAACTGTTAGATCTTTGTGGCTATGCTTTAGTTGCTTTCCCCTAGTTATCCATGAGCAAAAAAATCTCGCTAACTTCCAGTATTGATGCACAGATGCTTTCTGAAGTCCTACTGCAAATACTTCTTGAAAACTGCTATGGAGTAAGGATGGCAGTAGCTCTAACTACTCAAGAGCATCAGCAGGCAGACTGAGACAGAGTTTAATGCCTATCTGATCTGTATTGCAGACAGGGAGGACAATAGCTCCTCTCAGTAGTGATCAGTGTGATACTTCCCTGGTTAACTTCAACACAAGTGAAATGTCTGCAATATCTGCTGCATGTCACAGAGAAATTTTATGTGCTGTCCTGTAGTGCAGAATGCATCTTGTGACTGCCTAGTTAAAACAAGTAAAACTAAGTACGATGAAAAATGTACTTCTAATTTTACCTTTTGGGTTTTTTAGCATAGCCTGACAAAACATATACCAAAAAAAAAAGAAGTCACCACCTTTTTAAGACTTTGTTTTAAGAAGATTTTTTGTATTTTTGCCAGTCAGTACTCTGCTAAAAGCCAAAATGAATATTATTTGTACTCACTGCTCATAAAATACCATAGGCCTGTTCCAATGGAGTGATGAGCATTACATTGACTTTGCCACCACAGGATTCCTTCTAATATCCTGTCAACAGTCTCATGCCCTGCATTTACTGCTGTGCTCAAAGCCCATTTCTCCATAACATTTAAAAGGAGTAATGAAAGGGCATCCTTTCCAATATCAAACTATTCCATTGTTTCTTTTGCACACTGAACTGCTGTTGATTACTTTGCAGGTTCCCACTACGTGGTAAACTGGGTAAGATTTTTCCTACACAGATTTAGACGAGGAAAGCTTTTTGATGATCAATGAAGTACTGTGTATGTAAAGTGGTTGATTAAATTTCCTTGCTTCCTCCATCAAATTCTGCAAGTTAAAAATACCATTCTGAGGCTCTCCACTCACTCAAAGCCCTGCTGCCTTGACAGCCACCTTTGACTTCATTTTCTTCTTGATAAAATCTGTCATGGCATGCAAGAGTGCCTTGCTTATGTGAGATGAATGATGGTCCTGCATGCTTACTACAATAACATGAGATTAACATAGATCAAAGATTTGCTAGAGTTATTAAGAGTAGGCAGCTTCCACACACTTAATTCATCGGGATTTTTTCGCTTCTGCTAGTTAACATATCAAACTAATAAATAGCAATGAGTCATTCTGGTTTTTTTCTTTAGAGTGCTAATAAATGCATTTTGGTTGACAGGTTTATAATGGTGAGGAGATAAAAAATGTTCTGGGTAAAAAGATGCTCCGTGTGAATACTTGTATGCATTTCTGTTCACATGGTCATATATATGACACCTGTGTGATCCCTCAGGCAATTCAGTCACTCATTTTTCCTGCCAATTTGCTTGCTTCATTTTGATCTATGTTTGCTATCATTTGTCAACTGACACCTTTAGCATGTTTTCACATCAGTTGTTTTGAGAACGTGAATGCTGGTAATTATATCAGTACTGCCCCATTGCAGGAGGATAGACTAGACAGTCACCTGGGACTGCTTTTTAACAGTTAGTTATCAGTTATTAATTTCAGATTTTCATGCATTGCAAAATTGCTGGTTGCTTATCCATCTTTCTCATTGTAGGCAGTAACTACAAGTCCTTCGTTAATGGTGTCAGTATTGGAGCTTGCTGGTTGGGTGTTTTCCTCAGTGGTACATGTGTTGTCTCCCCTCATACAGAAGTCAGAGACCTAAAGAATAGTCTCAAAATTCCTGGGCCTCAGTTATTCTCAACATCCTTGGCTTAGAACAGAATTCCCCGGAGCTGGTGTGTATGCACCATCTCCGCATCACCAAATTTATATGGAAGACCAATCTGCCTTTATCACAACTTACTGAGATTCCCTAAGGGCTTCATGCAAATATGCTTTATAGTGTCAGGCATTCCTTACCGTTTCTGCTTCTTTCCCATTGCTGTTATAGATCCCATCATCTGGATCCAGCTGCTGGATCTTCCCTCTAGCATTCACTTTTGTAAAGGAGCATAGGTGAGATCTAGACAGTAACTGTGGTTCCCATTCATATATGGCTTCGTGCAAAGAAGGTATCCCAGAAGACTCTGCCAAAATTAGCTTTCATTTTAGTCAACTCGTTCACCTAGTTTTCTTCGCGTTTTGATGCAGGGAGTACCTTGTCTTTCTGTGTACGTAGGACTAAACATTTCACCCAACTGTTGTCGTCTTATTTAGTAAAACATCTAAAGACATCGTGAAATTAGCCAGAAACTCATTGAAACAGAATCATGTCATCTTAACAGAAACACATTTCATATCAGTAACCAGTAGGTGAAGCTCTGTATCACAAGTTTTAAATAAAACAAGAATTGTTCCAGTAGCGTTAAACAGTGCTACTGCTTTAAAAGAGACTTACCCCAAAGGGCTTATTACCACGATTTTCCAAGTCTTTAATTTATTATGTGCTCTATGTTTTACTACCTTTCCCAGATTTTAGTTATCTCAGCCCCACTTTTGAGTGCTGAAAGGTCAAAAGGTGCACTGCAAAGGCTGTGAGTGTAAAGGCACATCAAATGCTAAAATGTTTAGACTACTTGAAATCAAGGGATAAAATAAAGCTATTTATTTCTGAAGTGCTTGCACATATTTTAGAATCCAGCATAAAACCTCTTTAAATGTTACAGTGCACAATTAACAATTGCCTTTTTAGCTATGCGTTATTTCATCAATGTCTAGAACTGGATTTACTGGGAGTTCAATGTGGGTGTCAGGTTTTCAGCCTGAATTCTGAAGGGGGGGTGGGGGTGGGGGATTTTTTAAAATTTATTTTACCTTTTTTGTTAGGTTTGGTTTTTTGTTGGTTGTTTTACTAAACTTTCTTTTTTAGTGTGTCTCCCACAAGGTGACAAAGTGATAATGTATTCACAGCAACAAAAATGCAGCTTCTTGTGCAGTCTGCAAGCATCTGAATGCACATGTATAAGGGAGACACAATTTTGTTATTTGAAAGTATATATTTTACATTTATGTAGCACCTTTTATTCCCAAGGATCCCGAAGTACTTTAGAAAACTCTTAACATATGTTGGATCATCTAGCATACCACCAGAGTATTGGCACCTGTGGTGCAGAACACAGTTGCCTTTTACAGGAGTAAAATTCTTTTTAAAAATATAGATACAACAGACAGTAAATGTCCAGGTCAACTGCCACTAAAGTCTTTCCGTTTATTTTGGTGGGAGGTACACAAGAAAATGGCAGGAAATGTCACTGTTCTATGTGGTAAATTAAAAAATAAAAGCATTTTCCATTTTTTCTGCCCAAAAGTTTGTAGTTTTACAGGATCTGTATACTGGTTATGATTTTGATCCTAAAGAGACTTTTTAAACCACTTCAGTCTAACTGTGGCAGCACGTACCTAAGTGCAAGAGTATTTTCTATTGTGAGTGGGGCTTTAGTTAGTGAAGAAACTGGAGTTTGACTAGGAGTAGAATAGATGCTGTTATTTTGAAGAAAAACGTGACTATAATTTTCAGACCCAAACTTGTTTTCGTTGGCAACGAGGAGAAATTATGGTGAGGATTTCAAATTTTGATTAAAGTAATATAATGTTAAAATGCATTCAGTTTATTTCTCTGTCTGTATAGATGTAGTTCATGGCAATACATGTAACAAATGCTTCCAAGATTTGTAGAGGGAACAAAAGTGGAAACAGTTTTCCTCTTCCGTTTTAACCTGAGCAGTTTCTTTATTTCCCTCCTGTGTGCTAATGGTCCTGGACAGTTCCTAGTTAAGACTTTTTTTTTTCCCCCTTCTGTTGCTATTTTTGGATTGATCTAACTTTCAGAAAGACAGATGCCCAAGGCTATACCCCTGAATGCACATGAAAACTGCTGTAGCAAGGTGTATGAATCTGAAATTCACCTGTAGGACTTAACAGCTGCTGGTTTCCATCTGAGAGCAGAGATGCCTGCTGTTGGTAGTGCAGCCAGGGAAAACTGACAGTCTCGAATGCATGTCCTGCCATCTCACATGTAAATTGCTTGGAAACCAAAGCTGTGGTCTCTTGAAAAGATCTGCCCCTCAAAGTTTTTCTTTACACTGTCCAGCTTCTGCCCCTGGTTCAGTGCTGGGCTCTCCAGGGTCTGTCTAGAGGTGCTGTTGGCACCCAGGGGCATGCGGCAGAGTTGCTGCTGTAGTGCCAGGGTTACTGGTGCCATTGAGACAGGGCTGTCACTCAAGTGGCAGCACCAGGCTGCTCCAGACACAGAAGCGGTTGCCTATGGCTTAAAGCCACTGGTTCCAATTTTACACTGCCAGTACTAGCTGTGCTTCAGCTGGGAGCTTGAGTGAGACCGATGTGGTTTTGTCTTTCTTAAAGGTATTCTGTACCACCTTAGCAGCTAGTCTAGTCTGACAAGCCCTGCTGGACTGGGAATGGTACCAACACCACTCAACAGCTTGGGATTTTTTAGTATTTCATAACTCTGAGTCATAAGTAGTACTGTAATATCTGATATTCTGTGGAAGATCTGGAATATCTGTGGTAGATAAAAAAATCATTCTTATCACTACCACTTGATAATACAAGCAGTGTTAACTCTTTTCTAGAAAGAATGGTCTCATAAGAAATTAATATGCCTTGGATAATGTCCAAAACTTAGATAACACTTCTTTTCTTTTTTTTTTTTTTACTACTTGATTAATATTGTCCAGTTAAAATAGGTACCAACTGAGTGTTGATTACAGTAGGATAATTCATAACAAATATTAACAACTTGCTTGTGTTCTGCATGGTCAAATTTTCAAGTCGATAATCAAATACTGTTAATCAGTGGATTGATTTGACCATAAAGCAGTTGTGTATTGATGCAACTGAAGCATTAAATTAGAACATTGTCATCTATTGGTGAGTCAGATCTGATGGCTACATTGCAAGCTATGAATTCCCCAGTATTGCTAGTAATCAGAGAAGGGTATTTTTAAAGGAGATCTCCACCCTCTACAGAATGGAAAGGGTAAAAAGTTCTCTAATGAATATGGTGCAAGATGATCAAAGCAGATCATCAAAGTATGCAGTAGCTACTGTACCAGCCATATCTCTACTAATGGCTCTTGCTGTCTGCCTGTCACTGAACAGTAGAGAGAAGGAGGGGAAAAGTAGTTCAGAGGACAAAGTAACATGGTGAGGAGATTATTTTCTCAGACACATTCATTATATTTGAGTCCCTGGGTCATATGTGAAACCATAGGTTGGAGTATTATGCTGTAATTTTAGACATATAGCTTGTACTGAACTAGAAACTGTAGTTCAGGAGGCACAGTGAGGTCCAGGTTTAATTCTCCATGAGGTACTAGGCATAATGTTTGGTGTGTTGATGTTAGCCGTACATTGAATCGGAACCAAAAGCTTTGTCAGTGAGCATTGGGAGCAGCTGATCTTTTCCTCCTAGAAGTGGTGTTTCATCAAGTGATCTTTTCTGGTGAAGAAATTGAACTGAGATTAGAGGACTAATTTTTAATTTCAAAATAAAAGAACATTTGAATTTGGGCACAAGGGAATATGTCTTCTCTTTGCCTCTTTAGCACCTCTCAGATTCATTGGAATATGTTTATTAGTTCTCTGAAGACTGAAAAGGCTTTGAATTGTCAGTGGCACATGTAGTCACACACTGAAATCTGAGAAAAGCTGAAACTTTTTTCTTTTGACTGGCACTTGCAAGATATCAGCTAAGTAAAAAGCAGTATGTAATGCAGTATGTAGTTGTGAACAATTTCCTCCTCATTTTTCTATGTTCATATTTTATTTACTGTATCTTGCTCTCAGTGCTCCAAATAATCTTAAATCTGATCCTATTTGATAAGACGACCAACAGTTCTTCTCTTCTTCTGTCTTCCAATCAAATCAAATACCTTATCAACCTACAAATAATCAGAGCAAGTCTCTTGAGAATTCCCCACAGCCATTACCTGACTTTGTACAGAATGCTTCGTCAACTTCGGGAGAAGAGAATGCTGGGGAAGAAAAAAAAAATGCCAATAGTCTGGCTTCACAGAGAGAGATCTCACTCACCAGTGTTGCTTCTCTTTGGCATTTCTTCCATGTACAGTTGCTGCAGTTGCTACTTGTGGGCAGGTAAAAAAGAGAGAAAGGGCCTTTAGACAGGTAACTTCCTGCAAGCTTTAGAAATTTACAGGGCAAACTGCATTTTAAAATGTGCTCACAGCAGTAAATAGGAATTTCCATTGCGAAGCTTTGCAGCATTTAGAGAACCACCATTTAGCAAACAAATTGAGCACTGGCTACCATTTCCAAGTACACTTAGTATAAATACAAAACATTATGGAACTGTCATTGCCATGTTTTCTATGGTAAATGAAGTAATCATTCAGCAGAAAACAAAACCAAACAGAAGCAGGTGGTGTGGTGTCCATTGCTAGCTAGGAAGTGATTATGAAGCGTGCCAGAGCAGTTTCAATAAGCAGGAAAGTTCTGAGGTACCTTAGCCCAGTGATGTTGTACTGCATGGTTACACATCACAAATTTAGTCGAACAATTAAAGATTGAAAGACTGGGGGATTTTGGTGTTTTGCTTTGTTTGTTTTGTTTTTAAATCTCTGTGCATTATAATAATAACATATAGAACTCCCTCTGTAATTGGGGTAACGTTGTGTATGCTGATGAACAGATGCCTAAGTGCCTGAAATTAAATGAAATAAATGGCCCCTTCTGTAGTCGCAAACGGTAAAGTAAAGAGACTGAGACTTACTCAAGGCCATACAACGAGGTCCTGGCAATGCCAAGGTGAAGTGTTACTGTCTCCGAATCTCAGTCCAGAGCTTGGTCTGCTAGAGCTCACTGCCTATCTTGCATGGAGAGATGTTCCAGCCTTCTACAGGCCAGCACTTGGATTTTTGAGCTCTGAAGGTAGTGGGGTGATACTGTAGATGTAGGATGTGACTTCTTACTTTTATAAAATATAAGTCACTGAAAGACATGACCTGAATATGAAAACTAGCCACTTTATTCATGAGTGCTTATGTCCTGTTTTGGGCTCAGTGATTTGACCACCATTAAGTGTAGTAATTTGTGTGAAATTATTTTCTCATTGTGATTCTAAAAACATGACAGAATAGGAAGAGGGGACAATTTACACCTGTTTTTACTAATTCATTTTAACATTGACATGTGAAAGAAGATCCATTTGAGTTCAGAGATTGGAAGCTATTTCATACCAAAAGGAAGTCACTGATTTGCACTGGTTTCTTACTACAGAATGCTTAAAGCAGCAGAAACTAAATTAATAAAACTGCATGAAATAAACACAAATGTATTGAGGGGATTTGAGAGATGCAATTTGTGAATGAGTCTATACGAGGAGAGAAATGAGACCTGTAGCATTTAGGTAGAAATTGTTCCTTAGGTTGCAAGTTGCTTTTAGGTCCATATTCTTCTCTTATCCACATGTACAAAGAAGTCTGTGCACAGGGGTGGAGAGAAATATGTCTCTTTATGATTAGTGAATTGAGAGATTGAATACTCATAAATACTGTGGTATTAGCACAGCCCAAGACCAAAGGTATTGCAAATTAATTGGGGGGGGGAAATGTGTACAGTTGGCATGTCTGTTCTGACATGAATCAGAGGGAAGAGTTGGGCAGAGATCTTTTTAGGAAGAAAAGAAAAACATATGTTAGTTATTGTATTGAGAGGATGTTTTTATGAGAAAAGGGGATGCTGCTTCATTAATAACTCTGACATGTCACACCAATTCTGGTAGGTCTGATAGATTAAACATGAACCTCTCATTATTCAAGCAGCTGAAATGTATTGGCTGCTTTACCCACCTAATATTTATTCCTTGCACAGTATAGCTACAGAATTGACATCTTCTTTTAAAATTGTTTGGCTGTAGTAAATATAAAACTTTCACCACTGATGTAAAGCATTGCTAGCTGGCATCATTTCCTATCCCTTTTTAATTATTCTTGACACTGTGGAGAAACATCTAATATAAATCTGTAATGTGCTCTGATGACAAACTACACGGTTGGAAGACCATGTAATCTCTCCACAATTAATTAAAGTGCACAGAGCTTTCCCTTTCTTTTTTTTTTTTTTTTTTCCCCCCTCTTTCTTTTTCACCCCCCCAGCAACCAGATGCCACTGATTGGCTCAAATAACATTGCTGTCAACTGTAAAAAATTAAGATCCAAACCCAAAGAAAGGTACTTAAATAAAGAAACCAGATGCCAGGTTATTTTTTGATACTATGGCATACATCTTGGTGGAAGGCACTATTGTTCAACATCTGTAGCTTTACATACTTAATTACTCACATAACTTAGCAAATCTGTCGGCAGTTTATTTCCACAAGTATCTGTCACTTCAGCAAATCCCTTCTTGAAAATTGAACCATGCCAATCAGTGTGAATAGTTCACCAGCGCTCCTAGAGCAACTAAATTTAGGAGGACTTGGCTGCTGTTCAGTGGGCATATATATCTTTTTGGTTTTGAATGGGTGTGCATCCGTTTCCAAAGAACTTCAGCTCCGTGCTAGGAACAGTGAGCAAGGCTGTTGGGCTCATAGGACACATGGAGTCGATCAAATGCAAATTAATAACAATTTTTAGGCAACTGAAGAATGTTGTTGTAACATTTACTGGCTGTAATAATACTGTGGATGGAAGACAGGTTCATAAAAAGTGTTTATTAAATATTACTTTGCCACCACATGACTTTTGGTGGTGAAGTCTAGAGCCACAGGAAACTGCAGGTGCAGGTTAATTTGCAAGGTAGCAACAAAAGTTCAGATACTGTTAATTAAAGTTAACAAGAAAAAATTGCATAAGCACACTCTAATTTCTCATTTACGTTACAGTATTAAAAAAAATCTACATGTTTTTATTGAACATGGATAATTTTATAGAAATGTTTGAAATGCATTAATGTATTTTCTGCAGTTTCTGTAAAGCTGGAGTACAAAGGATGCTTTGCTCATGTCAGTGGTTTTCCTACCCAGCTAGTGCGTGTATTTAGATCAATCAAGTAAAATGTTTTGGGGTTACAGTTATTTGGAAAAGCTCCACTATGCTTCATGATTTCTCAGTTAGGATTGTTTTATTACTGAAATGGAGTTTTTTTCACGCATCATAAAATAAATTATTGTTGTTAGTTGGGCTTTTTGCGGGTGGAATGTGCAACTGTCGTGACAAGCAGAGAGTGACTTTCTGATCTGCACATCTGCTGTGTGGAGTGCAGAGCTGCTCTTCGTGCTGCTTGTGCACAGTACCAATAACAATTCGGCTCTTCAGGATTCCGAGCATTGTATAATAAATATTTTGTAATGGAAAAAGCAATAAAGATGTAACGTTACTATCTTAGATGATTATGTAATACTGATGGTTTAGGATGCAGTAGCTCTGCCTGTGGTTCTATCATGTTTTGGAGAGGTTTCTGTTTATGAAGTAGCATTTATGTTTGTAAACTTCTCTCTCTCTCTGGGTCATATTTCACCCTATGCCACCATTCCCTCACTCCTCACAAATAACATAAATCAATAGGTTTACAGCACATTGCCTCGCTGCATGGTTTATTTCTTAAAAGAAATTTACTACCGTTGCTAGAGATGGTGCGTTTTTCTTCTCCTGCTACTAGAGGGTTGGCACAACTAGAACCTGAACGACGCTGTCTTTATTAATGCTCTTGGAGAGAAAACTCCTTTTTAGCAAAAAGTACTGACTGATCAGCTTTGTAAGCATTCTGACAGAGCGTACTGCTTTTGCACTGATACGTTTTAAAAACAGAGCAGTCCAACCTACAGAGCGGTTCATAAACAGGGAATGTGGATGCAGTGTGGTAGTTTAAATCCGTATAAAACACACAAACAATGTATAAGCTTTTCTGTGCTGATTGTTTTGTTGTATTTTTTAACGTATTTCATGTTCTGTCAAGCGGTTTAGTGTATTCTCAGTGATTACATTTTTTTGAAGCACTTCATTTGGGGTTGTATACGACTCAATCATGTTATGTATACTTGCATTATAGTTGAGGCATTTGAAACCGCGTTACAAACTATGGATCCCATTTCACTGTCAAGTACCTCCAAGAAGCCCCTTTACTTCCAGCCGTTTCAGCGGCTGTAAGCGAGAGCACATAGAGATCTATATGAATGCGTTTACACGCGAGACACTCCTTGAAGCCTGGTGAACGGCAGCCGCTCCTCCAGCAGGGCCCAGCAAGGCAGCCCTGGGCTGGCTCTGCACCCAGCAGCGTGCAGCGGGGAGGGGAGGAGGTGTCTCCAAAGAAATAAGGAATAAAGCTAGGTGGCAAAAAACTTGTGCGTTAAAAACATTCCAGTTTGGGCAAAATCAACATTCGAAGGATACGGTAAGCGCCGGGGGATTTTAGTCAACCGCAAATGGTTAGGAATTGGTTTTTACATCTCATCTGACCAATGGTTTATGACGCGCTGTGGTTTTTGCTTTTCTGTAACAACATGTTTCTTGGATCGTTTAAAGTATTTGGCTTGCAACACCTCTGAGGCCTGGGGTAGCTCGCAGTAATGCAAACTTTGATGTGTCTTATTGTTAAATTATATAGTGCATACAATATTTCGTTTTATTTAATACAAATCATTTTTATTTACTTAAAAGGAGCAAGCTGTCTTATTATATGTGTTTGGCTTAGAAACAAAGGAATTATATTCTTTTAAGAGGTGTTTTATGTTTTATGGTTACTGAGAGAATAAATGGCCTTTTAATAGGCATTTATATTAGTGGGATCCATGTCTCCACTCTATTATATATTTTCAAATAATTAAAAGTGCTATACAAATGCCATATGATAGCCTTACAAAAAAGAGGGAAAACCCATATGGCTTAAGATGTCAGGAAAAAAAAAATCCTGTTTTGTGGGGAGGGGAGGAGGCAGAAAGGTTTATTAGGCTAATTTAATTTCTACTGATGCTACAAACATGCACTGGATGAGGATGTGGGAGTTCAAATGTAGACGCTGCATGTCCTGTTCCCTATAGTGACCTGTTCTTCATTGAGACAGTCAATTGACACAGACGCCAGTGCATTTATTACTGCGTCTACTGTAAATGAGACTTTCAGTCTTGCCAGGGATAGATATTTTTCCTGCGTTCACCACTATCACACATCACGTTTGAGGGAGGGGGAAAAGGAACTTTTAAAACAATAATATCAAACAACTTGGGGAAAAATGTTAAATATTACCATATGAAGAACTGATTAAATTTGTATGGTTTTCTTTCAGTAAAAATTGATATGTGATGAAACACAGTGCAGCTGGATAACTTGTTTTGGCTAACGTCCTCTGATCTCTTTACCCAGCTATATATAAAAAAAAAAAAAAGAAACCGTATCAGTGTTCTTGTTCCTATTGTACAGGCTCTGACATAAATGCCCCCTTTTCAGTTACTCCTTACCATCTGGACTGTAAAAAACTTAACATGAGTTTCCCAGTGATGTAGTTTATCTGCATATCTTCTTCATGTTCAGACCTACTCTCAAATATCATTTTTGCAAGTCTCCTCATCACAGTTTTCATGCATTTAATTTGAAAAACTACTGTTCCTGGGCCTTTCCAGTGTAGCAATGCTAGGGAACCAATGAGCAGACAATGCTCATGTTTTCTTTTTGGCGTAGCCCAGAGGCCAGTATCTTCTGATAGCTGGGAACCAAAGATTGAGTCTCATATTCAGAAGTTACCTTGTTCTATCCTCAGACTCCGTGGGGTCTTACACACACAGTCATTAATGCCACAATGTGTGGGAGCCTCTTCCTGTTTCATTGCAATACTGTTTGGTTTTGTTTGCATATATACTGGATTTATGATCGTGGTAATTTTAGTGTGTTGAAGAAACTCAGGAGCTATTTTTCCATGAGGTGAATGTTTTCAGACAGTAATCTAATTTTTAAACAACGTAAAAGTTCTGTCAAAGTCATAAACTTAGGCTCATCAGTATCAGAAGTGACTAAAATTCATATTCCTTATGAATATTCCTCAGTACCTGAAATGCAGGAGGGTGAATTTAGGCTAGTTTGCTTACTTTAAATTCCTTTCTTCAGCCAAATGTCCTTACATTGCAGGCTTTTTGGCTGGCACAGGAAGATCAGACTTCCTGCTCATTGATGTCGATAGAATTTTTCTTTTATTTTGGGAGTGGCAGGGGGTTGCTACAAAGTTTAATTTTCCATTTTGTTAACTAAGAACATATGCCAAGGGTCTTGGACTCTCTGAAGTACTGACTGACATAAAATATAATGGCAATCCAGCATGGGCTGGGGCTGGAGAATCTTGGATGTTGTCCCACCAGATACTGAAAGACTGCAGATTTTTTTAACTGGGATAGATAGCATGGGTAATTTGCTCTTCACTTTGGCACACTCTCTTTAATTGCAACTACAGCAGAGCAAAACCATCTGCTAAAGTGATCAAGGTTGGAGTTTTTGAGTTATGAACGTTAGAGAAAGTCACAGATACAGTTCTTCTTGTCATTTCTTGTGGCGGAACCCCACAGAGATATAGCCCATCCTTGGTATAGAGTGGTTGTCTGTGTTGTTTGATAAGTGCCAACCATGTGTTCCATCCTACTGCCAGTCCTGTACTAGTGCAGCTGCTAGCACACTGTGCTGCTTCTGCTTGCTCTGTTTGTTCCTAACTCTTCCATATTTTTCAAGGGTGTTTGGTGCAACGCTGTGTTGGAAAAACAGAAAAAAAACTAACAAAAACTTCATGACCATCATAGGCCCTAGGTAGAGACAGCATAAACTGGAACATCTAGAGCAATGAGGTTCTCCGTACTCTGTAGTAACCAAGCTCTATTTTAGACATTTTAGTCAAATTGCTGCTATTATTTTTTTCTTATGAAAAGTTTGTGCCTTTGAAGTCCTGGGACCATCAGTGAGGAATGCAAAAGAAAAAATTCCTCTGTTCTTGTGTTTGCCACTGTGTACCAGTCTGTGATGATTTTCAAACTGTTCATTCTCAAACATAAGCTTATTCTGCAGACATCTCCACAGATTTCTCTTTTTTTTCCATATATAGAATACTACATTTTTATGGAAAAGAACACAAATTTCCTGGAAAAACAAAACAAAACATAAATCTATAAGCCCCACCAAACAGAGAATTAAATAAGAACAGGGATTTATATCCTTTCAAGATTTATCTAGATTATCTGCAGTTTATATCCTGTAAATACTCTAATTCTGCAGCAACCTTTCCATTCCTATTAATAGAATTGTCAGTAAATTCTAATGATATTTTTGTATTAAAACAGATGATTTTTTTGTTTCAATTGAGAAAGTATCATTATTGTTTATTGAATGGCAGGGCAGAAAAGAATTGCAATGTAACTTTGTTCCCAAAACTCTAACAGCGGTTCTGGAGATGTTACCATCATGTTTAGCCTTCCTGAATGTGATTGCTATGTAAAGATATTATACCGTTCTTGTCAAAAGCCTTAACTGTGGAAACAAGGGCTAATATTCTAAAAGGAGCAGCCAGTAACAACTTCTCTTTGGACAAAATTCAGATGCAATTGTAGGTGATTTCTGTACACATAAAGAAAGATCATGGCCTGTTATGCCCTTTAAAACTTGATCTTTTCATTTTTCTTTCTTATTGCTACCATAGCGCGCTCTCTGTTCATATCAGTTAACGTCACATTTTTGTTGCCAATTTAACTTTCTACTGTAAAAAGTATCTTAGTTACAAAAATATAAAATCTGCTATGAAAGTTCAGTTGAGAGGCCCACCTAGTTCAGTAATCCAATCTGGACTGTGCCCAGTTTTGAAAGCATAGAGAAAGAGTGGAGAGAAGATGCTACAAGACAAAAACTGGTTTTCCACATCTCAACCTTACTGGACATTGATGTGAAGAAGATCTGGTATAAGTAAGTGGAAGATAAGTTTGTTGAAATACAATAAAACGTTGTGAAAATGTCTTAAAAATTGATGTACAATTCTGTACCCATAATTTAATTAATTCCTGTGTGCATGTATTAATTCTCATTTCAGCACGTCATGATGTATGTGCTAGCTTCTGACTGGCAGCCTAAAATTAGAATTTCAGTTCATATGAACAAAACCAAATTATTTAATTGATGTACAGAGTACACGAGTAAGCAATTCTGTATGTTCTCTGTTCACAAAAGAATGCTCTATCGTGTTTTCAACAGTAAGGCTCACTGTTCAGATTTATAGGGTAAGTAATGGACTTCATAAAGTCAATTTCTGCAAGGCTCAATAACTTCTTCCTGTAAGACCATTGTCTGCTCTGTAAACAGTAGATTGTAAAAAGAAAAAAAAAATCTTCAGAATTAACGCCACCTCCCAAAATATGTTCTGTTGCCCTAAAACCCAGCCAAGCAAAGTACTGTATATGGGATGATATGTTTTCATTGGGAAAAAAAAACCCAAAACATTCAATTTTTTGGACTATTTTAGAATACCTTTTACATTTCTTCCTTTAAATAGTATTAGTCCATAAGTATAACTATTTGGAAGGAACATATTTGAAAATGGTACATATGTGGTACCTAACATCTGAAAAGTGGCTGCTGCCTGAGCTTTTTGGCTACTACTTTTTTTTTATTTTAAAATGCTGATTCTGACATGATACAGAGACAGCAGAAATGACCTGGGGGAGGTATGAATCAGCTAAAACAAAGGAAAGCAAGTGCAAGGAAACAGTAAAAGTTTTCTTGCATCAGTTCAGTCTTGTCCATCTGCTCTTAATTTATCATCATGCAGAGGTTGATTCTTTCACTGCTGTTAGGCCACACAATGAATCAAATCGTGTTTCCTAATTTCTGTTCTTCTAAGTAATGGTCCTAGAATTCTGCAGTTTCTTGTTTCTCTTCATGACAGCTGGAGGAAAGGAATGAGGTGAAGAGAGGAAGATGGCTGTGTAGACCTTTCACTTGGAACCTACCTAAGTCCCTAACTTTGGCTTGCAAAAGCTTTGACTTTTTGTGTGTCTTTGAAAGCCTTTAAGTAAGGACTTCCTGTGGCAGTGGTATACTGTCTTTATCTGTACATAACTGAAGAATTTGTCTTATTTTTGCTAGATGCTTTCCAATATTTTAATGGTATTTCATAGAAAGTAAGGTGAAAATGTTCAATGACTGAATAAAAAAGTAAATCCAGATGCAGTCATGCATTACTTAACTGCCCTCTACCAACAAAGTCAAAATTATATGAAAACCTCAGAGTATCCCTTCTCGGATTTTATTTGATGACTTCAACATGCCCGATTTCTTTAGATGTTGTTAGATTAAAAATATATACAACTGGGTAGGAATTTAAAATATAAAACTTGGGTTAGACAAGTCTCCAAACCCAGTCCACAGTTCTGCTTGAAAATGAACTGCTTCTACAAGATGCGAGAGGAGTTTGGTATGAAGTGACAAAAGTCCAATTCACTGCTCCTTTGTGTTCTCCAAGTGTCCCTATATTATGATATCAATTGGTGCAAAACGAGAGTGCTCACGCTTCACGTCTGCTGATGAGGCAACGTGCAGACAGAAATAGCGCAGACTTCAGATATTTCTGGGATGTCAGAACAAGGGAGGTTTTGGCAGGTGGTATTCAGTTTGGAGTGCCTGTGTGTGGGTTGTGGTTCCACGAAGAGTATGCGATACTTACGTTTGGTTTCAACCCATAATTGTTTGACAGGGTCAATGTCTCATACCTTTAGTTTCAACAACTGTTTTTTAAAATATAGATAGCTTGATGGGCCAAACTGGGGACAAGACAGCACCCCACAACCCATTCCCATTTGCAGGAAAATAAAGGCTGCACAACAAGGAAAGACTTTGAGCCCTCATGTTCTGCATTGCAGTGAAGTATCAGCTGTTGTGAAATTACCTTTATTTATTGTGTTAAATGTCTATAGCAGACATTCTTCCCCAAAAAAACATGTTGAGAAGACAACAGTTGTCTGAAATCTCAGAAGAGCTTTCCAGATTAATTTTTAAAAGTTAAGTAATTAATTTACTTATTATATTAAATTTATGTAAGCTGTTAAATGTAAGTGCTTCACTTTCAAGGGGAACCTAAATCATCTGTATGTTATGGTGTAATCCTTTTCTATTAGAATCAGAAGAGTCTATGGCAAGGCACGGCTTTCTCCCACGCTGAGTCAGTATGCAGCCCCCTTTCTTACACATCCTGGTGTGGGTTTTTCCATGAACACTTTTTGCTCTTTAGTTATTTGTTGTAATTATCAAGTTCATTTTTCTCTAATAGATGTGATTAAGTATATTTAGCACTGTGTAATGAGTTTTCTGCCTGGTTGCATTCTGGCTAATAAGGAATTCCTCAGAGTCTCTTCTGACAGCTGCTGTGGATCCCAGGTTTGTGCTGCCACAAGAGACCTCTTCCATGAATTGCTAACATTAGAGAAATTAACTCAGTTAGACTAACCATAAAATCTGGGCTAAAATTTGATTACTAATAGATCTCATGTTAGCTTTCAGCAGCACAGATTTTGTGGTATTCTCTTGCACAGAAAGACCCACTAAAAATCTTGAGATTTCAAAAATATGTCTGCATTCGCACATAGTGAATATGTAAAGTTCTTTACAGAGGCTGTATTGATTTATTAAAAAAAAAAAGATTGAAAATAATACTAGCCATAATTGTTGAGTGTTATTGCTATAGTTGTCCCTATTTTAGTTCTTATGATCCATCTGCTAACTTACTGGTCTGTGGACAATACTTTTGTTATCCATACTGCTTCCTATTATTAAACCTGCTCCCAAATTTGTGAGGCTGAAAATGATGGGAAAAATCTGTAATTGGTGATGCAGTGCTGTGGTATAGTTGCTTAGCAACAGTCACTGCAGCCTCTTCGCTAAGTCTCCGGAAGGGGGATACAGAGACAGGAAGATGAAATAAATACAGTTTTGGCATGGTTGACTTTGTAAGAGAATGATAAAGGTTGTAAGTTATTTTTCTGCTAAGTGCCAGTGACTGTGGGAAAAAGTCTTCTGTAAACACATTCTGTGAAAAAGGAAAAAAAATGGAAACTGCTCACTTGACTTTCTGAATTATTAGAATGGAATGAAAAATATAGCAATATATATGTTTTCTTTCTGCATTATGTTATGAGGTATTTTCTGCTGTGGTGTATAATCGTTACAGAAAATGTGTAATCATAACCATGTGTCTTCTATTTATCACTACAATTGAGTACCAAATTCATGGAGAATAGGGATTGAAAATTAATGCCAAGTACCTCTTAAATTCCCTGCTGGTATGGTAATTACATAAAGACTGTTCATAATAGGGTTAGTGGTAATGTAATAAATATGGATGGGTCTACAATTTTAAATTCTTTTGAGATCTGAACAACTCTACATTTAGGATCACACAATATTAATTGCTAGGAACTACATTTCAATCCTGTTCTGTTTTATCCAGTGAAATATTTTACAAAGACCCCTGTGATTCCTAAAGTATCACAGTGTTATCTTCAGTACCGTATATCCCACACTGCAAAGCCCTTGGAAATCTGCTGTGCTCGAAGCCTCCCTGTAGAGCGAGGTATCACACTTTGCCATGTTATTTAGTACTAAATATCAGCCCCTAGAAAACAAAATGCGAAAGGGAGTAGGAAGCAAGTTGATGCAGATACATCCAACTTTGGTAACGGGCTCTTATCTGCAGTAACCAGCAACATGCAGGGTTTTTCCAAGTGCTGGTTATTAGTGCTAGTCAGTGCTGCTTTGCAATTAGTGTTGGAGCACCTAGATAAGGTGGATATATAGGAACTAAGAACAGATAACATAAATGCAATAAAGAAACTTAAAACCTTTTGGCCTCCTTTGTACTTGTTTATTTCTGAACTGATTCTTAAGCAAATGAGCAAAAAGAGGTTGCATTTCAGTATGGTTCCTCCTAGGGAAAAATATGTTTCAAAATTTAGAAAGAAAGACCTGCTTATTTAAGAGTTTGTATTGCTTCACTTTTACACTGATGTATTTTGCGAATGATGCTGCACTACTCGTAAGCCTGGTCCTAAAGTTCGTCATACATAAGACACTACATATCACAAAAGCAAAGAGGTTTTGATCTAAGTGGGAGTCTGCTGGTTCTTTTTTAGAAGGTCAGATTGATGGACAATATCTCACAGTCTAGATAGTGACTCTATCAAACTAATTCTTAAACACATAGTAGTACAATGAATTATTCCTGTCTTGGAAGTATGGTTTATGACCTTTCTGCCCCAGGTATTATTGCTGATTATTATCTGAGAATGGGTAGTAGCATGCTTTTTGTTTCATTGGGTTTTGTCCTTATTTTTTTTTCTTTATTTTAACTCAAGCTGAGTTTTAAGCAAATATCTTTTATGAACCATTTAATACAGCAGATTTCTGATAAAATAAGTTTCTCGTATAGCATGGTAATAAAGAACTGCTCTTCACCTTTCTTTTCTCCTAGAGGTTATTGTTTAAACTAATATCTCGGGTTGTGCAGATAAATATTTCTGTGACCTTTTGTTTTCTGGGGTTTTTTTCACACTGATTTGCAGAAAAGTGTGAGCATTTTAGAATATTTTAATTTATTTTGCAAAGTCTACACTTGCTAATTGCCAGCTTTTCAAAAACAAAATGGTAGAATTTTTCATATGAGGCTGCATAAAAGATGGACCTATTTCATATATAGAATATTGCCTGTCCTTTAGATCTATGTGTTTTGCTTATGGAATAAACCAAAGTAGGAGAGATAAACTAATATTTTGTATAAGCTCAGCCAGACAATACACATGATAAAGATGTTTCATCTTCTTATGTATGCAGAAAATATGAAAAATTGTAGTTTACACATATTTTCTCAATTCAAGTGTAAAATTGGGCCCCCAGATTGCCCTGGGCCACGGTGGTTGTGTTAAAGAAGCACTATTTACCTAGCAGCTGAGTGAAAAATGATCAGAATATTAGACTCATCTAGGCCACATTAAGGAGCCATTGCATTTCCCGACAATTTTATGCTATCTCAATATGAAAACAGAGCAATTTCAGCTCATATCAGGTTATGATCGGCAATTACAGTTGCATAATTCACCTAGTCGTCTCTTTTCAGGGCCTTGATTTTCCCTCTTGGTGACATTCCTGAGAAAGCGCCTGATAAAAATGTCATATATCATCCTGGCTTTAAAACTCGTAAGGGGGTAATCTGCTATGCCTTGCTGAGCCTATATTCATCACTAGATTTTTGACTTGGAGAGGTCATGACACTCATAATTTCCTTTTTGATATTGTCCTCACTAGATATGACAAGGGGCTGTAAAAGCTCCGTTGTATGCTGTGGTTAAGAGCCGTTCCAGTGGGGCTCATCACCAGCAATAACAGTGCATTACTGTGGATTGTGCAGTAGTTGGCCGTTTCGAAGATAATTAGATTTGATGTCAACATTTCTTTATCACCTGCATCCTTTTGTGCATCTGCGTGTCAAGTTGTTATTTCCGGATTTATTAGCACCCTCAGAGCTACTATCTATCTGTCAGCCTGTGTGGTGTTTGTGTTGACAGTTGTAAAGTTAATTACTAGTACTAATGAGCATCGGGCTTTTGGTGGACATGGCATTTTGGGCATTTAAAACTGTAATTAGATTTTTTTTTTTCCTTTGTGTACAGCCACAGGAAAAATGCATACAAAGAAAAAGAAACCCAACCAAGCACCCCGACCTCAATCTCCATCTCCAGTTTGACATTGTTTACAGTATCTCTAATTCAAAAAATCACAAAGGCAGCTTTGTTTGGTTATTTTACTATTTTTTTCTTCTCATCTTTAACTCCATTAATATTTGTTTTATCATCTCATCCAAACTAAGATCTTAAAAATAGTTTTATTTCCAGATGACTTTACAAAGAACGTGTCCAGATAGCGTATGCATCAGTCATTTCCTTTTCTGTAAAAGTATTTGTATTTTAGCACACAGTCAATATAAGTATTGTGTTTAAAAAAACAATTTGTAAGGACAGCAAAACTAGCCCATCTCCTGATCAGTCTGATTTTACTATAATAATGTATTAAACCCAGTGAACACAGAGACACTTATTGTTTATTATACGATGGTAAATCGAGAATAATTTCAGTGAAGTGGGATTAACACCGATGTAACAGAAAGAATTTTTGATACTTATTTGCCTTGCATAGGTGCTAAATTCCCTGTCCTGTAAATCATATTACCAGATCTTTTATGTGATGTTCCAGGTAATGTATAACTCATAGGATTTAGAATAATGGCACTTACATATGACATATACTTTATGTAAGTATATTGTTTATTCTACTGCTGCAACTTAAGAACCACTCCCTTGCTGCTGTTTCTATTTACTCTCTATTTATCATTATCTGCCATTTTGTTAAACAACTACCCTTCCCAGACATAAATCATCTGTAAAAATACTCTGGCTCAGAGAAAATTTCACCCTGGCACTGAAATGATGAGATAACCATTTTCATCTCTTGTTGAAGCATTGAGATTTATTGGGCTTTGATGGGCTACAGACCAGACATCATTCTCTGCTAAACAGACTCCCACTTGCATTTATTCTTATTGCATTTAGCAATTCAAAATGGAGCTCCCCAAGTCCCTGCAGAGCCCCTTCCCAGCTTATGTGGGGTGCAGCACGTCAGTGTTATTACTTTATATGAGATAAGGAAGGGACACACACTGAAGCATGTGGTGATTCAGATGATTTTTTATTTCCGTTTAGCAGTGATGACAGAATGTCATAGTGAAATGACTTCAAAAGTCATTTTTCCCTCTGCCCTGGTTCTGCAGCCTTGTCCCTCGAGGGCACTTCCATTGTACAGTTATATTAATTCTGCTAACTTTCAGACTTCATTGCTGACAATAGGCCTTTTGGCTTTCTCAGACTATTACATTAAATTTCCCATCAAACCATGTCAGCCTCTGAGGTCAGAGATTCCAGGAGAAGCTTTAGATATTTTGCCTTTTGACTTCATGGGCAGGTATTTCTAAATTGCTTTTAGGTTTGTTTTTCCAGTGTCAGAAATCATATTGAACCTATCTGAAAACTCAGACAATGATCGTTCATCAGGTGAAGGACAAATGGTCTGAGGGGTGGGGAAGGTGTGTGTGGACACCCAAACACGTGTTTGCTGGAACACTTGTGTCCTCAGCCGCACCGGTGTTAACGAGGATCAGCCACCTTAGCCCGGCCGCATCGCTCAAGGTACCAGAGTCTGACCGTACGTTTCACACACACTTCCTGGGTCATCTTCCAAACAAAAGCCTTTTATTTTATCTCAACGTAGATTTCACGTCAGGTCATTTTACTACTTTGCAGTTTGTTTGGCATCTTTTTTTTTTTTTTTTTTAAAAAGGCAATAACATTCTTAAGTTCACAGTTAGGGAAACTGAGGCGCAAAGTGGTGAGCAAGGTGATGGAAGCACAGGAACACGAGGGATTCTCCTTCCTGGAATCCTGACAGCTGGCATTGTCTGGAACTGAAGTACAGTGGACTTCAACAAAGCAAAATATATTTACATAAAACGTGGTTCATGTAAGAATCATCAAAATCCTGGATTATGCTATGTGACCATGAAATAGTTTTTAGATTATTGAGTGAGGTTTGCTGCTGAAGTGTTCTTTTCTTATATATTCATCAAGATTCTCAGCCTTCTCCAAAAAACATATAAATTGCTTTAACTTGATGGATTTTTTTTTCTCCTTTGAATGGCTTTACATTATGGGGGAGAAGTATTTATGCCAGACCTTATTGAATGAAATTTGTGATTTATTGCAGATTCACACCAAACGTTGAACTGGAGAAAATGTTTGTTTTAAAAAAGGTGTTACTACATGCAAAATAAAATTAAGTAAAAAATGCAAAAAAATTAGAGGAAGAAAAAAATGGGCTTTTCATGATAAAAACACATCAAGAAACTAAGTGCTTGGATGGCAGATAGAATGCAACAAAATTCAGTATGTACAGCTATCTTAGCCATTATTTTGAGTTTGTAATTATGATTTCTGTATTTAGAAAGAGGAATTCTGCAGTCTTTTCTTCCCCCAAAACTCTATTATTTAAAAACCATGCAGAGAAACAGCCTTTTCAAGGAAAAAGCCTGCTACCTGAAAACAACTTCTGCTCGCTTTTTGTGGTAATTTTAAAGGACCAGAATTGGAACTGTCTTAATTCTGAAGTGAGAATTACCCCGGCGTAAGGGATCATGCGCACGTGAGTGCAGAGTAATGGGTGGGTGGCAGGACTGGAGAGAGATGAGCTTAGAAAGGCAGTGTCGATGTGTTACTACCTGCTTGCAGCCATAAGGCTGGGGAATCATTTGTGACACTCGAGGGACAATTTTGTCACCCTGACAGTAATGCTGTTATGCACCAACTTGACACACAGGAAGAATCCATAAAGACAGATAAGTAACTGTGAAAGTGGCTGGGGATCAGCCTGAGTGCTACCACTCACCTGCAGTGACAAATAGATAGTCATGAAGGATTGAAAATCCTGCCCAACGCAGAGATATGTCAGTCCAGAGCTAGAGTACTGCCTGGTTACATGCAGACTGTAGTAAAAATACACATAAGGCACACATGCAGAAGAGGCCCCAGGCGTAAGTATGAGAAGGTTATCTTCAAAGTATATTAGGTCTTCTTCCTAACATTTAGTTTCTTTTTTAGAATATTTGATGCTTCTTTCACAATTGGGCCAAATTTTTATATTAATTACATTTGATTGGGCCAATTCCTGCGATATTAATTGAGATCGGTATAGATTAACGTTGTCGTAATGAAAGTAAGAATTTGGCCAATCTGATTTTCATGGGAGCCAAGGGGTCTGTTTCAAGGTGTTGGTTTTTTGTAATTATTTTATACCAATAGAGGTCCCCATCTGCAAATCAAATGAAGAAAGTTGTGACTTAACAGATACGTTCTGCTTTTAAAAATATTGTGCTTTAGCTGTTGCAGTCAACCATAGGTGCTAAAAATCAGTGCCAAACCATTTGCTGTTTATATTCAAGGATGTGTTAATTCCTACTGCAAATGTATTTCTTTTTGTAAAAAAAAAAATAAATAGTGACTTGCAGTTTCAAAAATATTCTTTAGAAATTTGATTATATTTTTAGTGCTTTGTTTGTTTGTTTAAGACAAAGGGATGTAATTTAACCTTGAAGAGCACTTCTGAATTCAGTCCCTCTTCATAACCTTCTTTTCATTATTCGTGTATGGTAATTTGAGGTTTATTTCTCAGGAAAGAAAGGAGATACAGCCAAAGACAGATGATGTACTTGGGGTTTTATTTTGTTCAGTTCTGAGTCTGACACTTCTAAGAAGCTGTCCTACAGAGGCGATCTCTGAAGTCATTTTGATCCCTGGAATAGGGAACAACTGCTACTCTTCCATTTTCTCACATCCCACACACAGGATTATTTTTTCTCTATTCTCTTATCTTTTGTCTTCCAAACTGGAAGTTCATTGTGGTGTCCTCAATTCCCTTCCACAGCACCAGCTTCTGAATAACCTGCAGTGCGCTGAAAGGACCCACTGGGACTGATCCTCAGCCCCAATTGCCAGTCCCACCTTCCTTGCTGAGTGCTGAAATACACCACATACAAACCCTATTTATGTGTTAATTTTATAGTCTACTAGTCTGGTTTTTATTCTTTACCTCTTTGGCATAGTGTTGGGCACAGATTTGCTGGATGATGTGTGCAAGGTGGGACATGGGGGTACATTTGACCTTCTCCCCAGCTGATCTGTGCTGACATTCCTCCGGTCACTCTCTCCCTGAGCAGCTGTGGCGTGAACATTTTCTTTTCCCGAGGATGTCCTCCTCTGAAGGTCTGGAAGAGTGTGAGTTTGGGTTACCTGAGGAACCAGTCCAAGTAGTGACAAGCCACGTAATGAGTTTTTATGCAGTAAGAAAGATATACTGGTCAGCATTACTAGCACTTTCAAACTGTTTAGCAAACGTCTAGCTTGCTTCTCCATTGCCCTATCTTCTTTGGAGCACAAAGCAAACCCTAATAAAGAGATTTTGAAACCTGTTTTCCACCTTGCCCCTCCCTGACTCAAGATCCTCATCAGAGAATGTTTTTTAGGCTTAAGCCAAAGTATCAAAAGATCCCCCAGGATCTACCTTCTTACATTCCTACACTGTATTAGCCTTTTCTGTTGGTTTTGTTCTTTATACTGTTGTTTTCATGTTGGTTTTTTATCTTCACTGTTTTGCTTACCCCTCACAGTAGAGTCCCTGTTCAGACAAGCCTTCTGTTGATGACAGGTCTTCTGTTGCTATCTACCAGACTATAGGAGTGGGTTCTTTTTCTTGATCTGCTTTTCTCCTTGTCCAAGACTGTAACAAGTTTTTTCCTTTGTCAAGAATAATTTGTAGCCACCGTAGCCTAGTATAATGTGGGTTTTTTTCTGATTCTGATTGTTGCAGCATTTTGTGGAATACTTAGAGAACAGTTTTACGGGGCAGGGGGGAAGTCTTAGGAGAAAACCATGATAGATATTTAAAAATTTAGGTTAAATACTCATCAGTGTTAAAGATGATACCCCTCTTCAGTTACTGTTAACACACATTTTTAGATTCTAAAAGATCATTTCTATTGTGTTTTCAGCTTCTATTTTTGAGCAGGTAGAATTTGTATTTCCATTGCAATCTTGAACAGTAAAACCTTTTTAAAGCAGAGGTTAAGATTCATGTGTTATTCAAGTCCAAGAATTTCTTAGTTAATAAAGATGCAGTAAATACCATGAATTTTTTATAAGTTACAAGAATGAGCAAAGTAGTGTTTAACTTGTGCCATTTTACCATATTTTTGCTGAGAAACAATTCTTTGAGGTAATCAAAATTAAGGTCAAGTGCTTTTTTTCCAAAAAGTGCAATGCTTACAAAGCTAAAGCTTTCCATGTTAAATATCTTTGGTTTATTAAAACAAAATCTGTTAAATTTTGTATACGTTTGATCTGAAGTACAATAGTTCAGGTTTTTAATTTCATTTTGTGTGATTTGGAATTGTGTTCTAGAGGTGTAGATTAAACTCCCATTTTGTTCTGTTTGTTCAACTTCTTGGCAAAAATAGTGTATCTTTGATGTATTTTGGACTTTGTAAGATAAAGCCGTGTAATGGCCTGTAGGAGTTAAATGACTGCTGAATAAATTACAGGAGATGTAATCTGCCATAAGGGCTGTCGACTATAGTGTGAATATGAATGTCAGGCTCACCTGCCACAACTCCCATCAAGGTACATGTCGCCATGAAGAATACAGTTCAGTATTTTACTGGCTAAAAACCAAGTATTTCATGTCAGTTCTACAAATCAAAGTGAACATTGCAATTTGGAATTATTTGGGCATTATTTGATTTAAAAAAAAAATAAAAATGCAATATATGAAAAAAAGCAACGGAAATTTCAAAATTTCCTCTGGCACAGAGATTTGCGTTTTCACTCAGCTTATGTGCAATATGCCATTGGCAAAGCAATTCTCTTCTATAGTCAATTGATCTTGTTGGTTGAACTGAATGCTAATGGAGGAGCTTTTATCTCATTCAAAACATATTAGTCAGAACCCAGAGAGCAAGAAGATACTGCCAAAAGGTGTCTTGCGTTGACAGCAAAACTTCTAGCTCATCTCTCCCATTTCCATTCTAATCTTGACTCTGAGTTGGGAAAGAAAATACAGTTATTTTCTGTCACCACTTAGAAATATTTTAAAAAGAAGTTTGTTTCCCATTTTCCTTCTCTTTTTGCAGCGGCTTTACCCAGAAGGTACATAATGGCTGCATTTCTTGTGCTTTGAATGATGCTAAAGCAGTACTTGTGCTTTGCTGCCTCATGGGTGTGCAAAAGGAATTGGAAGGCATTTTTTATACTTTTATGCTTTCTTCCACACACATGAAAAAATTGAATGTGATGATTCAACATACTAGAAATATACTATGGTATACCTTAGAAAACTGATAATGGGATATCTGTGTTTCTAATGCTCATATTTTTTTAGATAATGTTGATTTCTCCTAAGTGTTCTGAATGTTTTCAGTTTGCATTTCCGTATTTTTCCAATGAGAAGAATTTTGAAGCTATGTTGACCTGCCCCTGCTTGACGTATAATCTATGCATATATAAAGTATGTGCATGATATTTGATATAAATATTGCCAATAACGAATGACCTATTTTTTTTAATGTATGTTGTCTTTCTGAAGATTTTATGAGTTCTGTTCTTGAACTGATCTTAGTTAATCCTACAGATTTTGCTAGTAAACACATTTTGCATTTAAGACTTGTATTTTTAGCCTGCGTGTTTGATGATGTAAAGGTAAAGCCATAGTCTGACCAAACCTGCTTCTGCAATCCAAGTCCCAGCACTATTGTATAGCCTACAAATTTAATACTTTGTTTAGCTAAGATCTTTTTTTATAATGAAGTATGAATCTGACAATTAATACCTCTTCAGATTGGACTAGAAATAAGAATTATGTGGTCATTAGTCGTCAGGAGATTGGAAATTATATGTTTAGATAACCAGAAGTTGAGTATGTATGGTGATTGCTACATCTTCTTTGTTAACTGTGATTATCATGCATTTTCTTGGTGATTGTAAGCAGATTATAAGCAGATTACTTCTAGTCTTGCTATATTTTATTTTAAAAAAAAAAAAAGCTATATTTTCTTCTTTTTAAAAAAGGCCCATGCTAAACTCATAGGTCTGGTGCTTTGGCTGGTGGACGCTCTTCAGAGAAAGTCTAAGTTGGGAAAAGAATTTTACCTTTAACTGACTTGATCCTTGATTCAGCTAGTGAATGTTTACTGTGTCCACTGACTGCCATGCCATTATGTGAATTTATGTCACTTCACTGTCGCTTTTGAGTTTACTACAGTAAAGTGGAAAGTAAGTGGAAAAAAAAAATATTTTGATTTTTCCCCTCCTGCCCCCACTGACTACATAATCTGGTCCAAGGGAAGGGAATGGAAAAAACAACTGGCTTCATGGGTATTTGGTTAGAAAGATCCACAGTGTTTCCAACCAGTTAGAACATAGGGTGGCTGAAAATTCAGGAAAAGTGCTTTCCACTGGATTAGCAGCGTGGACACAGGAATTGTTTCGCAGAAATTATTAATAGGAATTGAAGTAAAGAGACACCATACGTGTTCTTCTGCAGAGAAGCCTTGGGTTGTGCACAAAAGGAGTAGAGTCACAGTGTCACTGGAAGGGCTCACAAAGGTCAAACCCACAATTACAAACTGAATAGATTGTAAATAATACACATAGGTCACAGCCATATCTCTTTTTCCTATGATTAATTATGCAAATCTGGTATTCTATCTCAGGTCAGATCTATGACCATATAGTGTGTTCTTTTTTTTTTGTGAAGGATTTCTGTGTTCTACTCGCTCCCTCCAAAAAGGAGCTACTAGTAGAGTTTCAGGACTTCCAAACCACCTTTCTTGCTAATTTATTTCAAGCAAAGTGCATTTTATGAGTTTATCTACTAATTCTTTTGATTAAAACACAAGCAAAACTCAACCAACTTGAACAGGTTGAATGCCACATCTGTGCAGAAGATATCAGCACACTTATTTATGGCTCAAAGAAACAGAGTCTAAATTAAAGCAGCGATTGCTATGGAGTGGGTAAGCGGCCATTATGAATTATCCTTAATTATAGCTATTTCCTAAACTAATAAACCTGCTAAATCTTTATTGCAAAGGTTAGTTTACACAGTGCATATAAAATCCGCATGTGCTACGCATCAACCACCAGCTGTCTGACAGTGTGTTGCTATTGCAGTGAGTGTTCACATAAATTTTATGTTGGTTATATTAACAGTCAGTCCATATCACTACCCACAGATGCCAGTAGACATAAAAATTGCTCTCCAGTGAGCCTAAATATCCCTAGAAGCTAGTTGTGTCTAATGTTCCATGTAGTATTTGTACGTGAAAGCAGCAGATTGAAAAGTTATTTACAGATGAATATTTCAATCCAGTTAGTTCATATTGGCCTACTTAGGCTTCTTTGCTGGTTTATTTGTATGCTAAATAATTCACTAAAGGTTCTTGTTTACTTTCAAAAGTAGTTTCTATGAAATGCAAACAACAGAACCAACTTTAGGTGCTCAAAAGGCTAAACAGCCCTGTTTTAAATGCAGGTCAGAACTACAGACAGCATCTTGCAGATGGGCTGTCACTCACATTTTTACCCTTTTAGTTGCTGGATTTTTAAAGAATTTACTGAGATTTGATGTTTTCATACGAATTCTTTGAAAGAATGGGTTATTTTTTCCTAATCTATCCTTTTTCACGGACAAATGTGAAGTCCTTCAGGGTGTTCCCATTAAGCAGGCAGCGTTGGCAGCATGTTGTGGGTTATTAGGTGGATTCTTGACAGTGCACAAGACTAGCAGGTGCTGTAGACAAACAGTTCTTCCTGCTGTAGGATGTAAATACATTGTTATATGAATTTCTGTGGTTGCAACGTTTGCACACCATTTGTTGTATACTTTGGTTTCTTGATGAATGAGGCCACTGGACAAATTCATCCACTGCCTGTTCCTTCACTGAGATCCAGGAATGTAGGAACACTTCTAACACAGCACTGTCTAGATCACAGGGTTCATCTATGTGCGAACTTTTTTATTTTATAATATTGATTTTATCATTTTTACTGTTTGTAGTAGGAGTTGCTTTATTGATATTTACTCAACCCTCTTTGTGCAAGCACTGTAGAATACTTTGTTGCAAGTATTGACATACATCTGCTGGTTGCTTCACCACCATCAGCTTATTTCACCCAAATGTTATTCAGATGCTGTAATTGTTTCTTGCTATTGATTTTAGATTGCCTTCATAACATGCTCCTGAAGACCATAGCACACATGCTGCGTCTGGCTGGAGTTTCAATTCAACCTTTTCAACAAGTATACAAATCACACATGTTAAAATTGCAGCAGCATAATATTTTAAGTCTAGATTTGCTTTGCAGAGATCTTTCAGGAAAGAATGAGACCAGTCAGTTCTTGAGACATCATGAAGGAGCTTCCTAAAGCACAGTTGATTATTTTTGCAGGCATTCTGAGCTATTAATGCATATTCTAGCGTAATACTAGGGATGCTATGCTGTCAATGGTGACCTATTTTTTTACAAATACGTAGTTGCTCAGGCTTAGGTTCACAAAGACATTTAAGAGTCAGTTATTTTGTCATCTGCATGTCATACCATTTGTAAAATGAGGACTTTTGGGCAAATGTCATCTTCAGCAATTGCTAGAGATGGGTGCATAGTGCAAAATCCCTTCTGCAAGTGTTTCTTTAAAGAAAGAGTGATTTCATTTGGTTTATGCTGAAGTCCCATTCAGTCTATCCACGGAAGTTTTTATTAATAAGTTAACCTGCCCAGGTGCCATGGAGACACATGCCTTCAGTGGCATCCCCCAGAAAATGAAAACTCTGAATGTGAAATTAAAATACTTGCACTTGGAAATACCCAAGGATGAAGACTTCCTCCCTGGAAGTGTCCAAGACCAGGCTGAATGGGGCTTTGAGCAACCTGTTCTAGTGGGAGATGTCCCTGCCCATGGCAGAGGGGTTTGAACCAGATGATCTTTAAGGTCCCTTCCAAGCCAAACCATTCTGTGATACTAAGTAGAAGCCTTACTAAAATTCACCAGTGCACCGTGTGCAATGTATCCATTAGCTTTTCTCAATTGCATTTTTATTATTTTATTTTTTTTTTAGCCAACAGCAGTAGACCATAGTTTTTATCCTCAGTTTGCATACTAGTAGGAAACTTGACGTAACCTTCTGAAAAATCAGAATAAAGTAGGTGCTATGAAGTACAGGAAAATTTCTTATCTTGTGCCACTAAAATATTAGCTAACTGCTAAGTTATTACTTATTTGACTGGTGGTGCATTTTGCATTGGAAATGCTGTGTTACTGTCCTGGTTGTAGAGTTAAATATCTATAGAAGGTATCTCTTTGAAGAACTGAATAGCAGTTTTTTAAATTAATTTACATGCTTGTTTTTGAAAGCTGTTTAATGAAAGAATGGTGGTAAATTAAATATCATTAAATACAGAATTCCCAGGAAGGTTGATGGAGGTTTGCACCAAAAATGTTTTGGTAGTTTTGGAACTCTTACTTGCATTAAGAAAAATGAAAAGAAGTTAGAATATTTCATAAATGTACAAGGGCGTGTGTTTATGTGGAGAGCAGCTTCATTCCACGGTTTTCCCAAAAGGAGACGAGTTGAACATTGTTAGTATTAAAATACAAAAACCCAGCTACACTTGCCAAAATATCAGCAATCAAATTCAGTCCTCATGTGATTGCATCAAATAGAAAGCTTGGCCTCACAGTGTTAGCTGTGAGTAAAGACAAATCAGCAGTACTTCTGCAACAGACAGGCAAAGAAAAAAAGCCGTTATGAAATATTAGTGTGCGTGTTGTGAGACATCAGTATTTGCAGAAGCTGTCTTGTTTGTCAGTGCTGCCCTAGTTGCCGTAGAATGCACACACTTAAGGAAATTTTTCTGTGTAATTTTTATATGTAAAAAAAGCCTGAATTCATTTCATCTCATAGCACCGAGAAACGCAAGGTTTGTGAAAGGAGTTCAGTATTGCTTTGTATTTTGATAAGCGAGTGTAAATGTTTTGCAAGTCTACTAAATACTTGGAATGCAGCATTTTACAGGGGAGAAATTGTAGCATCTTCAGGCCAATTCCCAGTTTTCTGCTTCCTGAGGACTTTTCCTGAATTCAGGAGAGGTTTTCTGTGTGCAAGGGGCACAGGACTGGGCTCCGACAGCGTCAGTTAATTGGGCAGAATTCTGGCAATGGGAATGTTTGAAAGCAGCATATGAATGAAGGCAGACAGGCATACTGCAACAACTAATTCACCCACGTAACACATCTTTGAACTGTCTAAGGCATACCTAACTGTTTACATGCTACCAACAAGAGTAAATACTCTGTACAGAAGGAAGAGACAGAGTTGCTGTGAATAAAGAAAAAGATTACAAGACAGCCCATCTGCTAGAGAGTACCTGTCACCTCTAGTTATGAGCCAGAGGCAGCCCTACCTCGTAGCAACTAGAGAGACCAGTTTATTATTCAAACAGGAGAGAGGAAGCAGCTAACTTAGACCTCCGCTTTCTGTCTGATATGGTGTCAAAACATCAGTTTCAGAGAATCTTGTGGATGGAATAGTAAGGATAAGTTGAGTCTAAATGCTAACAAGAAAACAGCTGAAAGAACCTACAGCTTCAGTGAAGCTTTAATGGCTATCTTTGCTAATAGCTGTGAAAGGGATTGAATGCACTGGTGGTCGGGTGTCGACAAGAATTCTGCCAAGGAAAGTAGTGCTGGCAACGGGGATGAGAATTTTATTAATAGCTGAGGTAATCCTGTTATCCTCAAGAATCCTGATTATAGTCATTTAAAAACAACAACCTGTTTGTCATTGTACTGTAAGGCTGACAAAGGCACTTTTAGAGGGCCTTAAATTAAGCTACCTCATTTTCTTTTCCCTTTGGAATACCTATTGCTTATAAATATATATTATATAGTAGGCATTGAGATACCTATTGGTGTTGAAAACCTATTGTTCATGCCTACAGCCAGGTCAAGTTTCTCTCCTTCTGTTAACATCTTCAAGGTCAGGTAGAGTGGTCACAGTCAGTTTTCACTGCTTTTATAATGTTTTTGTTTTATCTAGTATCCCTTGGAGAACAGACAGATTGGGTGCATACATGTAGCAGGCCATCTTGACATTGATTTTTGAAGGTTCATTAGATAAATGCTGACATCATAGATTGATGTCTCTTTAAAACAGTGCCTAGCACAGAACCATTGGGGGAATCAAAAATATCGACTTACCATGTTTGTGCAGAAGGCCCACTGGAGATCTCCTGCATTAATGGGTCCATCAATTTAGGTGTTCTTTAATTACTCTAATTGTACACCTTGCAGCCAGAAACTGCCTTTATTAGGACTCCTGACTAGGTAGTTGCACCTCTTGCAGAGAAGAAATTGCAATTGGATGATGGTGACTTTTATCTATTTTGTCATCACATCATGAATTGTTCTGTAATTTTTTTATATTTTTTTTTCCCTTTGTTGCAGTCTAATTTGCCTGTGTAACATGGTGGTAAAAATGAATAAGGATGCAGTGATGGGCCAATGCAGAGGCCAAGAAGCTATATGGTACTTTAGAGAAATACACGCTGGTAAAATAAAGTTGATGGTTTTGTTCGTGTTTAACCCCTCACCCTGGTACCATCAATAGATTGAAGACATCATTTGTATCTGCAAGTGTTTGTTTAATTAAGACCTCTTAAAAATCTTTGCTATTGATTCATTCCATTATCTTATTGATTAACTGCACTGGATCATGTACTCGCTCTTTAGTGGAAGGCAACAGTTTCAGCCTGCTGTCATTTACCCACAGATGTGAACAGTAAGCAATGTTCAGCATCCATGTCTGCCAAAGTGTCTTGTGTTTTAATGAAGTACTGGCTGCAATTCCCTGTATTACATGAGAAAAGCCAGTTGTCTCCTGCTGGTGGTGTGACCAAGCATAAAGGTTTTCTTCCAGTTATTCATAAAGCAGCTGCTTACTAGGGAATGCTAGAAAGTTGTGCATTGCATTTTGATGTTAAAATCTAGAGGTTTGAGTCAGAGCAGCAAATTAACACAGATGACCTGAGTATTTCATTTGCACGCTTTTGGGGGTTTTTTTCTGTACATAATGTAAACCAGGAATTTTTTTTATAATACAATGTCATATTTGTACCTTGCAGCTTCACCTTGTGGAGTTTGCTGCATGACCTACTATTAATATATGTGTATGTCTGGTAAGAGCATCCCACTGCTACCTCTCTGAAGAGTTTTCTCAGGAAAACAATTCAGTAACAACATTCTGACTGCTCAAGAATTGGACTGTCTGGCTGCATGTATGCAGCCACATGTGCCCTTGTTTGTCAGCTCTTTGTCATCTTTTTGTAGAGAAAAGTCTCTTCCTTATACCAGAAGGATAGCAGCGTGGCATGTAGTACCTTATTTTACAATTCCAGAAATGAGTTTCTGTGTTGGAAGTGGGAATCTGTCAACTCAGACCTGTAGGGACCAGCTGCCACAAGGTCACACAAGTGTAATGTGCCCGTCTGCTTGCCCACCCCTAGGTAGGCTGAGTGCTGGCTTTAGAAATGCTCCTGCTGCCTCTCACATTTTTAGGGACTACCATTAGTAGCAAGAAAGAGGTGGTGACTGACAGAAAAATTATGGGCAAGTTTCAAGCAAAGGGAAAAACCTAGCCTGGCATTTTCTTCTTCTGTCCTGACATTTGAGTGACAATCCAGATTGGTCCAGAGTAACTGCCAATATTTCAGTGGAAAATTTTAAAACATTATGCATTCCATATTGAAGTGTTTCATAGGAAATAGGGCATATATTCTTTATTTTCACATGCAGCTCTTTCTTGACATTTCCAATATATTATATGTGCTGTGGGTGGTCTCCTAGTAAATGCCAGTGGGTTCTTTGTTGCCATTGTGAAAGGAGGGCTCAGAAACTCCCCCCGTCACAAAATCACTACTTTTTTCCTCCCTTTTATTATATAAAATGAAAACTTCTGCACTTGCGCTGTTTTAAAATTCTAGCTCATTTGAGACTTTTGTGTTTAGTTAAGTTTATATATCTGTTGGCATGCTTTATTAATTTAAGCCAAACCCTCAACTTTACCTTGGCAGAGCCACTGATTTTGTTGGGTTCTCTGCACCCTGTTAAATGAGCTAGTACCAAAACAACATCCAAAGGACAAATGACTGTGTTCTGATTACTTTTCAGAGTCTTTAATGGCAGTTTAAAGTCCTGACTCAGCCTTTATGGTACCTTAGCATGGCAATTTCGAATGCCTCAGGTTGTTTGTAGCGGCATAAATGCTAAAATTAAATCACAAAGAAAAAGCTCTTTTAGTTCTTGTTTTTTAAGCCATCTCTGAGAACATATTATTCAACTTTTTTTTTTTTACTTTTTTATTTTTCAGAATCCGTTTATGTGCAAATATTAGGTTCTTCTGTTTGGTGTCATAAGTAATTGTATGATGTAGATAGGTAATACGCATTGTACCTGAGAAGTTGCTAGCCAAATTCTGGAATTATGCAGGACAGGGTAGAAAGGACTACCTTGTTACAGGAATCCCCTTTGCTTCCCTTCTGCTCCCAAATCATTAGTTTTTTCTATTTATTTAACCACAATGACTGCATCACTTTGGGGTGGCTGCTGTGGGAGAATCTGGGAATCTCTCAGGTGGCTGGTAATATCCTAGAAAGGTTTGTCTCAGAACAGACCCAGAACTGGATTCTGTATTTGGTGGGGAATCAGAGTAGGAAAACAAATATTTGCCTGCCTATTGACAGGTCCATAGAGGACTGAATGACTAAGGCAGCAGACTGGGGGGTGGGACAGGATGGGACTTGTTCCT
The DNA here is from genome assembly GCA_024336885.1 of Actenoides hombroni. Lineage (NCBI taxonomy): Eukaryota > Metazoa > Chordata > Aves > Coraciiformes > Alcedinidae > Actenoides > Actenoides hombroni. The sequence goes on from WUAM01000047.1 coordinate 5,627,075, forward strand.
TCGTTTGTTAGGGCATTCTCAATTACACAGTCTTGGCATCTCTGTGGTATTTTTTCTGTTCGATGTCTGGCTTGGATTTTTTGCTTAGCTTCAGTCTACTCCTTTCCTTAGGTTCTGAGCACTTACTGTGATTAGAGAACAGAGCAAATACTAAGCCAGAATGGGTTCTGTCCAGTTCTTTACTAGTAATTGAAATGATGGGAGAAAAGCTCTATGTGTCCCATCTTATTTTGTCTACGGATGGGTTGATTGGACCCACTGTTTGTAAATTACAGTGCAGTAAATTCACTTCAGATAGTTGTACCCTGGATGGCTTTCAATGGCCTACAGTTGGGTACTGGTGAAGCATTGCTATGGAGTGTTGGTCAACTTGGTGAGCTCCCAGGTTACTTTGCAAGATCAAAGACATATGCCATATACTTCTCACTGCTAGCTAAACTGTCAGTTGTACCCTGGCTAGCTCAGGGATGCTTACAGAACAGGATCGCACCGTTGGATTGTGAATTGGGCTTTATTTGTTTATACTAATAATTTTGATTTATATTAATATCGTTTCATCCTGTTCCTGGAAAACAGACTGGTTTTGTTTCTCACTGTTCTAAAATCCAGTTACTTTGCAATCTTAAGTAATTCATCTTTATCTCTACAGGAAAATGTAGATAGTAGTAATCAATATTGATATAAAGGGCAGATGTGAGTCACAGGAAAAATGTCAACATTTGGGATACTTTTTATAAAGACAAAACCTCAGATTCTTAAAAATTTACTGTAACCTTCAAATCACAAGATGATTTAGCACAGGCTAGTGTAAGTATATTGTGTTCCCAAAACATAGTTTTGGGAGGTCTTTTGGATATATTAAGCTGAAATTTTCCAATAGTAGTTGCTGGATTTGAATATGTTAAAGTGAGATTTATTTCTTTTTTATGATTTGGAAATGCCTTTTCAAAATACTTTGAAATGTTTAGTAAATTGAAACAGACCTCTTCTACCAACTTTTACGGTTTCAAGAAATTGGGATTTTCTGGGGAAAACATGTTTCATTGAAAAGATCTCAGCTAAATCTATTGAAGATTTATTATTTATCGTGGACCAAATCTTGCTTTCTGTACCTACATAAATAGTTAATGAAAGTGCATCCAAGCATAAAGCATGAACTATTTGGACCAATGTTATAAAGTGCTTTGAGCTGGGAGAAATAGAAGCTGGAACATGGAAGTTACATTATAAGCAGAGTTATTTTTGTTCTGTAGAAAAACTTTTCATTGTCAAAGAAAGCCTTTCCCTTTTGAATCTTACAAGAGTTAACTTCAATGCACATTGCTAATATTTCATTGCTGTTGTCAAAACTCAATGGTACTGGTGTGATTCCTGAGATATAGGGAGAGATGAACTGAACAATTAAAGTCTCCATATAAATTTTCATGAATTGTCCAACTGAGCATGAATGCCCAGTGGAAAGAACTTATTTCTAAAGTTGAAATTTTGATGCATAATATATTTACCACTTTACAACTTTGTGGACTGGAGTATACAAAAGTATTTCACAAAACATGACATCTTGATCTTTTAGGGATAGTGAACTTACTACACATTCATATAGTAGATATCTGAACTCATGTATCATTATGTAACATCAATTCAAATAGGTTATTTTAGAAGAAAATAACACTTGTAATTGCTCTAACAAACACAAGTGTCTGGAGTACTTTGAAATCTGAATAGATAGAAAAGACAAGAACATTTTGAAGTAAGATCTACATTAAAAAGCAATGGTAATCCAATATTTTGGGGGGGCAGGGGGAAATGTGTGGGGTTAATCTTGCTGACATATTAATATAATTTCTCCAAAAATTTGTGGTTTACATTTTGAGATAGATTAATTCTGCTTCCTATATAACATGCTTCCTATATAAAACTGCACACTATATCCAAGTGAATGGGAGTCTTGTCTGAATACGAACATCAGAGTAACACTGGACACAATAATATAAGGCATTGCAAACTGGAAAAAGTATGTTTGGAAGAAGCAAAACAAAACTTGATAAAACTTTATTGCTATGTAAATCTACTGGAAGCATATACAAGACAACATTCTCATTAGATGGGAACTTCCAGTAGTAAATGTAATTAGGCAAAATGTGTCTAAGAACCTAAGTACCTGGGAAGTAAGCCTATCCTGAGCCCTTGGTTGCTCTTGGTTTTTCCAGGTTAATTTTCTTGTGGAATACTACAGAGTGAAGCTATCCTAACATAAATACTTCATATCCACCCACTCCTTGACTTCCTATATGTCATGTACAGTTGAAATGCAAAATATGACTGTCCTTGTATTTAGTATGTTAGCCAAAAAAAGATGAAATCTTTTCTGCAAATAAGTCAGAATTTTCACTGATGTGAGTAGCTTTTTGTTATTTGCTTGTATTTGCTCATAGTATTGGTGAACTTGGTCTTCCAGCAGAGAGTTTGGTAGGTCATTCCACACCAATGAGGAAAAAAGGGCACAACAGCACAATCTAAAGGTAAATGAACAAGAATCTCTGTGGAATTTCTGCTCTGTAAAACATTGCCTTGTGAAGATTTCTTTTTAACTTCTTTTCTTTTGCCCTCCACCTGAGCTCAAACATATGCCTGTTAGGATATGGAGGCTGTAGCAGGCTAAAACAGTCCCTGGTGTGATTGCTGGTACACACATGTTAGTTCTGTCCCTTTTGTCCTGCAGACACCAGTGCAGATTTTTCTGAGTCTTTGTCCAGAGCTACCTCAGCAACCTTCTGTAAATGGCAGATACTTATTCTGGAAGAAGAATCCTAACGTGAGGAAATGCACGTTGATTTTTCACTCATCCCAAAAGACTGGACAATCTGTATTTTTCCCCTTGCAATTACTCTGTATCTCTGTAGGTAGACAGGTACCTTTTCACCTGGAAATGAAACAATGAGCAAATTTGTATGAATTGCTTTTGTTTCCTGACCACTTATTGCTAAAACACTGAAGTTCACTTTTAATCTTGTCTATACTTTTACAAAATCCCTAGCGAAAAGGAGCTGTTTTATGTACAGCTTAGCCTGAAGCACTTGCGTCACTGTACAATTTTGTATTGCTTGCTTAATAGACCACAAAAGTCAACATCTCTTTGGAAGAACAATTTGTGCTTAAAGTAGTCACAAATTCCAAGAGATCCTGTTAAGGCAGGATGTTGTGAGAAACCCGGAGTTGGAACAAACCTCTTGTTTCCTAATTATAATGTTAATACTTGAGAAACCTTAAGCCACTCTGTCTTGGTTTATGTCAATAAAGGCTTGGGGTTTTGTCTTTCTTTCTTGCCTATCCTGCATTGGGGAGTTGGAAGTAAGTCAACGTTTTTAGCTGCAACCTAAGAAGGTTTCAGTTGTGTATTATTATGGAAGCAGATGCGAGATTACATCTCTGGAAAGAGACAGGCAATCTGCATTTAAAATATCTTTAACGAAACAAGGTCAAAAACTTTAGTTCATAGGTTTATAGAATTAAGTGAGGTTGGAAGGGACTTCAGGAGTTCTCTAGGCCAACCTTCTGCTTGAAGCACTAATCGGTGAGGTCAGATCAAATTGCTTAGGGCTTTAACCAGTCAGAACTTGTAAACCTTCAAGGATGAAGACTGCGCAACTTCTTAGGGCAACCTCTACCATTACTTGGCTGTCCTCATGGAAAGAATGTTTTTTCGTATATTTGGTCAGAATCTCTCGTTTCAATTGATATCTGTTACTTCTTGTCCTCCTCCTGTGCGGCTCTCTGAAGAGCCTGGCTCTGATGTTTTCTTTGCTACTTCCTCATAGATACTGGGAAGCTGCTGTCAAGTCCCCTTAAGGCTGCTACTTCTCCAGGCTGAACAAGCCCAATACCTTCAGCCTCTTCATACAGGGCGGGTTCTCTAACCATCTTAGCAGCCCTCTGCTGAACTTGCTTCAGTTGATCAACATGTCTTGCATTGGAAGATCTCAAACTGGACACAGTATCTAGATGTGATGTATAATTGTTGTGTAGAGGAGGAAGATTAATACTGTAGGTTGTCTTTGCTGCCAAGAGAGACTACTGGCTCGTGTGCAACTTGTTGTCTACCAAGACCTTCAGGTCTCGTTCATCAGAGCTATGCTCCAGCCAGTCCTATATCATTATTCCTTCCCATGTGCAGGACTTTGCGTTTTTCTGTGTTGAATTTCATAAGGTTCCTGTTGACTTGCTTCTCGAGTCTGTATGGGACCCCCGCATTTGAACATGTTGACTAGTAGTCATGTACCCCACAGTTTGATGTCGCCTATCAACCTGGGGAGCATTCAATCCTTTACCTGCTCCAGGTCATGAAGCCCTTAAAGAGGTCCTCCTATAAGCCTCCGTGGGGTACTTCACTTGCTTACTGACCTCCAAGTGGAGTGCAAACCATTAACCACTATGCTGTGAGCATCAAAGCTGCTTTATTTATTTTTTTTTTCACCTTTCTAGGTTTCCATTCAACCTGGGGTGATCTTTTTTCTTGCAATGGTTGTTTGTAGGTATCTATATCAGACAAGTCCTTCATTTGCTTACATGCACGAAACACTTGGTTGTTCAGTGTCTTAAGCAGGTTCTATGTAGGTGAAATGCAATTAAATCATTAGTCTTACAGGAGCATAAAAGTGATACACAGCCATATCATGCCAAGTTTTAACTAGCGCTTTAAAGTGTTCATATTTGAAAGATTAAAATAATAGCAATTCTGCATTGCATCCTTGTAGTGGGCAGCATGAGCTCATTTACAATAATCACTACTAAGAGCCTGTTTATGTATATTTTATATCAGTCTACATTCAGTGTTCCACAGACCTGGAGCAGGAGTTTTGTTAGGTTCAGTTCTGAATGGGTTTCTTTAATTATTTTTTTTTTGTCCTTAAAATAGACATTAGCTACGCAAAAGACATGTGATATAAAGTTGCTCATCTTGATCACTTTATTCATGTTCAAAACAGTAATTTTCATAGGATGTGGCATGTAGTATACATGTTTAGAGAAGTGCCCAGTGTACATTTACACAGGACTGAAGCTAATATAAGATTGATGAGAAAAAGCTCATTGTCAGCATGTCATAGTATTACAAGCTGTATCAGATTCATGTGTCCAGCATTAGGTTTAGGAGAAGCACACGAAAACCAATGTATGGTTGCCTGGTTTCTTCTTGAACTATCAAATACAAAGCCACACATGAGCAATTTTGAGAGATGAATGTAACCCCCCTGATAATATCAAACTCTTGAGTTCTTCTGACAGCCAGCTGATTTGTAGGGTAACGCACTGCCCATTCCTTCAGACAATTGAAATTACTGTCCTTACCTGGTCTTATTGAAATGATTTAGCTTTATTTCAGGAAAATCTGTTTCTAAAAACATACAGATTTTTAGCAATTTGTGTTGCACTGGATAATTTTGCTGATTTCAGACAGCAGCTAGAGCTTCTAGCCTTCTCCTGTAGAATTCATGAATTGTTCTATGCATACATTCATGTCAATATTACATATGTCTTTCATTCTGCAGCCTACCTATGCATGCTATATGGATCTCTGTGTCAGAGAGTCAGTAACTCTGTTAAGACCCATGTCTGGAGATGACTACATGTTGAATTACTTTGTTGAGGTAGAACCAGAGGATACAAAATTTTGTGAGATTAACTGTTTATTGGGATGCAGCATCAGTAAGATACTTAAGTAAGCCTAAGTAAAATGTCTTGATTTTATATTAAACTTGAATTTTCCATTTAAAAAAATGTCTTCCTGTAATTGTGCTTTCACTGTTTTTGAAGGGGGAAAGAAATACCAGCTTTTAAAAGATGGTATGACCGAATGTCTTCATGTTGTATAGGTATAAATTGTCTAGGCAGCTTGTCTGTTCAGCTGTTTGTTGTGGAAAGTCTACATGTTGCTGTCTTCCTACAAGATAGCAATCTGAACTGCACTTAGTCTGCTAGATTTTTGCTATAATCGATAATACTATTGTGTCTTGAAATGATGTGTGCAGTTAATCTGATTGACATTACACCCCTTCTGCACATATATAATACCGTTTGATTATTCTTAGTGTGAATATATAAGAATCTTCACAAGCATACCATATATTTGATGAAAATACTGGCTTGTTTCCATTGGTTTTGCATTTCTTTTCAGGTTTAGCATCACCAACATACAGGTTAATTTGAACACCCGACTTTGGAATATTACCATGTATCAATTTAACTTATTCATTAAATTTAGACTGCAATTAATTTGATCATTCTTTGGCAGAATGTGTATTTTGATTAATTTAGTGCTCTGTTGTTATCCTGTTTTTTTCCTAAGTGGCAAATTTGTTCACTGATGAATACAAACCCAGTAGTTGCTGAATATGTAGTGTCACTCACCATTTCCTATGTTGGAATCTCTTCTACACTGTGGAAGAGAGCAGATTTGCTAGTGCAATGACCTCTTTCCCAGCCATTTTCTCTCTTGCCAGACAATGATGTTTGCATGTAACATTTCTGCCATCATTCCCTCAGTTGAGCAAGGATGTCTGATCAGCACAAGCTCCAAGTAGGTAGTGTTTCCAGGCCTCCTTTCTTGGTGAAAATGCTGAATGAAGCAGATACAAAATAAACTCTTTGATGGATATGTACAGACAAGAACAGTGGCTAGCAATTAAGAATGACTTTGGGGGTCTGAAAAACTATTGAGAGAAGGTTAAGGAGAGCAAGTGGTAGAAAATCAGTGATAAAACCAGGTAAAAGATAGTAACTGCAATGATGAAGAAGAAAACGTGGTGTTTGTATTCCATACAGAAGGATGAAGACAAAAACCTTAATTGTAGAAGTTATAGCTAAAGTCTAGTTACAAAAAGAAGAAAATGGTGCTTTAATGAGCTGCCTGATGCTGAGGTTATTGCAGGTGACCAAATCCCCACCATTTTATAGCCAACTGAGCAAATAATGAAGAAATTCAAGAGGCAGTGAAAGTGCTCAGGTACAACACTGCACCAAGCATTGAAAACACTTCTGCTGAATTATTAAAAGTAGCAAAGGTTAAGTTTTGTTTGAAGACTTTAAATGGGGGCATGAAGACTTTTAAAGGTATAATTTGGAGGTCTAAAATAAATTTAAATAGATGAAAATTGCATTGTAACTGAAAAAAAAGATCATGTAGAGTACAACTGCAGCTCAGTCCTTACTACAGCCCATAGGAGTCTCTCTTTGATACTAATCTGTGAATTTACTTACTGCTTGTCAGATATAGTAAGAAAATATCAGCAAGGCTATTAAAAAACCCCACGTCCACTATGTATAAAGTCTTGTTGTTCTTTCATATCAGTGTGGGGCTTGGAAAAAACATACACAAATGACCTCCACCAGCTCTTGGACAGTTTATGACATTACTATTTTAAAGAAATGTACACAGATGAGAATGGCAAGAAAAATGTTGTCCAAATGGTAAAAATGAAACTAGTTTAATCACGTAAAGCAACATAAGCACCCAGACAATCTTACAAACCATTCGTAAAGATGATTGTGCTATATAGTTTATCCACCTAGAAGCATTCACTACTAGTAACAACTGAAGGAGAAGAAAATAAGACACAATCCAAGCAACAATGTGAGTTTTCCTCTCACTTTTATCTTTTGAGAACTTTTATTTTCAATTACCAAGGTAAAACAAACTGAAGATATGCAAAGCTAGTTAAAAAGAAAACAAAACCACTGTTGTTTCACATCTCTTTGAGGCCTCAGCAGGTAAAGAAAATTGAACGGTCTTGTGGAGTAAAATATTAACGACACATTTTCTGAGTGGACCAGAGAATGATGTACTGAAATGTAAAAAGGAACTGTGGGAGGTTGGTAAAGAAGCAAGTCTATGAACATGAAACAAAGCATATTTGAGGCCAGAAGGGGTGGCAGAAAGGTCAAAGAGACCAGGTTAAGTGTCTTTTGGAAGCTCATTCTTTTGGAGCTTGATCTTATGCCAACCAAAGAGAAGAGGGAGTAACAGTAATTGAATGAGTCCTAAAATAGTTAATATGAATTACAACAATAGCCAAAAGATACTGCTGAAATAAAATAGAGTAAATTATGAGTACACTTGAGGACCTTTAGGGTTTGTAGGGCCTAGCAGATTTTTTTTTTAATTTCTGGTAATTCCTGTAACAACAAGTGAAATTTTTAATATGGATCATATATGATAACTGGTTTTTCACCAACAATTAATTAAATCCATTATCTACATTATTACAGGATACACGGCAGGGAGGAATTTATAGAGGACTTTATAGCAGGTATGACTTATTTGGTAATTCCAAGAATCTAGGGTCAAATTTGCAAGCAGTGTCCTGCTCAGATTTCTCTTCTAGGCTGCTGTGCTCTTCTAGCCCCTTGAAAGCTGCCTGTTATCTCCTACCCATTTATTACAGTATCCTGTTCTTGGCAATATGCCTACTATTTAAGGTTACTTTCATTAATCAGCCATAAGTTAATTTCTTTGCAGGCAGAATCTCTGATCTCATTATGTTGTCTTTAAAGCTGAAGGCCTGAGGTTGTTTTTTTTATCTACTTTGATATCACTGTAAAAAGATATTCTTAAGTTAAAGGACTGTGTCTCTGGGGACTCATTTGGTAGCCTTTGAAAAAGTGACAGTTTGGGCGATCATAAAGCAATATTCACATTTTTATTTAAAAGTTACAAAATTCAGTGACTGATGCAGCTGTGGAATGTGGATCATGTCCTTAGAATAACCTGTGTGGTCCATGGATTGCCTTGCAATGGTATATAGAAGAATTAGTCTCACAGGATGCCTGGTCTCAGGACTAAACACACAATCAAGTCAGTGATAACATGACAAAATCATTTTTCCTGCCTTGTGACATGTAATTCTTTTTCTAGGGATTATGTGCGTATTTTAGCCAATAGCTGTGACTCTCCTTGTTTTACTCCTTTCTGATTTTATGGCAGCCAAGATGTTTAAAAGTTTATATACTAATCCATGACTCCTGTGTAGTACATTTGTGATTTGAGATGTTTCTTCTCAGAACAGGCTGATCACTTTTTCCTTTTTTCTTTTTTTTTTTTTTTTTTTTAAATAGAGTTGGCCATTACCAGTACATGGGAACAAGCTTGATACGTTGCATATACTATGAGTTTAATGCTTTTTCCATTGCACTTCATTTCCCTAATGCTATCTGAGGTATTTCGAAACGTATGCATCCCTGTCTTCTGTCTTTCAGAGTTAGCTTCAACTTGAGCAATAAAATCTGGGTGCTTTTTAGAGCATTAAATCTGGCGAGTGGAAATTTGTCAGGATGTCTTTCAGGACCACCAGGTGTATGTCAGAGAGTGGGAAAGTTGCTCCACAGGTATCTCAAATCTCTGTGAGCGAGCGTAGTACATGAAGAAGCCATTTGTATCCCACTGAGTCCCATCATGTTGAGAACATCGCTGAGATTTACACAAGTCCAATCTATGCAACTGATAAGATGGCTGCAGCAGGGTAGCAACCGTATGACCCGAATCACTGTTCCTCATGCCTCAGAGGCTGTGGCACTAGTGGGATTTTTGGGTTTCTACGTGTTTTGTTTTTAGCTGGGTCAAAGCTACCGTGAAGGGTGCATTCTATTAAACTAGGCAGCTGGAAAGCGGTTAGGTGGAAGAGCTCAGAAAAGAAGCCACGTTGCCTCTTGGGTATAGAGTGGAAACAGTGGGTCAAAGGTAATATATTGGCAAAGGTCCTGAATGTCTGTTTCCGTATCTTACTTAGGGTTGCCCCACTGCTTTTAGACAGAATTGTTGTCAGTGGTATTGATTAGATGTTCTGATAATCTGGCAAGCTTCCTGATGTGTTAAATTTCCTTCTTTCATGTGGCGTTAAGTGTGGAAGAAGTATGTGTAACTGCAGCAGTAATTCTCAGTGGACGGCACCAAAGTGTGGCTGCTTGCCATTGGTTGTGCTGCGCATGCCAATTCCAGTTAGTCATTTATCAGTCGCTTTTAACGCTTTGTAGAAATTCTCTGTACCCCTGCTAATATACTTTGTACTTTTAGAGTTTTAGTTTATGTTTTTATCAGAAGAGATTGCACAAACTGCTGTATTTTCATCAGACATAAAAAAAAAAAAAAGTCAATTAAATTTCTGCTTTACTTACAACTTGTATTCTTAAAAGTGTGTATTCAAACTTAGAAGTGGGCAAAGAAAATGTAGACTCCAGGATAGCAAAATATTGTACTTAAAGCAATTTGTCAGAACAGGATAACATTTGAACTTAGAAGTTAAAATGTGAAATGCACCTTGGAAGAAAACCTAACATCACTTAATAGTTGTTTGACAGTTGTTTTGTAAACAGAGTATTACTATGGAAAATACTGTCAAGCTTTCAATCTACTTTAGCTTGGGCTTTGAAGCAGTTACAATGTGAGAGGAAGGGTGTAGTTTTCAAGACCTCTTCCTTCTTATTGCTGTGAATGCATCTACGGTAACAACTTCCAGATTTCCCCTTGCCCATCACCAGACAAGATGTTACTGCAGACAAGGTCACATGTCATTGCTAGTTTTGTTTAAAGGGTCTTCTGTGATGTCCCGTCTAATCAACAGTTGCTCCTCCCTTGCTGCCGTAGTGGAGAAGGCTGGTAGGGCAGCCTGGGAGCCTTGGTGCAGCCCACGAGACAGCACCCAGAATTCCCATCAGTCAAAACAAGACCTATTACAGCAAGAAATGGGTTAATGATTGTATCTCTACTTCAGCAAATGCACAATAAAGAGGTAGATTAGTAGAGATGAAAAATTTATTGCAGAACTGCCACAGTATTATGAAAAACAAAATGATTTCATTGAGCAGTAGTTCTGTTACCATAATCCTAACGATAAACTCTGTTACAATCATAATAGGAGAAAAACTAATTGCAGCAAGGACAGGACAAATCTTTTTTAATCCTCGTTGTCATCTCAACTAAATCCAAACCTATTTGTATTAACCTTTGCTGACAGAGTCACATGATGGACATAATTTCTTGTAATTTACCAGCAGTAGATCTAACCTTTCTTCATCAAATATTCATAAAGGCATGATTCTCAATGATTTTCTGTCTCTTTTCATATTTACAGCTTGTTGTCTTCTTCCTTTTTACTATAATTTGAACGCAATTGAAGTCAGATGGAATTAAAGTTAAATTGTTTTAGTGGCTACAGTACCTGAAAGCAAAGAATAACTAATTGAAATTTCTTACAAGTAGAGATCATGCTGTACTCTGATATGACTGCATTAAACAGTCCAAATGCCCTTGCCTTTTGAGGTGGATCTCACATTAAATGGCATCAGTTCTTGCTACTTGTATAACTGTTTAAAGTGTGTGTGTGTGTGTGTGTGTGTGTGTGTGTGTGTGTGTGTGTGATCAAGCTGCATAAAAGCACAGAACTAAAATTATGTAGTTTTACTGGATCCTTGGACAATGTATTTGAGTCATGGAAAGAAATGCTGTGGGCCTGATTCCTTATTTTGGTGTAAATAAGAATAACCATTGAACTCAAGTCAATTATGCTAGTATAAAACCGGTATAAACGGTTGAAGATAAATCAATGTGATTAAGGCAGTATAGAATTGGTTTGAGACTTGAACTATGAATTTTTTTCCAATAAGTTTACATCTGTAATATAATTACATAGTAGCTATAGAATGACCACACTTCCCAGTGGATTTTTATTTTTTTTTCTAATGGGGAAATTATAGTCTTTTCATGTAAATATTAGGTATAATGGCAAATAATAAGCAGAAAGTCATATACTTAAGTATTATAATATGGTAAATTCTCCAAAATACTTTACACGGGTATATCTGAATTCAGGATGACTAGGTAATTGTGGTAAACATTCTTTGCATCATGCTATGAACAGAAACTGTGCCTGTGAGTAGCTCTAATGGACAATTTGGTGTCACCATGCTCGTTCTCTCAGAATAGATTGTGGATAAGCAGAAACAATAAACGTGATTTAAAAGAAGAAAATGCAGTGCTTTGGAAGTAAGCATAAAATGCATATGCTTTGCTTTTTTTATTTATTTTTTTTTTATTAATGCAGTGCTTTTTTAGGTAAGCATAAAATGCAGTGCTTACTTTGTCTTCATCACCTCGTTGTGCAATTGTAGGTTCACACCAGCCAGTAACTGAGCTGTTAGGACCTTGCTTAACATTTTTCAGGTATGACTGTCATTCTTTTTGTGAGCAATCCCTACTGCCTAATGCGATGAGCTGCTGAGAGCCGTCAACTCCCATTTTCATCACCGAGAACTGAATGTTCAGCACCTTCTAGCATTAAATCTCTAGAGAATAGAAGGTTCTAGCAGCTCCTACGTAGTGAGATATTGATGCAAATTAATGAAGAAAGCATCTGAAAGATACATTTGTCATAACTTTTATTGTTGTGGAAAAGTAGAGAGGGTTCTGTTGTTTGTGCCAGGCTCCTGTATAGCCATGATCAGATGAGGAGTACTGATGAAAAACACTTGTTTCTTTCCTCAAACCAGTTGTCATCTATGTAGGAGAGGATGAAGCAGCATTAGCTGACAGAGCACTTTCTGAACTTTGCAGGAAGTGTTTTGAATTTGTTTCATGACAGAATTACATTTCTGGAACTTTTTGCAGGTATGCCAAGCACACCTGTAATCTGTTTCGTTTGCTTCTTTCTTTGCCTGTGGCATCTTTTGTAGGCTTGGATTCTGATCTGAAAGTTCACAGTCTGTTATTGCCAAATTAGATCATTGAATGGTGAGAAGGAAGCGGTCAGTAGTAGGTTGATGGGAAGGATCCTTGTCCAGTGAGTTAGGCGTCATAAGATCAGAGACGTTAATTTTGTTCGTGGCCTAGTTCAAGCACTGATTTCCCATGCATCAAGAGCGAGTTGTTGTGACACCACAAAGAAAGTGTGAGCAGTCATGAAGGCATAGAACATAGTTAAATATGCACTAAAAGCAGGTGAGTTTACAGGTAAATACTATGTACTAAAGAGTGTGCTTTTATCACATGTTTTATGGTGGGTTTAAAGTCAGGTATGGAGATTTTAAAGAATTTCTCAACTGAAACCAAATTAAATAATATTGAGAAAAATGCAAGAAAGCTGTACTGGAAGTAGAACAAGTTATTAAAAGGACAGAGAGTTAAAGAAATCTGTTACTTAATTTCAACTTTGCAGATAATTAGAGCAAACAGTATGTATGACTTCAGTTGTTCTTGCATTAGTCAAAGAAAAGCACTTTCTGTATCCATAGAAATAATGAAATTAAGTAATAAATTAGATATACACATTTGAAGATTCATATTGTAATTACTAATTTGCAAAAATAAAATTTAAAAATTACCAAAGTGAAAAGCTGACTAAATTCTCCACTGCTTTAGAATAGTGCTGAATTAAGTGCAACTGTTTGTATATAATTGTAACTTTAAAATAATTGTATAGGGCTTTAAATTAAACAATTTTATAGTAATTTGGGAAACTGCATTTCCTTTCGGGTGACAGCTTTAAGCATTACAGAGAAAATGTTTATGAACTCCAGAAGTAGTACAAATGGCATTTTCAGGTCTCTCTTAATATTGGTTCTTATTGTCTGAACTCAGAGCTCTTCAAAGGGCTTATGGCAGATACAGAAAGGACCTGGTCCTGTTCATTCTCCAGTACACAGGATGTAATAAAGAGAATCTGAAACCAAATATTTGTGTGTGGAAGAAATGGTTGCAACCTAGAGATCTTTTTTTTTTCTTTTCCATTTTTCCATATCACTTTATTTTATGAGGTTCCCCCAGTGCACAGGTTTAGTATAACCTGTCGATGCAGTGAAACATTCTTCTGCGTTCTAACATAGCCAGTTACTCAAACATAACAAAGATATAGAAAGAAACTGCACTGGGTTTCTCACACATTTTTTATTATATATGTAATTTGTTTATTGTAGTGAGCTGCTTATATTGCAATAGGTCAAACTGCTTGCTCTTATGGGAATATGATGGGGGATTGTGTACAGGGAAAACACATGGAGTTCATCATTCATGCGCATATTGAAAGTATGACTTTAGTCTGTTTGTATTCTAAAGAGGGTGCTTGCAAGTTTCTGGCTTGTGGCTAAAGCTTATTTCCAAGAAAACATACTTCCTGGTGATGTGTTCCTGTCACCTGATTTATGGCAGTCAAAAGGAAGAAGACAATTAAAAGTTACTATGTCAAAGTTACACTCTTCTTTAGCAAACATGAGTCTTGACATAAACTTTGAGTTTAGACTGTCTTTGTATTTAGAATATTTGCTATCAACATGATTGTAATGCTCATGGCAGTTACAATAGACAGCAGTGAATACTGTACACTAATTCAAACTAATTACTTCAGATGAATCTCAGACACTTTAGCTTGTATAGCTGCATCTAAAAAGCCTGAACACCAGGTTGGCAGTCTGCTGAAAAACTTGACTTTCCATCAGTCCCTTGGCAAGGGCAGGAGGTTATTGGGACTAATCAAGTTGCTTTTGTGGGTAGCCAGTGGGGCCTTAATGTTTTCCCAAGTGACCTTGGTCCTGTAATGCGCTGTAAAGGACTGACTTTCTCCATTAATAGTTTGTTTGTGAGAGCTGGAAAGGTGACTTGTAATACAGCTGCTTTTTCCTGATTCTTCCATAATGACATTTTGAACAAGCAGATGATGTCCTTTGATTCAGTGTGACCTTGTATGTTTTGGTGATTCCAGGATGGTTTAAGAGAAACAAAGTAAATGAACCAGTAAACATGCAGTTTCCTTATATTTTTGTATATTGAATATTTTTCATAAATTAAGTTGCAAATTATAACATCAATTAAATATATATGTGTGTCTGTTGCTTTTGCCCAATTCTTTTTTCAGTTAAACCTATGTATATTAAAAAGTTAGACTTATACTTGTCTATAACAATTGCAAGGGAATGGAAAACATGAGTGCTGCTAAAGGTTTTTATTCCCTGCATCAGGGCTTTTCTCTCCATAGTAGTATTGGGTTCAAAGGCTAAGCTGATACTTTTGGGACTTTGACAATAGAAGTCTTCTGTCTTCTTTCATTCTCCTGAAGTATCCAATCCAATTAGAAAGTATAATTGTATAGCAAGATGTATTACAAGGAAATTTTTAATCTTACTGAATAAATAATGGTTGTGTAAAAGATTGAGCATCATTGTATTTAGGATTTTTATGTCAGCTGTTTTGACTTCTGTCACAAGTTTCTAAAATTTATCCTTTTATCCCTGTGCTAGCTGTGTAACTGCATGGTTTCCAGGCAGGAATCTTTTGTTGATTTGAAGATGTCATAAATGAAGAATATTCTGTTCTTTTAATAGTTTGTCCCAGTGTGTGATTGATTTCATTGTAAAAAACAGGCATATTTCAATTTCTCTGGGGTTCTTTTTCAGATTCCAGCTTCCTGTGCTAGACAGGAGAGCTCTTTCATACAAGATATTTTCCTTCAATCTATCAGTTTTAAATCTGATAAGTGAAGCAAATTGAGCTAATCATTATCGCATATTTCCCACCTGTCTTCACAGTCTCTTTTCTCTGCTTTCTTCAATGTACTTCTAAAAAGCTGGAAACAAGGTTATTCCATGTTACTCTCATATTTTTCTACCTAGTGAAATACAGAAGGATTAGGTACTATACTGGGAATTCATTTTGAGCTGTCTGGGATAATATCTACATTGTTTTCAGATGTAGTGGTTTTGAGCACAAACCCATCAATTTTCCAGTCATCCTTCTCCTTATCATTGCATATAGTTCTATAACACATTTGGTCCTGATTGTTGAGTGACCTGGCAGGGCCAAGTCCTGTCTGCTTGTTTTTTAACAATATCAGTCTCCGTGCTGTCTGCAAAAATTGTCAAGTAGCTGATCATTGCCATTTACTTTCAGAATACTGATGAAAATGTGACTAATACTGGTCACTGTATTGGTCTCTGGAGGAATCCCTTACGAGAGTCACCATTCGGTAGCGATTCCCCATTGATGTTTATCATTATGTTACTTGATAGCCATTGCTTACTGGTGGTGTATGTTCTGTTGACATTTGGTGCTACTTGGGGAAAAAAATTCATTCAGTAGCTAGCGTAAATCAATTCATCCTATTCCTCCATAGTTTATTCTAGTAACTGAACTTGTCATCTTGAAGGGTTTGTCCAACAAGATTTGTTTTCCACAAAAAAGCATGCTGATTGGTGTGCTTTATATATTCATATTAAGTGTCAAATCAACCATGTGCCAGCTTTTCTATTGCCTAATGATAGGCTACAGGGCCTGTAGATACCTGAACCGATCGATTCCTTTTGTCATGTTGATAGCACTCAGATCTCCAGAATTGAAACCAACATTGTTGAGCCACAGAGTTCTTCAGTCTGTTCTAAGTTAGTGACACACCATAGTGACAGACAGTAACATTTCTGAGTGGGCTGGTTGTATGCAAAAATGGATACTCTCCTTTTTAGTGTGTGTTCTGGAGCAAGTTGAGGAAAAAAAAAGTGGGTCTGAACACTGCTAAAAGCTTTCTGGCACAGCCCTAGCTGACTTCTACCAAGAGGGTTTTTTACATTAATAGAAAATAATTTCATTCCTAAAATCCAGAGGTGCAGAGAATAACACCCTTCACTGTTTCTGTGTAAAAATACAAAAGGCAGACTGGCAAACAAGACTTTTTTTAAGACCCAAAGTTTTCATAATACAAAGGTGTTTTCTTGAAGGTATCATAAACCTTCCAATTAGAAAGGTCACAGATTTCTCTGGAAGATTGGTACCTGGTTTAAATTATAAGACCAATGTAAACAAATGGTATTCTTCTAGTATCTTGTAAGGAGGGGGAAAAAAAAGAGGGGAAGAAATGCATGGAGCAGTCCTTAAGGACTTGAAAAGAACCTGCGGTTACAGTGTGATCTCACTAGTGTTTCACTCTGGTGACAGACAAGCCACCATTAAGTAAACTGAGCCTGGTAAAGTCATTAAGGCTTAGAAAAGGGAGGTCAAATTGATATCTGTTAACAGAAAGTAGCTAACCTGGGCCTGTCACTAGGCAGACAGTGGTGTTCTATGTGCTCAATAGCAGTGAAATGCTAGAAGACCTAAAGAGAAAGTGGAAAGGACAAATGCTGTAGGAGAAGGTCTAAGAAAATGGGCTTTTCATCTTGCTGAGGAATGTCATTAACTTCCCTAGATGCTCTTACTGGCACTTCAATAAACAGGAGAGTATGTGAAATTTCCCTGTAGAATTGCAGATATCTGAGAATACAAACTACAAATTAGTATCTCCTCAGGAGTACTTAAGAAAGGAAAAAAGAAGAAAGGACACCTCCTGCTTGCACCAAAAGAGAGGAGGATTATGTAGCTATTGCCCAAACCCTTAAAGTTTACATTAATTCCTTGGCATTAAGACAGATTGGAGTAATAGCATTTCAGCAAAAAAAAAGGTGAACGCATACTTTGCATTTTGCATCACGATATTATTTGAAAAAGCAAACTAAGTAGGAGGCGTGTTAGGTCTGTTGCATGCTCAGGGAAGTAGTGTTTCTTGGAACACAGGAGGAGAAGAAATTTCTTCAGTTCATTGAAAGGAATGACTAACATAGCTCGGTTGGCAAGCAATAAGCTAGGACAAATGGAATCTGAAATAGAACATTCACAGACAAAATAAAACATATGGACAGCCAGGACCATCCACTTTTCATAAAGTTTAAATGACTGTTCTTTAGCAGACACAGAATGAAGGAAGACAAAACAGTAGGTCTCTTGTGAGAGTAATGAAATGGATACTTTGCATTATGTATAGCTTGATTTTCCATGAATATGCACGAAGTACAGAGGGCACCCAACAAGAGGAGATTTCTGTTTCCTCAGGCTCAAGAAATTACACCATTATCCACAAAATTAGAATCTGTCAGTGTGGCTACTGTGTAGGTTACTTGGCAGAAATCCCTGGGAAGTGCTGCTGGTACAGTATGGTAGTTCTGCATTACCTTGGATAACACATGGAAGATTCGTGCCCCTTGCATAAAGAATTAGAATGGCCCAGGGCAGTACAGGGACTAGAGACTAGACTCAAGGATAGGGACTAGGGTAGGGAGGAGATGGCTACCTCAGGCTTTTAAGAAAAGTTTCAGTTAATCATGTATATGTCGACGGCGATGTGTTGAGCAGTGATGTAGAGATCATCTCTAGGGACCTTTCGCGGTGAAGCTTTTAAGCTAGACCTGAACTTGAAATATATTTGAAAGTTCCACTGAGCTAAAAGCAATTTAAATATGTGACTATGCATTTTGCTCAAACCTGGTAGAAGACTGAATGAGGTCCTTAATTAACTAATGTAAGAGATCTTTGGAATTCTGATGTGGTGTTTTAAGAGGAATTATATGTCAGAATAACATGAAAGTAGCATTGCAGACCAGTCAGCACAGCAGATGTCAGCTTCTCTCATTAACAAACCAGGTTTTGTAGACATTTTATAATAATTAGTCAAGAGAAACATAAATGTTTGAGAATTAATTTGAATTGTGCCTTGCAAATACTAGCAAAAGAACCCATCTGAACAGCTCTTGAGGCATTGGCAACATGTACTTTATTATCATTAGAGTGTTCCCTATGGCAATAACTTTATCCAAGAAGAATTTCAAGAGTGGTTGCATTATCTATTGAAAAGCAATTTTTTACTTCCTATTGAGGCAAGATAGTTTTACGAATAACTCTGGAGTTTACTCCGAAGGCCATTTCAGTCGTCCGTAGATCCTATGATATTATGTTACCTTCTTTCGTTTCAAATTCACAGCATAGGAAAGAAAAAGAATGACATAAATTGGATGTTAGAAGAGTTCTGAAGATAGACATCAGAAGAATTCAAGAGTAAGAAGAGAACTTGGCATTATTTGTTATTTTCCATCCTAAAGTAAAAAGAGAACAAAGCATCAAAAGCATCAGTAGTGAGAGATAGCTCAAAGCCAGAACTGTATATCACAGCATATAAAACAAATGAGTTAGCACCACCGAAAGGTCTAAAGTCTTAGTCTGTGGTTTAAAGTCATTGATATTGCAGTCAGAAAGATTCTTTACACCACAGAAAATACTACGAAGACCTATATGCATTTGTTGCAATAGACATTTTAAGTTTTACCTACCAGTAGCATTTTGGTTTTCAATTGGATGAATAAGTCTTCATCGTGCTGAGATAATTCAAGTCCACTGATAGAATGTTATAGATCAGGATCTTGCATTTTCTTTAAGCACTCAAGGAGGTAATGTCTGTGAAGGTATAGCAGGATCGGAAGCATGTAGTTTACATGTGTTTAAATTCATTGAATGCTATCATATTCCATAAAGATAAGTGTATTCCTGTCTAATAACTTTAAATCATCATTCAGTCTGTACTGGAATTTTCCTTGGTATTAAAAATATTGCAGAATTATATTAATTGCAAAAATTTGGTATAGTGATACTGAACTTTCACACAGAATTTCTTCTCTTAATGCGGTTGAAAATAAGAAGTGTGTTTATTCACATTCTATTTGGACAATGATAATTATTTACAAGCTAAAATAGAAAATTATATTTAACATCTCTGTAATGTTATCAGTTATTTGAAATGCAAAGGGTAAATAGAAAAATTCTGAGGTCTTGTTTGGTCATCAGAAAGATTTACTCCACTTACAGAAGTAAAGGAGGAGCATAATGAGCATATTGTTGCTATATTATTTTTAGTTGTGCTTGGATGTCCTGTAGCATTTCCTGGGACATAAAGTCTGTTTCTTTGCTAGCACTGGAATTTTTTTGGTAGTATATTTTTATAGTGATTTAGCCATAAAATATTACTGAGTAAAGCAGCAGCCATGGAGAAATTCTTCAATGATTAAAATCTGCTTAGTTAAGTGAGGCTTTCTGATTTTTTATTCCTAAACTTTATTTTCCACCTTTTGAGCCTCTCTGCCTTTCTCATACCTGTTTTCTCATTTCCCTATTATGTGTTCCCTCCTGCTTCTGTTTGACCTCATGTTGACCTAAAGGAAACTGTGTTTTAGTCCATAGGATTGCATTGCTCTTATAGTATTAGTTCCAGTATATGTTATAAACATTCTGGTTGCAGGCTACATCTGAGTTGCACAACAATGTAGTTCTGCAGCGCAATAAACCTGGTTTTGTTGTTGCTCCCTAAGCCACACAAGAGTTAAAGGCCTTATCTCTTGATAAAAAATGTGTGAGCTCCTCTTACATATGTGTGTGAGTATGTATGCATCTTTGTATACGAAGAGAGAAGTATATACATACACATACATATTCATATCACAAGGTATAGTGATAAGCTTGATTTCAGTCTGCAAATGGAGAATGAATCTTGCTTTCCCGTATGGCACCTGCTGTCAGTCTATCCCAGTTCCCTTTTCCCTAAGGAAGCATGCGGAGTCACCAAAATGGACCAAATCTCATGAGAACCGCAGTGTAGTAAGAGTCTGAGAGCAGCAAGACAACATGGTTCCTGCAGCAGGATCTCTCCCTAATGAACTTAGAGCAACAGAGGGCTATTCTGCTTTAAATCGTACGTGAAGTCCTTCTTGCACAGGAGTCACTGGAAGTAGGTCTGCAATTCCATTCTGCTCTCAAGTGCTTCCCCTTCTATGTCACTCTTGCTTTGGTCCTGATGGAAGCTGTGGGCTTTTGAGGATGGGCTGTATCAGCACCTTGCAGGAGTGACATGGGAAGCATTTTGGGCTGGAAGCGTTTATAAAGCTTTGATGCTGAAAAGGTATAGCCCATTTCTGTCCAGTCCGATTTAAAGATCAAGTAATGAGGTTACCGTTAGTTGCATTCAGTCGTGTTTCTTCTGATTTTACTTCCCACAACTAACAAATAGGGATTTGTCATACAGCAGGTTTTTTTAGACAACATGAAAAGTTGTCTTATGGAAAAATGCATACTCGACAAGGAAAATGTTTTAGCTTTCATGCGGAAGGGCAGAGCCTGCAGACCTGTAGTTCTTTGGGAAATGCGGTTGTTTGCTTTAACTGAGGGGCATTAAATGGAGGAGCCACCCTCCTGCAGTGTCAGCTAAAACCACCTGATGTTTACATTTTTCCTTGGCTATTTGACATCTGCATAAAAGAAGAACAAAAGATGTAGTGGAACAGTAAATGGCACCAGTCATCATCAACTTTTCAGGTGGCATTCTCTTGGAAAATAGTGCCTTTTAAAAAACGAGCCATGTGCATGGCTCAGCCCCAAATCTTCCAGCAGTCTACTACTGGCAAGGGAGGGCATCTGTAGCCCCCTGGGAAGCAGGCTGGGGAGATTTCCTTTTCTCCTCTTTGTTGTTTTTTATTTCCATTTCCTTTTCCTCTCTTTTTCTCAGTCATTTAACGCCGTTGCGCACAACAGAGGAGAGCATCTGGCCCCAAGTAAACACCCAATAAAATAAGTGGGGGAAGTTCACAGCTCCCTTGGTGCTATTGCGTCTGTCTGTCTGGTTGTGGACTCAACAAGATAACCATGCATCAATTTACATTGTCCAGGCTATCTTCACAACCAGAAGTGCTTGAAACCTTATTTTAATAGAAGCTTAGATTCTGGAGAATACTGTAAAATCTCTCCAAAGGCTCCAAATCAGCAATTCCATCTGTGTTTCTGCAAATGTAGAGGAACAATGCCCCAGCTGATTATGCAAACGGAATGAAAATAGTTATTTTAAAAGTGCGTAAAATCAATACTTTGGGGAAAACAAGTCAGCTGTGTTTATACTCAGTGTATAGCAGACGTTTTGTTTCTTTGTCTGAAAAAATCATAGGAAAGCAAGGATCGCAAGTGAAATAAAACAGCCGATCATACAGTGCAGCAGAGGGGACTGGAACATCAGATGCCTCGGCAAAGGCTTAGAGCATTTTAGGTTCCTTTTGAGAGAATATAAATTATATTGAGGTTGATATATTTCTGTGTTGTTTGAAGTCAAAGCCAAATATTCTCAGCACAGAGGGAATAACTCTCATCCCACTGCTGATCATGAAAAGTATATAACTAAATCCATGTCTGTGGTGCTGAAAATTTCCTCCTAAATGCTGACTCTTGTGGACTGATGGGATTTTTTGCAAATACTGGTATGAAGGGGTGTGTATATAAATATGTATAAACCTGCTTCTCATACAGTCAGGATACATTGCTTGTGTCCATATTATTCTAAAACCAGGAAACAAAAGTATCTGAGAAGCAGGGCTGAAAGGGAACGGTTTATAGACCTATAGGTTAAATTGGATTAAACTTCATCTTTCAGCAAATGCCGAGTTATTTATTCAGTGTTTCTCTGGGGGATTTCCCTACCCCCTACACTTTATAGAGAGTAGTGATGTTTCTTAATTAAAAAATAAAACAAACATGGAATGGAGGCTGCCCCACACAGCCGTTTTCTTGTGGGAATAAGAGGCACATTGATTTTCTCATGGACAGTTTCGAGGTCTTTTGGACAGATGCCACAAAGGAGAGGAAAAGCTCTGCCTGGGGAAGGCAAGGTCACATCACTGGCACCCGATGCCAGCACTCTCCTCTGTGGCATTGCAGTTGCTGCAGTGCCATATACTAGGTATTCTCCTTCAGCAGGGTGCAGTTGGCGGACATGGTGAGGCAGGTCATCGATAATCTCATCAGAAGTATCTTTTGGGTAGATTTCTGTTTATCAATGCACCCACAGTAGAGATTAATATATCAGAGAAGTGAGCTTCTTGTGTCCTTTTCTTCCACTCTTTCCACCGAGACAGAATGCTTCTAAGGTTTGGGGCTTTGTTTTACAATCCACACTCTGTAGCTGAAGATAACATGCAGCAAATCTTTATCCTTTCCCATACGTTGTCAGCTAAATAGTTTAGAAGGAATGAAGTCTGGTTTTATAGATTTTAGTTAATTTTGTAACCAAAAAAAAAAAAAGATTGACAGTTGGTTTTAATCTTTCTATGGTGCAGGCAAAGCATAATTTTCTTTAAAAATAGTTTTGTGAGTTTCTCATATATTTCTACATATGTATGTGAAACACCTTGGTTCACCACTTGCATACTCTGCAGCTGGACTCCAGCAGTGCTTTAGTTGCTGTTATTTCAACATTTGGAAGGTATTGACAATTCAAAGTTTTCTCTTATTTACCTGATTTACAATTTGAGTAATAATAGGAACTCTGGCCTTTTCAAGTTCATGAAACTGTGACTTAAACCTCTTTAGTGTCATGTTCATTGATCTCTCTCCTACCTCTGTGGAGCAGCAAAATGCACCCTGTAGGCTAGTGTTAAAAGATGGGCTGCTATAGATTCGTTTTGTAGAAGTGCACACAAGTATAATGTTTTTAGGCTATCCTACTACGTCACCAGTGATGCCTCAGGATAGCTTAGCAGTATCTTCATTTCTAACAGAATGGCTGACTTTGAAGGCATATAGCTCTTCAGTCACTGACTGTAAATGTTGGTCCTGTAGTGAGGGCCAAATGCATCAGTAACACAGGTCATAAGTAACTTTTGAGAGAAGCAGACAGGAAAAATCTTCTAATATCCCATCGTATGTATTTGTACTTGCATATCCGTACAGCTGACACATGTTTTTTTCCTTGGATTAAAATGTAACTGATATTGCCTCCATCCCTTCCTAAATCTGGCATTCTGTTTTCAAGTTTCTTACCTGGAAACGAACTTATTTCTTTCCTTCTATAAATCCAGCCCTAGTCTTAGCCATTACTTGTGGCTGAGCACACAGTTACAGCACATGAAGGAACATCAGTGGTGATGTAAATGGGACAGATTCCTTGGGAATACACTGGGGATTGGATGCTAAAAAGAATGGAGCACTGCTCTCTCTCTGCCACTTCAGTTCCCTGCCTGTTTGGGACCGGTACTTCTGAAATCTGGTTTGCAAAGTCAAATATTCATGTAATTTGCTTTGTTCTTAAAAAGCAGAGTAAACCTGGGAAGGTTTTAGTTGTGCAGTGTCACAGCAGGGACAAGCATAGAACAACTGGAAGGAATACTTTCTGCCAAGATTGACAACTTTCTGATTGATTCAGTTAAAAAAGCAACAAAAAATTTGAGTTCAAGGTTTGGATTGAACTCAGTAACTTTAAAAATTCCCGTTTTGGCATGAAAAAATATAATTTTGTTGGTGATAAAGACAAAGCATTTACAGCCATATGAAGAAAACATCTTTCATGTTCTTATATTGCAATATATTTATATCTTCTCCATCCTTATTTTTTTCAGTTAGCAGGCTACAAATTATGGAAGTTAATCATAATACCAAGTGAAGGATTTGTAAATTACTGGCTTGATTGTGTTTTACAGAACTGAAACAAAGAGATCAGAAAACATTCCACCCTAACCCTGTGTCATGATGGGAAATTAACTCACCCCCATTTTCCAAACACTATTCAATCTCAGTGAAGTTCCAGATGAAATATTGATTTTGTGTATGTTACTTGCTCTAAAATAAGCCAAACCAGAAGTCAATATTTCAGCATTTTTTAACTATAAACAAGTTTGGCTCCAGTTCTTTATGTAAATCCCTTGGATTAGGTGTCCAGAAAAAAACACTTCCGGAAGAGCGTAGGAAAGGTTTCCCTCTGGTATAGCTGATCCAGACTGGAACTCTGTCCATGCAGGATAAGGGCACCAGTGATCTATGACTGCTGCACGTTTTGCTCCTAGTGGAAGTGTTGCCATTTCTTCAACTGGCTTCGTTTTCATTGTTCTTTGAGAACAATGTGTCCATTCTCCCGAATGGCCAGGAAGGCTGCCGTATACCTCTGTGAAACCGTGCCCTTTCTCTTCTCCACCTTTCTGCAGTTATCTCAGCTTTGTGCTGAGCTCTGCAATTCAACTCTGGGTGCGCTAAAGCTCTAGTGGGATCGCCTGAGGTATGACATATATAATCAGCCTTCCCATTTTTCCCCTGTATTGTTCCATGTGCCCAGGTAGGTGCAATGCAGGCTTCAAGTGCCCCCTACCAGTGACTGATGTCAGAGGTCAGCGACTCCTAACTGGTTAGCGGGCAAAATGTTCCATTCATCACCACTGGGATGTGATGGACATACGGACAAATAGATTTAGGTATAAAATTCTTTTCAGCTGTCTACCTGCTGGCCGTAAACCTTAATCAGCGGTTGGAAACTTCCACTTATTACCAGGTACTGTGACCAAGCAGTTGCCTGGAGTTGAAAACTTAAAATTAGGCATTTCTGAAATTGCTAATGCTAGAATGGACACCTGGCTGGAAAGCAGCTACTTTACAGACTTGTCACCCCCATTCCATTTTATCATAAATTTTATTTATCCTTTCCACCTTTTAGTTTTTCATGAAGATAAATGAAAGCTTAGTTCTTCAAATAGCAGGGGTGATCTTTTTCGATCCTTTTTAGGGACTTTATCCCAATAATCCAATCCATGTCTAAAGGCAGAGGAGAATGTGTATTTACAGCTTCAGTTTGAGTTCTTACTTCAGAGTTTTTCTGTGCTTTACTGAGCAATTCAGTTTGATTAAACAGAGATCTTTTTCTTTCTGTAGCAACTTTGAAGTTACAGAATGTCACATCCACATTGAATTAGCTAAGTTGTAGTGCCAATAATTTAACCACAGTTGTAAGTGGATAAAAAATTTAAATTGAGTATCCTTTGCTAAATTTCACTTTGAGAAACTATATTCAGCCTATTTCATTCCTTCCATATTTTCTTTTGGTTGTTTGGGGATTTTTTTTTTACACTTAGTAGCTCATGTCTATTGTGAATGGTTTCTGGAAAAGCATTTGGATTGAAATCTTGGCCTTGTTGAAATCATGGGAAGTTTCAGCTGTTAGTTAAGTGGTATCAGGTTTTAATGGTGATGCATTCAGCAGCAGAAATAAATTTGTTGTACCTGTCAATAAGATACTGTGCTTAGAAAAAAAAAAAAAAATCAAGGCTAACTTATTTGAGTACTTGTTCTCAAGTATGTAATCTCATATTTTTTCTGTGCTCTGCATAACAATTCAGATAGCTGAGAACACACTGTGTTCTCTTTTATGTGCTCTGGCAACTAAAGAATGTCAGCTTGAAATGACATACGATAATCCTAACACTGAGATTAGAGTAACCGCACATAGTTTGCATAATAATTTCTAGCGGAGGAAGGGTTTGAAGGGCAAGGATGAAAAACTCCAAACCTGCAAGCAAAGGTCTATGTACCAGGTACCTGCACGACTCAGATTTGTGTTCACACAGCAAAGCACTGTCTTGGAACAGTAATAACTCATATTTGATCAGACCCAAATTTGCAGTCATTGTGAATCTTGAGAGTGGAAGATGCTGTCTATAGAAGCTGCTACCGTCACTCTTACTCAAAACACAGAGCAGCATCTGTGTTAGCAGCGTTGTGTCATTTTAACCCATGTCAGTACAGGTTTAATGAATTCATTTGTAGGTGATCCTACCATCTTAGAAGGGTGATCGGAGTGCTGTTTTTACCTGGGCTATTGTTTTAAAAGATACTTTGAAGTTCTGAATAGCAACTCAGTAACACCTTTATTCTAGCACGAATGGAGGGAGGATGTAACTCCTGTATAAAACATCATATATATATAATTTCAGGAATGCTGGAGTAAGCTTGTATGCATGAGTCTGTACTTTTGTACATGCAGAGCAAATACCCGTCCTCCCTTTCTGACCATATCAGTATATGGGGAGGATGGCCAGACCCATGGTCCTTGACTTACCTTATGATGTTCCACATGATCACCATTGGTCTTTGAACTGCCAGGCGTAGGCAGCTGAATTAGTGCCCTCTAGAAAGCTGGACTATTTGTATCATCTCCTCGCTCTTAATGCGCCTGTGCAGTCTGCGCCACAAATTGCCCCCTATTCATCTGATTTGACTACACTTCTGTGGAGTAGCCAAACACTGCAACAGAACCCAGGGACCCTAATTCACTATACCTTATTTAGGTTCCTAGGTAATAAGTCTTATTTGCATTAATCACATTCATCAGCAGAACCCACAGCCACCTCCTGGCTTATATACATTCCTGTTCCTGACAACAGAACAAAAAAATACCTGCTCTGAAAAAAGAGTGTTTTAAGTATATACTTGATATTTAATCTTGATACTTGATACTTAATAGTTGCAAAACTTAACTGTTAGAAAGAAGACTGTTTTCCAAATCAATGGCTCACGCATTACTATAAAATATATTGATTAAAAACAAAGCATAATGTTAGTCATTTAGTCAGTAGAGTGATGCAATACTGAAATAAATTTATCCTTTGACTTCTGCATTAACCTTTTATTGACTGCTTGCATACTTATAATTAACACACACTTTAGTTAGCTTGGTTAATTTTAGCATCATGATCAGTGTCCTCTAATGTAGCTGACATCCCGATCATGAAAATGTCAGTGCAGCCCAGGGGACCATAACCAGGCAACTGTCAGTCTCAGGGACTGTACACCTGCCTGTGGTGAAATCAGCCACCTTCCAAGGGAAAGTGTCATCTACTGTCATACAAACAGTCATACAAGTGTTTGTGATAACACAGTTGAACTTATGTTAATATTCAGCTATTGGTGAATACTAATGAGGAAAGCCCATTTGGCAAAAATATATATTTTTATATAGAGAGAGAGTATATAGGGGAGAGGTAGTGAGAATGTGCACTGCAGCATTAACTAATTGTTCCTTAAAAATGGGCTTTTAAAATTGAAACCGGCAGAGGTCTCGATTGTTTTAGCAAGAAGGTAGGGACTGTGGAGTTTTGTGCATTCTGCACATCTTTAGACAAATCATCCTTTCTAGAATATGTTGGTGAACATGTATTATCAAGGTGTTAGAGCTAAATTGCTCTGAAATACATCATGGCAGTTATTCTGTTCTCCTGTAAGTAAGGTATGAAAAATGCCTCATCTGTTCTGCATCTCAGCATATATTATTTCAATTCTTAACACGTATTGTGCATACAGTGTACACAGATTAGATCTACTCTCTTTTGGAGATTTGACTTTATTAATCAAGTAACATTTTTAATTTTAATTAACTTATAATATTATAAATCTTGGTACTTCCCCACTACCACTGTACTTCAATGTTGGCAGTGTTTCCCACATGGTGCCTCATAAATTTTTTATCTGGGAAAAGACAGAATTTCTGTTTATCCTGAGTTATCATTGCTAACTTACATTTGCTATCTTTTCCCAGATATGAAAAAGAATTTGAAATTAGTCTGTGCAATTGTCGCAGTGCCTTTGATTGTTCTACCTCTACCTCTATGTTGATATCCTTTTGCACGTTCTGCAGGGCTTTTACGATGCTGCGAATTAAAGAGCATTGTAGGAACAGTTTCTCCCACAGAAATTTATTAAAATCAATACTAATACAATTGTCTGGAAAGGACTGTTCTTGCACGCTAGCTCCGAGTCAGAAAGCATGTATTTGGATGCTCCATCCAAGCTTGTGGGTGCCATTCAGCTGAATTCTGTAATGAACTGCCAGGTGCAGCAGTGACTGCTTGGAACCCAGCCTCATATCTTCAAATGTGAGTAGCTTGACTTTGATGCCAGCAGATCCAGCACAGGGATTGTAGTTTTGGTCAAAATAGGTGACGCAACATGTGAAAATGTGACGCTCGCTGCTGTTCTTGCTAGTGATAGAAAGCAAAGCTAAAGAAATCTTGGACCAAAAGATAAAGGAGCTATAGGATTGCAGAACTCTGAATATTACCTTACTGCTTTTCCCTTTTCTATACTTTTGCTGTACACTGATGCACTTCCATCGTCAGACTTGCACAGGAAGTGCGAGGACATGGTATGTTGCCATCCCCTAACCCCTCACGGGGAATATGATACGGCTGAAACTTCCAAGGGCAGGACTGCCTGGAAGTTAAGCCACACGCCTAGTTCTGGGCTGACCTTCCAGAGATGGCTCTGCTGGCAAGAAAAACAGAAAAGGGAAAGTAACAACTAGAATAGTAGCTCATGGGCTGTCCTGTCACAGCTTTACCACAACTGCTGTCACTTTTACAGCAACACAAGTGCCAAGAGCACAAGTGTAAGGGGTCAATCTGTTTGTGTGAGAGAGCAAGGGAAAAAAGAGACATGAAAGGTAAAAAAGGGCTCTGAAATGGTGAAGAAGCTAAAAGTTAGTGTATTTTTTTCTCAGTGAAAACTGTCTTGTTAATAGCAGAAGTGTGAGGGGTAGAATGTTTGTTATTACAAAGCTGAGTTTTGCAGACCACATAACATGTCTGCAGTATTTATCGTCTGAGCTTCTTGATTTGTCATCTGCAGTAATCTCTACATGGTTAATTTATCTGCCTTTAGATTGAAACACTTAAAGTGGAATATCTTATACTACTCAGCAAATTGAGCGTATTATTTTGTGCCAAGACAGAAAATAAAGCAAGATTTTAAAAGCCTTATAGAGTTATGCTGTAATTAGTTTCAGCTTCCCCTGCATATTAATTTTCTCCTGTTCCTTTATATAATTTGGAAAATGTCTTCAGAACATGATGGCACAATCAGTTAAGTACCTCTCAGAACTCATACACTAAACTGCATTTGCTCTAACAACTATTATAAAGCAGCCAGCAAAACAAATCCTCTGTTATTCTGTACAGTGCAGCTTATCAATGCAAACAGTTTAATATTTATGCTAAGAGGATTGTCACAAGTAGCTTCTGTTCCTTTAATTCTTGTTTTAAATAAATAATGAGAACATTTAAACACATTACTCTTCCCAGGGCCCTGAGGTCGGCTAATCTTATTATTTATGAAGTGATGTGCTACATAATAGTACTTAGTGCATGTTAACAGATGCTATTATCAGGGGCTGATGTGGAAAGCTGAAGATATATTGGAATGTTATGTGTTAATACTGTCCTTGCAGTGTAATGTACGATGGATTGAGTGCCCAGGATGCTGGTGCGGCAATTAACCACACACCAACATGGGTGTAAAGCTGAAGTATGTTTTCTTGTGGGGATTACAGTGCCATTAATAATTCCCAAGAGAAGAAGACATCTTTCATTTGGAAACAGCCTCTTCCAGAAGGCTGACGGTGTAGACAAGAAAGTTGCACGTGTCAATATTTTTAGAGTTCGTTTTACAGAGATGAAAGACACATATATGTTTAAAACAACTTCAAAATTGTTACAACGATTATGTGCTTTATAGAACATGAACTTTTAAAACTGTCTTACAAGAGATAAAAGTGTATTTCTACAATTTTCTTGTTATCTCTTTGAAGAACTACATAGACCTGCAGGATATACCAAAATTATAGCAATGCTTAACATTTTTCTTTGTCTTGCCCCATTGCAAACATTAACTAATTAATCAGTAGCATGCAAATTATTTGAGGGGAGGGGAAAAGAGGAGAGAAATGCTTGAACTGTGACTTGGTTTTTTTTGATGCAGCATGTTGTATTACAGCCTAATCTTAAGAGATGTGATGTTTGCCACTTACAAAACTTTCCTCTGCAGGCTGCAGTTCAGCTGAATATTATAATTAGACTTTCCTAGTATTGATGAATAATCCATTTAATAAAAAACACTGTAATTTAAACATTTTCTCTGGGGAATAACATACACTAACCTCTTAATTTAATTTTATTGAAGTTTTGCCCACCTATTCATCATTGGAAGTTGTTATTAACCTCCATTTCCATTTATCTTCATAGAATTTTCTCTTTTTATATTGCCTTTTTCCGAGCTAAGCAGGTTGATACACTTGTAAATCTCCAGAATCTACAAAGCTAGTCCGGCTTCTTTAATATTGTTTAATCTATCCCCCCTGACCTTAATGCAGTAAATTCAGTTTAATCTTTCCCAATAATCTAGTAATACATTGGAAACCGGCAAACATTTAAATCTGATAATGGTTTAATCACATACTTTAAATAACAGCTGAGATAATGAAAAAATAATTCACTGTATAAAGGCACACTAACTGAGTTTTCTCTGTGATTGGCTTTTTGAGAAATCCCTATAGAAAATACAAAGCCTACAACAGAAATCAACTCTACTGGAAATGAACAATCCATTTTGTCAGAAGATGCAGTATTTCTTTTTTAGTATCATCTTTCTCTTGAAATTAATGCACAAATGTATCCTTGCTGAGTATTCAGTTTCTTGATAGAGTTTTACTTAAGTAGTTCATCTGCTTACCTTTCTTTTCAGATGCCAATCAGAAGCAGCAGAGAGCTTGCCAGAAGACCAGAAACCAGAATGCCATCCCTTCTGGACAGATGATGAATGTAATATGCCTCTGCCATATGATCTTGAAGAAGTAATTGCTAATCTACAGAATCTTGTTAAGTGGGTAGAATAACAAGTGACCTTCCAGCCTAGAACTGTTGATGCTCATCATTTGAAGAGAAGCCTTTTAGTTTAACATAAATCTTTTCAGCTTTATGATTCCTTGATCATGTGTTATTTTATGTGTCGATGCAGATTTTACCATTCTTCACACAGTACCTTAGTTACTGTCTCATAATAAAAAGAAGACCAGGCCCCAAATCTACAGAAGTGGATGGCTTTTAAGACCTGAAGTCTAGCATACCAGCCTCGGTTCTTTCCTCCTGCACTCTAATTCCCATTGACCCTACAGCCCATGACATCCATGTTTCCACAAGTCCCCTTGGCATCTAAATTTCAGTTTTCATGAGTGCCTCTGGCTTGGCAGGTTTGAGCAACATGAGATGTAGCTCCCACCTATGGTAGCAAAGCAGAATCCATGTTCTGGGCATCCTAATGAGATGCCATCTTGGGGTGAGCCTGCTGGTTATCTTCAGAACAGAGCTGTGACTTTTTCATCCACTAACATTGACAGAGGTGCAAGAGACGGTGGAGAAAGTCCTTTATGCAATGACTCCTAGTTAGAGCAGGTTTTCAGATAAGGAACTCTGGGGGAGCATCCTAACATAGACCCCAAGCGTTTCTTGCTAGTTTTCATCAAAGAGATTTCCAGTATGAACCTACACCTTCTCAGCTCCACAGAGCTCAGAATTCAGTTCCTAACCATTACTTTGTTTCTGCATACTGCGAATCCTATTCCAAGGCCAGGTTTCCCAGTGCATTGTCTAAAGAGCTGATGGACCTAAATAAGTGTTTCCACTTGGGGTGTCAGGTCCCCTGACAGATTAGATTTGGGTTGCGTGATACTGGGCTTTGCAGCATCTGTGTTGATCTAATGAGATGTATGAGAACAACAACAGAAGACCGTGAGAAAAGAAGCTTTGTGATCTGTTTTGTAGTAACATCCTATAAAAAGAACAATTCTATGCTGGATGATACAGGGCACTCCTGAGAGTGATTTTTCATTTGGTTAAGCTGCTATTTTAATTTGAGCTGGTGCATGCCTTTTCCTTTGCCATAAAAAACAGAAGAAAATCTTATTATGGTCAAACAGCACTCTGTTGCCACTACAAAAGAAATCAGTAAGACTCAGAGCTTGACGTTGCCACCAAGAAATGAATATGCCTCCTGTGTTAATCTTCTGTTTCAAATCACAGTTGAGGCCAGGCTTACCCAGAGCATACCAGTATCCTGTATTGGCAAAGCGCTCTGTGCGCGCGAGGCTTGTGCTGCCCAAAACTGTGCTTTTGACAGGGTAACATACGCCAGACCTCCCTGCAGCTAAAGAAGCTGTGCCAGCAAAATTCAGTTTTAGTGGTATAAAATTGTGTCCACACCTACCAGCTTTTGCCAGGAAAATTACATCAAGTGGAGATTGTACCCCTTAACACCTTTGACATGGCAATGCCAGCAAAAGTATAAAGACCTACATCAAGCATTTTCATTGTAGTTCTGAAAAGACTGTTAGCCACCCTGTAGAATGTAAAGACTCTCTGAAGAATAAGTTATTATTTAAAGTAGGTTTGATTATATTATGATATATGTAAGTTATAGATATAATCTATCTATTGTCTCATATGCCACAGATTATTTTTTTTCACATTTTGAAATTCTATGTTATGGCCATAGCCCTTTCTTTCCTATGCTAGCTAAAGCTGGCTTTACCAGTGGGCAAATAGCATATATTTGGATTAATGCCACACTAAATACTATTTACTTTGGAGATCACTTAGAGAAGAGCTAGCTGAAGATGTGGGAATTCTGCTTTTGAAAAGGCAGTTCTCACAGAAACAGATATTACTTTGAAAATGAGCAAGATGGATTCAAACAACCCAATGATACAACAGTGTTAACACAACGTTTGAGGGGATTGTTTGTTTATGCTGTTACTTTATGATTATTTTGTGTTTAATTAAGAGCTTCTAGAAACCGTGGGGATCATACTATTGAAACAAATCTGACAGCCATAAAGGATAGAGAAGACACATCAGTGTTGTAGTTTATAGCTGAAATGGAGGCATGGCTATTAAAAATGATTGGCAAATAATTATTTCCAGCAGTAGTGGGGGGGAATTAGTTTTTTCTTGCATTAGGAGACTGCTGGTAGCAATAATAGAATTGTCTATGCTGAAGATTTAAGCTAGTGAATTAGCTGAACTAGTACTAGCCTCAGTGCAGTCAGATAGCACTCATTTAAGCCTCAGATGGCAGTGACATAGAGAAATGGACACCTTTAGAATGAATAGGACCTAAGATACACTGCCAAAATAGCAAAAACCAAGTGGTTAAATAGGATTAATGCTGTGTTGCATTCCAGTTTCACGTCATCTAAATCAGTGTAACTTGTTTGAGTTCAGTCGAAATACAGAACTATAAGAAGATTTCATAGCTCCGAAGCCCACAGGAGTTGATAGCAAAGACATGAGTAAGGTTAATGGAACTGTTTGAAGGATGTAGTAATGCCAAAGGGGCACCCCGAAAGAGAACATGGTTAAAGGTAAATACCTATATAAACCCTGAGAGATCGAGTGTAAATTATTGCTGTGTTTGAATTACATACTAGAAGCAGACAAGTACTTCAAAGTTTTCTTTATTTTATCAAAATAGTTATGATTTAGCTCCTCTTGCATTGATACTTCAGCAAACTGTTTCTATTCCAGCATTAGATAACCCATTTCCATTTTGGATGAGCTGAAAGATACAGTCTCAAATGGATGTTCTGTGTGTAGCAACTATTTGCCAAGTCTGGATGCTCTAGAGGCGTGAGGACCAAGGTCAGGTTTTTTCAGGGAAGAGGTGAGAGCATAAATTAGCTTCTAGCATTACATTCAGTGATTCTTTTTAAATGGTGAAGTTCATGACTTTGCTTGCATTTACTTTTCATCAGCCATGAAAGAATTGAGGTAAAATAGTTCACTTGCACGTGTGCATCAGGCTAAATGGATTACAGAAGATACAGATCTGTTTGCCTGTCTGCACTTGCCTTTAGACAATATTCATCAATTTTACAAAAGCTACTGACTAAACATGGAACCAATACAAATGAAATGCTCGAGGCAAGGGCTTTCTTTAAAAAATCTGATACAGAGTTGGTTTTACACTGATAGAAAGAAAATGTTGGCAGAAAATGAAAAACTTTTATTATTTCTGTAATTTGGGGGATGAAAGGTGAAGGCCGTTATAAAGTATTTGATAGAAAACTGCTGTGTTATGCAATGTAATTAGAAATGTTGTTATAATGCTTTAGTCATATCTCTGTATATGAAAATGTTTTATCCTATGGGTCCTTTCTTCTTTTCAAAAGATTATGTAAATAAAAAATATTGATCTCAATACAGTAGATTTTAAAGGCACCATGCCTGTGCTCTGAGCGTTACAGCAGATTTTGATTATCTGAAGTGTAAATAAGAATGCCATGAATAATCACCAGGAAGCTGTCCAGGATGGATAATATGCAATATAATAAATATCCAAATCATTTGTCTTATTATCACTGACTGTCATTTTAGTTTCACTGGTAATGATGCAAAGGTGCATTTTAAAATCATGCCAGACTTTTTTAATGTTGTGGGACAGATTCAGGGATTCCTGTGCCATAACAGAAGAAAAAGAAATGAAAAGAATATTAAAATGCATGACAAAAGATGGCTAAAATATTGTAGTGTGTTGGGAGTGGGCATTGCTCCTTTCTCGGGTATTGTAGTGTTGTTCCATTTGTCCTGTGTCATGCAGTGGAATGTGGGATAATGTAACAGAGATTAAATTGGCCCAGGAGCTGATGTCTAAACTGGAATGAGAGGAGGGGAAGAGAGATGAGATGCACATGAGATGCAAGGGATGTGCTTTCTCAAGGCCACAACTTTATTGACTGAACTCATATGGGAGTCATTGAGCAGTAACTTGTACAGTGCAGGTCAGGATCTCTCCCTTAATTGTTACCATCTGGGGCAAAGTTAACGTTGGCTCTTTAATGCCCTTCATGCCCCCGATAGCTGGTCCTTCTCTTTTTGTTAGGAGGTGACCACCATCTTCTTGCACCAAAGTGACAGAGTTGGGAAGAGTGGTTGCTCCACTGTAGCAGCAGGTGAGAGAAACCCTGGTCCCCAGCTTCAGCCTCCACCTCTGTCCTACTGCACTTCCATGGACTGAGTACCTCCTTTCAACATCTGTTTCCCGTTTGATATTCAAGTTACTGAAGCTCATCTTCTGAACTATCCCACTGGGACATTGAGCTGCTATGGGGAAGGGTCAGACAAACAGAACGTTGTTCCTTGTCCAAAAAAAGACAGCTGCTGCACTCCCCACAGCAGAGTGAAAAGCTCAGCCCTACAACCTATTGGAGGGTGGGAGCTCTTAGGTAATGATGAAAGACTCGGGCAAAAGCACCAATATTCAGTGTTTCTGTGGACTCCTGGCCTGCCCGATTCTATCTGTCACCTCACCGCACCTGTAAGGGCAGAGACAATCCTCAGTAGAACCCTTGTTCTCTTTCCAGTCCAAACTGAGACTCATCACCTTCAATGTGGCTTGCATTTTATTTTACATTCATCTGTCCCCCTCACCTTAGCCTGGGGGCATTCATTGAACAAGAGAAGATAATTTATACAACTGCAAAAAGACTGTACTTAGTAAGTCTGCAGAACTGGCTGAATGACATGTCAAATAACAGTCAACAAATAACTGATAAAATCTTCACATTAAAATGCTGATGTTTGGATGTGAGTTCTTCACACAACATGACAACTATGGTTTATCTTCTTGTTCCTTTGGAGATAGCATTCATATTTCTCGTGCTAGAAAAGGATGTACTATGCTATGGTTCACATCCTCTAATACTCTATGGGTATTACAGTGCTTGTCCATGATGAATCAGAATTTGGTCACAAAAGTTGTTCTCCTCCCCCTCAGTATCATCAAATACTTGCTTTCATGCCAACACATCTTGGTCTGATTAGTCCCCTTGATTAGAGGCTAAAGTAAAAAGTCAGGTGTATAGGATTCCCATTATCCTTTATTTCACTGCTTCTAAGAACAGGTCAGATAGAGTTATTTCAGAGAAAATGCGATCAACTTCTGTTTACCATTAACCTTCAGTTTTCGTTTCTTAAAATCAAATCAGGGCTTGGTAGGCAGTTATTTTCATACATGTCCCTTGATCAGTGGAACAATCTGTCAAAAGCCATTAAAGCCTCTGTTAGTTCGAATTGCATTCAAAGCTAAACTATCCAATCGTTTAAAGGGCTGTGGTGATTGTTTTTAATACAGTATACATTGATTTCTCTCTGAGAGGTAACGTAACTTTGAAACTAAGGATGTATGACTAGGGCTTTTTGCAGTCCAGCGTGTCCTGAGAAGCTTGGTTTCTTGCAGAAGGTGAACGTCTGCATAAAGGAAAAAACAAATACTGTGAAATCACCTGTATATTCTCAGAAGCTTTTCATCCATTTTTTCCTATTTCATCGTATTTTTCAAGGTGTAACCTAGATGGAATAGGAAGAAATTTTCCAAGGTCCTTTGCTCAAAATCTTCACTGAAAAGTTTAACATCTAATTGTAGTAATATTTTAATGTGGCTTTTTATCTGAAGATCTTAGGATGGTTTACACAGAGAAACTGAGGCAGAGGTTAAAAGTGTAGCTGGAACTGAGCATATGTAACCCTCCATCACTGGCATGTCTCAATTGCTTCAAGTAAATCAGCTCAGTTTACAGCTTAAAGATGCTCTCACAGAACTTTTTTTCCTCCAAAGAGATATCTGAACGTGGAACTGGAATCTGGCCTCCTCATGTCGTATTTAATATACTATTTACTTGCATAGCACACAATAACACATCTCATGTAATAGAGATCTTTCAGGCCTCCTAATATTTGACTAAACTTTCCAGTGAATCTTTTAGTTACGTTCCAAGTCCCTGAGTTACATTTTCCAGTGAGAAAGGTACATTTTATTGGAACTAACAAATTATTCCATGGAGAATATGCAGATGTGCAATATATAATGCAATATCTCATATAATAGAATCCATACTCTTTTAGCACTGTCCACTGCACACACCATAATGTGGTATAACTCCTGTGCTTGGAAGCTCTTGAGAAAATACTCTGTGGGTATTTGGGTGCAATTTATCAAGGTTAAGATGCACTGCTGGAACAAACTGGAATACTGGTTATGCACCTGTTAGCACTTTTGTCTGGTAACTGTTCTGTAGTCTGGTAGTACTTTGCTGAGAGCACTACTTCTCTAGTTATTTTGATGAACATCCTAATAATTTATTACCCAAACACAATCAAAGCATTGCACAGTTCTTTCATTGCTGTTCTTTCTCTTCTACCCACTGATGCCTTTTCTTCCTTTTTGTCTCATTATTAGCAGTAAGGTTATTAACAAGTTGTATTCTTTGTTAGACTAGCATGACTTTAAATTGAAAAGATGTTAAAACTGTATCAAATAGCATTCTCTGAACTACATTTTTTTTCAAATCTGTTTATTAGGATATTTCTGCTCCTTTTTTATTTAGTACTACTACGTGTAATTTTGACTAAGTACTATTTATATAACACTGCAAGATACACAGTGGTATTTAAATTTGTGCTGTGCTTTTGCTAATTTACTGATATTTATAAAATAAAACACTTAATCTCTTTGTCTATCATTTTTCCTCCTGGAGGTGTTAGGTCTTTTCAATACCTCATTGCAGTGCATGGAAGGAGTGTATTTTTCATACCATCTAACTTCAGGTGCCTACATGAGAAAGTATCTGTAAGCTTCCTATATGATGAATAGTGAGAGGTAAGCTTCTTCAAATCAGCAAACTCAAAGAAGCTCTGAATCTATTCTTCAGTGGGGCATCTCTCTCTACCTGAACTGTATTGCAAGTCCAAGTTAGGTGGCATAGTTATTCTCATCTGTTTATGCTGATAATTATGCTGATAATGGCAAGTAGATAAAAGAGATAATGGGAAAGTTGTTATTATTCTTTAAATTAATACAATTAAATTCTGGTTATATTGCAGATATTCTAGTAAGGAAAGCAAATTAATTTCTGTTACTTTGATAACACTTATACTGTAAAAGGACATGACTGACTTCTACCCTTTCTAATAGTATTTCCTTCAGAAAAAATACATGGCTTTACTACTAGATTTAGAAGATATTCTTCTGGCTGTGGAACCTCACACTTCCCCTACTTGACACAAACTCTTACATTATGGGACTAGTAGAAATTCAGTGACCAACAGCACTGCATCAACCTGTTTGAGTGTATAAGCTGTTCTATGTTTGTTGCAGTAGAGTTTGCAATTTAAAGCATACATAGTCATGTTAAACAAGGCAGTATCAAAGAAATGTGTCTTGCACATAGAGTAAAAAGTGGTGAGGTTTGTGATGTCTGTTGTTTCTAGGGATCTTCATTTCACAGTTTTATCTCCCACTCACAGCAGATTTTGTGGAGGGTCCTACAGGGAATAGTTAACATCATTTGTCTCCGTCTCAGGGCTGAAGTCCAAGCTACCCCAGATTTGGGTCACAGAGCAAGCCAAAGACCAAAACTGCAAATTTCCTTTGATACTCTGGAGTACCATTGTAGACTACAGCAGAACGATTTGATGTGCACATGCCCACGTGGCTGAGATGCACTGCAGTGTTCTGTATTGCTTGGAGTTCCCTTAATGCCAAAGGCTATGTGCCCAAGTTATTCTGCATTACCAGATTCCAGCCAAGAGGTGATGAAAGCATGAATAACAGAGGCCAGGTCAGTTCCTGCCAGGATGGAATGGAGTCTTCAAGCCAAAAAGAAGTGACAGCATTATTCACAATACTCCAGCTTAGAGTCAGCAAGGCATCCAAGAGGTAAGAAATTTGATTTCTTAGCCTAGAGCATTCTTTTCTTGGCTTCGGAAAAAGTTTAATTGAATTAACCAAAATCAGTATACAGGCAACTGGATGGAGGCCTGTTTGCAAAACCAGCATTATTCTGAAACATTTCTTACAAATGCTTGTTGAATTTTGATTTTTTACCCTCATTCCCTCCTTTCTATAGAAAATCTGTTATAAGGACCTAAATTCTGTTTGAGAGGGACTTGTAGTTGTCCTTTCATCATAAAGATTCTAGCACCCTGTTACATACAGTTGCCACCCCTCAATGAATAATTTTACAAAGGCTGTTTGCCCTGCTGTAGCTAAAAGATATTCTCCTTCCCTTTCAGTGATAAGACTTCCGTTCTGAACTAAAAGGTCTCGAGTTACGTTGCTGAAGTTGCAGGTGTGGAATGTATCTGTCAACCAGTGTCTTTATTTTCCAGACATACAGTCATAATTAGAAATAGTTTTTACTAAACATTTTCTGAAGTGTTTTTTAGTCCAAGATCACACAAGTTAAAGAGTCATCATCGCAAAACAAAAGAACCACACAGAGTTTGTAAATAAGTAAAAAAAGCAGAGAACGTTTGTATGACTCCAGGTACTTGCTTTTTTAGTGAGTGAAGTGTATGATTTTAGAGTTTGTAACTCTATCATCCTGTCTACTAAAGATATCATCTGTGCAAGCTTTAATCTATATGATATCCTCTTTCACAATTATATTTCATTTCAGCAGATGCATGTGAAACTTGTTGCATAAGTATCACTAAGATTTTAGAACTAATGGCACTTCATAAATTAGGTTTCATATTATCCTGTTCCTAGTTGCATCTTAATTATTAGGGTGAAAATAAAGAGCACTCTTTTATGAGGCTTCATATTTTCTATTTACAAGGATTTTACTAACATCTAATAAATTTAATGACCTCTAATAACAAGAGGAAGTGAAATCCTGCTTAGCAAATTCATACCTTTTCAATGTATCTTGTGGCTTTATGACATTTCAAACTGTAGGAACGTAAAAGCTGTTTAAGGAGCTGTTGCTGGGTTCAACTAGCTGCAGAAACTGTTAAGTTATTTTTGTTTCTCTTTTATTGCTTAACCTCTGGGGCCTAACTCTGGGCTACTTGATAAAGCAGTCATTCAGGAACTTTAAACCATACAAGCTTTGACTTGATAGACATAGAACAAGGTCCTCTATTAAACATACATTTTAAAAACATAATTTCAAATCTGGAAATTGATTGTGGCTTGACCTACTTATTTTGAAGAGCTCACTGTTCCTTACTTTCTTTGCTTTGCTGATATTATTAGATCTATTGTTCTTTTACCAGAACTCCCAGCTGATAGAAGAAAAATCAATATAGTGCAAAGCTGGTTGGGCAACTCCACTTTCATTAGAGTCAGGGCCACAATTAACTAAGTAAGACTAAGTTATGACATTTCCACTTTTAAAGGTTACAAACGCTTGTATTATGCAGCTTCTGGTATTCTCAGAGGGCCAGAATCAAACATGCATGAAGCAAGCTGGCAGCAGAGCAATCTTTTTTAAAAATTCCATATTATACACTAATTTTTAGTATATGCCAATATAAGAATTATAAATCATGCAGATTTCTTTCCAATGCTAATTTTTAAATAACTTCTATGTCCAAAGTAACACTTCTCAGGATTTTTTTATTTATCTGCATACCCTTATGTTCACTCATTTCAGTGCACACTCATCTCTTCAGCTGCCCATTGCAATGTGCATTTGGCATTTGCCCATGTGGTACAGAGCAGGATGCAAAGCGATCTCTGAGGATGCATCCCTTCTAGACACCATAGCCTGAGCTAGCTCATCTCGGATTGAGGATGCTCAGAGGTCTGTAGTTCAAACACACATCTGCCCAGCTAATGGGGTCAAAACGTCTTCTTCCAATAATGGATTGGTTCTCTCTCGGGTAAAGTGCCTCTAAGAGAAATTGAGAGGAGATCCATCCTTAAATAAGATTTGATGCAGCCCAGGAGAATGACAATTATGTCTTTTGCTAACGCTGTTCCTAAGGCAAAGTCATGCTTTGTCGGAAGTTGGATGATGGAGTACTCGGGGAGCTTTTTTAGTGTAGTGACTAGGAGGTAGGTCCATGTTAGGCAAAAGGTTTGTGAGAGAGAAAACGAAGCTCACATAAGTGGCTCTAATGTTGGAGACAGTGAGAAGTGTCCCTGTGTGGGTCACCTTGATAAAGTCTGAATTACTTTCTTCTTGTGCTAAGTGCAGCTGGCAATGGCAACAGATATTTTTATTGATTAGGTGAAAAACACAAGAGCTACCCCTGAGGTTAAAGTTGAGGGTGGCAGCCAAGATGTACAGTAAAAGATGCACTCAGAACGGCCTACCAAAATCAAGTTAGGACTGCAACTGGAATTCACCTGGAGCAGTCCTTTACTGGGACTTAGTGTGTCCCATGGTATAAATCTCAGGCAGGTAGGGCTGGGCACAGGTGGTTATAGGGGAGACAGTGGGCTCCATCTCCACCTGCACTTTATCACTCTCATATTCATAGATACTGTTTCCTTCTGCACTG
Organism: Actenoides hombroni; assembly: GCA_024336885.1. Classification (NCBI taxonomy): domain Eukaryota; kingdom Metazoa; phylum Chordata; class Aves; order Coraciiformes; family Alcedinidae; genus Actenoides; species Actenoides hombroni. The sequence continues at coordinate 5,668,868 of WUAM01000047.1, forward strand.
TGCAGGGACTATGCACATGGTGGCAGTGAACCTGCCTCACAACTCACCAGTGCAGGGAGAACACCATTGCGGGGCCCTAGCCCTCACAGAGGCAGGGAAGGGGAATCCCACCAGCTAGAGATCATTAGAGCCACCACTGAGCTCATGTTTATTTGAACAGAAACAAAGTTGATTTGCTTGCCCCTCTGAGGTTACTGATTCCCAGAAATTCCAAGGCATCCTGGAATTTTCACCCATTATTCTTGAAATTGAACCCTGATTTCCGTGGCCGGTCAGTGGCTGAAATATAAATGAGACAGGTGGGCAGTAACTGAGCCCTTGCCTGCCTCTGACCACTTAACTCTCAATTTTGTATTTCCACAGCCTGCCACACATGCTGGTTTTCCATGCAAGATGTAGCAGTAGGCTCTGCAGTCATGGCTCCTAGCTTAACTGACATCAGTCAGCCATTTTGGACATTCAGGACAGTTGCATCACACTCCTGTCCCAGACTCCTACATTAGCACTAGTTTGTCAGAAGGTTGAGCTGCACCGTGGCACCAGAGCCCCTTCAGAACTGCAGCTGCAGCCCTCTCACGCTCACCTTCCCGCTGCCACCCACGGCAGGATACGGCATAGTCCTCCCTGTTACCCTCTTTGGCTGAATCACAGAATCACAGACCGGTAGGGCTTGGAAGGGACCTCTAGAGATCATCCAGTCCAACTCCCTGCCAGAGCAGGATCACCCAGAGTAGATGACACAGGAACAAGTCTCCAGAGGTGGAGATTCCACCATCTCTTTGGGCAGCCTGCGAGAGGCACTGCTGGCCCCTTCACACAGAGAGGGTCCCTTTCCGTGTGGAAACGCTCCTGAGCTGCGTGCCCTTTGTGCTGACTGTGAGAGGTGTACAGGGGGCTCGCTGCTGGGACGCCTCGCTCCTCCCTCACCTCCTGCAGCCTGCTGTGCCCCGAAACGCACCTCGTGTAGTACCTACTGGGTTCAGTTGTGGTGGGCTCTCTCCTGCCTTTCCCCTGGCTGGGGGTTTGTTCCACCTGAAGCTCAGCGTGCGGTCATGAGGCAGTGACAGAGGCTGCGGGGAGGAGGCCGCCGGGTAGCAGCACTCAGGGCTTCGCTGCCGCCATCTTCCCTTTACCTCAGCACTTGGCTGGGAAGAGGTATGAAAAGATTTCTCCATGTCAAGGCTGTCTTTGTGAAGTGATTTGACAAAAAGTGACACGTTGAACTGTAGGTAATGGTTTAGGATGGGTTTTTTCCTCTTTAAGAGCAAACATGTAGGTCCATATTAATAGCTAATGAACAGGAAGAGGGAAATCTCTCCAACTGTATGTGTGTGGCCAGGGAAGGAGCTAAATGTACAGGGCTCTGATGTGGGCATAAAATGGTTACAGAATGCTGCATAAGCAGATGACTGTGTATGTGGCTCTTTACCCCCTCAGAAGCCCAAAACAGAACAAAAGGGGGCTGGTTTGGAAGCAGTCGCAGGCTGGGATTTTAAGGTACCTGTAGAGTAGGCCCTGCCTCTGCCAGCCCGCCAGTGCCTCTGCCACTTGTGTTTAATAGCCCCATAATGTAATTCCTCAGTTCCCTTTAGTATTGCTAGGGGTAAATAGCACTGAAGCAGTAGTGTTTTCCTACCCCAGGCAACCCTCCAACTTTCCCAAGTAACCACCTGAGCAGCGCATGGCAATTTCTGAAATGGCTGTGTTGTTCCTTTGGAACTCTTATTTACTGTACATGCCTTTCAGAGCCTCATGGGGTTAAAAGATAAAAGAATACAAGCTCCTGTAGTGTAAATATACCCCAGTGTTAAGGAGCAATGAATATACATTTCCTTAACTGTACTGCAGCATTTAGAAATGCTGTGCATCATTATTTTATGGAGAAGTAAAATACGTAAAAACATTTCTGTACAGTTCTTTTCTAAAGCTAACACAGAAGCTTTTTTCCCCTTTTTTAAAGCAACCATTTAATAAAGTCTGACACTTAGCAATGTTTTGAAATAATTTTTGCTGCTCTGCTAGCAGTTGGCTTTGCTGTGAATCTCTAAAGACAAATCCATCTACAGTGGATCTAGCAAAATTCAGCTCCGTGTTGTATGTCAGGGTTGAGGACTACTTGTCAGCTCTGGCACTGTCAGATTTTATCTTTAAATATGACAGGCAATTTGTTCAGGGAGCACTTCTGAATGACAAGATATAGTGGTGTTGTAAAACATGGCACCTGTGTGGTATGCCCTGCCTTTGTGGACATCAGAGGCTATTGTTTCCTTTGCTATTAGACAGCCACAGTCACACAATAAGGTGTGTAAAATGTTCACAGAAACCTTTTAAATAGACTAGCAGGAAAGTAGATACCCTCCGGTCATTTAAGTCAGACCATTTATCATTTTATCTTATAAAACACAACATTCGCTAAAACATGATGTAAGGAGAAAACCAAATGCTCTGCTGAGCAACTTTGTTGCAAGCCAAGGGTTTGAGCCTCACTGTAATAAAAGGGTTTTTATCTTTAAAGTGCCATGCGATAGAAAAATTATGATTTTAACTCTTTCATAATCAGACAGGTAGCAAGAGCTGTTCAGAGGGCTGTTGAAATCTAGGATGAATAAGGTCCCACTGTTTACTGCAGTGGGGCTTCCTGGAATGGGGCAGTGACAGCAGATGATGAAACATTAACACACCTAATATGTTTGGTTTAAAAATAAATAACTAGAGGATCATAGAGGATAATGTTGTTACAATATAAACCATATCAAACTAGCAAATTAAACTGGAGGCATACTGTGGGTATGCCACTGCTGAAGCCAAGGGGGGGGGGGGGGGCCCAACCTGCAAGAGACATGTTTTAATGGGACTGGTAAGCAGTCTCCTTGAGAACAGTGGAGTGAAACTAAATACAGAAAAAAGTGTATAATCCCGTTACACTGTATGCAAGTATTCCCCAGTATGTCTGTCCTTGTGCTAATGTTCTTGCTCTGCTGACAGGGAGTGGTGGCATATTCTGGAGGAAGGCAGAGAGGGCCAACCAATTCTTTTAAAATTTAAAAAAAAAAATTAAAAAATCCCTTTAGACTCTGTTTTTTGTGTGTTTCTGTTACCTAAGAAGTGGCTAAGTTACTGTTGACTGTGTGCTTTCTGCTCCTGGGAAGTGCATGTCAGCAAGGACTGTGCCATGCCTGCCCAGTGGAGCTGCCATCCTCCATGTTTTAGCTTTCATATAAGCAGCAAGTATCTAGACTTTCTGTTTACAGCTGAGTGGAATAGAATTCAACTCTGTGAGCTCAAACACTAGGCAGCAAATACAGAGATACAAGTTAAAAGCTTATATTAGCAGCAAAACTACAATCTCCATCGTCGCAGCCTGCCCCATTGATAGCATTCAGTGGTGGTGGTGGTAGTACTGGGTGTGAGTGTAGCTTCAAAGTGGCAGCTTGAACAACTTTAAATGTAATACAAACTTAGAGGTGATAGGAGGGTCAAAAAGGTGCAGCATATATGCAGTTGGACCCCTCATTGGAAGGATTTGGCAGAGTTTATAGTTTTGTGTTTCTTATTCTGAATAGAAATTAAGTACTGTCTTCTCCCCACAGTGTAGTTAAAGGAAATTCTACAGATGAAGAAGAGAGGTAGCCCGTGCTATTGCCTTTCTGAGAGACAAAACTATTTGTCATGTTCGCTCTTACTATGATTTCCCCATCTCCAGTAGAGGAATATGATAAATTTGTTTTTAAAATAGCATAATGGTGTTCAGATATGTATGAACTCCCCTCAGATTTTATCTGTTTCTTTTTTACATACAAGATTGCCATAATTTTAGAACCACTGGGAAAACTGCCCATTCATCTTACCTAAGTGAAGATCTTTTGACAATTAAGTCCATATTCTAAGATGGTTTCCATAACAAATGAAAAGCAAGAAACAGCTTCAGAAGGTTAACTGTTTCATGGAATCACAGAATCACAACCCCTGAGATCACTGCATTTCACCTGGTTTTGGTATTTATTTCAGGTTAGGATGAACTGTCTCTGAAGAAGCCTGTCTCTTCCCATGGACTCTTAAGGACAGTTAAGGTAACTTGCCTGTCTAACTTTCTGGTAGCTAAATTTGGCTGAGGAAAATGATCTTTGGTCATCTAAGTCCCATGACTTTCTCCCAGACATAGCAGCCTAGATAGATCACAAAGGTGTTTTTGAAGAATGTTTGCTTTCTCTGTGTTCACAAGCACTTGCCCATCTGTGGTATAACTTCATAATGGAATCTAATTCAAAAGGCTTTTAAAAACAAGGAGAAAGATTTTATTGTAACTAATAGTGATGGATGATTGGTATGGTCACACAGAGCAACATAAATCTTTGTGCCATGCCCAATGCTAAAAATCAGACAAACTCAATAACTCAGGGAACTTTTGTACTTAAGCATAGGAGAGTCGTGCAGGGAAAGGGTTTTAGACCTTATGTCCATTAGGAGGGCAGATAAACACCCGGTGAAGTAATTTTGCCTGCCCATCACTGAATAATATACTCTGAAATAAAATGCTGCACTGCTGTTCCACCCTCCTCAAGCAAGTGGCCTTGCCAGCAGTTTTAGAGAGAACACAGAGAGAAGAAAACCCCTCAAACACTGATGAGGAACCACATACATCAAAATTAACTGCCCTAAATAACAAAAAGCATCAGTGTGACATTATCAGTTATGTACCAGCCAATTTTCATTAGGAATTAGGTGTTACAAATTATTTTCTTAATTTATCAATTATGTAGAAAAAAAAGTAGGTACCATATCTTTCAAA
>WUAM01000047.1:5673756-5772287 GCA_024336885.1 Actenoides hombroni
TAGGTGTTATAAATTATTTTTTTAATTTATAAATTATATAGAAAAAAAATTAGTTACCATATCTTTCAAATGTTGTGCATTTACTGGAGTCTATGTTGTGAAGCTGTATAAAAAGTACTAGTATCAAGGAGCAGGAGGGACTTTTTTTAAGGGTGGAACTTGAAAATCTGGGGTCAAAGTAAACTGATCAGCAGTGAAAGAAGACATAGGCCCATCTCACAAACTGTGCACCTGTGTATATTCTTTAGCTGCTCTAGCAGTTTCTCCTTTTAAATATCAACATTTGAATATTTCTGTTGCTGGAAAACTGAGATGTGCCAGCCAGGAAGCAGTAGTTTGGCATGTTATGCACTCTAGAAATGTGATGTGCAGGTGAGCATGCTTTAGTAATTTCTTTTATAGGCAGTTCACAGATATCATTTAATGCTATCTGCAGTAAAAGTATTTTGGGTGGGTTTAGTGGAAATAGTAGACTTTTGCTTTAGTGGGCTCCTTGTGTCCTCAACTTGCCTTGTGTAAGCCACGAAGGTGGTTATCATATAAGTGTGGGCTTATATAGGAATCAAAATAACAGCATCAAATACACAGGAATGGCTTCCTCTGGCAGAGGAAAATTGCAGTTCATTGATGTACAAGATGCTCTGGGCCTGAAACATGACAGACTTGGTTATCCACAACTGTAGTAATTCTGAGATGACAGGAAGGGGAATGCACATGTGCACATGTGCATGAGCTCCTTTTACTTTCTCAGCTGCCCAGGTTGAAGCCTTAAGTCGGTGGCAATGGAGTAAGCTCAAAATGTGATGGGAAGCAACTCAAAGAGGCCAAAAGAAGTTTGTGGACTTACTTGAAGGCAGAAAGGTAGGTGGGAGCATTCCTCCACAGTTCTGTGTTTACTGTGGTGTTATGTAGAAAGTAGTGCTTTTGGTGGAGTAAATAAGTTAATGTGTTCTGTGTTTAATAGAGGAATAAAATTCAGGTGTGGAAATTCCTCAGCATGACTCTTCCATCTGTAGGAACAAGGCTTTGGTACCCCTGTGGACCAAGTCTGACTTGGGAAAACAGGCTCTGTTGCTTGCTCTGATGCTTTTTAACTCTTTCTCCTGAATGGAGAGAAGCCTCCAAGAACACATTTTCATCATGTGTTCTTCACTGCATTGTCCTAGAGACTTCTGAATGTATGGACAACTTTAATAAAAAACAAAATAAACATTGAAGTCTCGGAGATAAAAGTTCAGAAAATTTTGTGAAGTTTGGAACTTGGTAAAAGAAGAGACATGTAGTGCAGTGTCTCTTCTGAGGAGGAACTGGCAAAACATGACAACCCCTGCAGGCAGCTGGTCAGTCAATCACTGCAAGGTCTGTGTCCTGGGTAGAGGAAACACTAAACAATGTGGAGAGATCGGGTCTATTGTGGTGAAGGGATAGGGGCTGGATTTTGGTGACAAAGAATTTGAATCCATGGGAAATTAGGCCTCATTAGTTCTGCTGCTCACAAAACAACTTCTTTCTGGTAACCCTGGGAAAAACAGGATTTTCTCTATTTTACACTTATAAATCAAGGGTAATGTTATTTAAAGTGCTTTGGCTATACAAAAGCTAACATTTTTCAGGCTTCTAAGTTTTATCCACAATGGACACACATTCTTAACTCATGTTTGCTTGTAATAGTCAGTGTGACACTTCAAGCAGAATCAGGCTAGGTATTGAGCTTTTCAGCCCCAAATCAGCAAAGCACTTGGGTGTATATTTAGATCTAAGTTGCATGAGTTTAAATTGAGAAAATGTGTAAGTGCTTTGCTGGATCTGGGCCGGTGCTTTGTGCCTTAATCTTCTAATTTTCTGAGCAGAGGTTATATGACATTTATAAATGAGGTTATAAATCATGTAAGCTGGTTTCCTAAAGAAATACAATGTTTGCAGTTGTGCTGTATGCTCAGATACATATATTTCTGTTAGTTCTGTATCCTAATCAACCAAGGACTTATTTAAACCAAATTTAATTGGAGGGTAAGTTTCTGCAGGTTTCATAAAAAGAGAATAAAGGCATTACTAGTACCAGTAAGGAAAAGGCTGTTTTGAGAACTCAGTCCTACTAGAAATCAGCAAACCTACACAGGTGGGACAGTGACACAGAGTTCCAGAGCAAGGGAGAATTCAGGAGTCATAGCGGTTTTTACTGCAGTAAAGCTGTAAAAGCAAACACCAGATTCAAAACAACTTTTCAGAATTTTTAACCCAAAGGGGGGATTTTTTTGTCTTGCTAAGGGCTGCATGTGGCTGGCTGCATGTTAACACAGACCTTGGTGTTATCCAGAAGCCACGCAAGCAATCCCTGTGGCTGTGTGGATGTCAGGAAGTTCTGTTGCCAGATGGCCACAGCCTCCCTCCCCTCTTCACCTTCCTAAACTCACAGGAGGGGACCATTGAAAAGAAAGGTGGCCCAGATGTGCTAATGTGAGTTCTAGAATGAAAACCAAATAGCTTGTCCAATCACAGTATTATGTGAGATAATGTTTCTGTTATTCCTGCAAAGAGTTGGCAATTACATTGCAGCTTTATTTTGGTTTGCTTTCCCGTAAAATCAACTGAATATCAATCTACAATCAATAAAGAAAGTTGCCTATAGGCAGTTCTACTTTCAAATCCACTTCATGGATCAGCTGCTGGTAATTTATACACAGTCAATAAGACACATTTCAAAAGTGAGCTTTTACTCCCAAAAGGCAAAACTGGTCTAATTTACAGCTGAATATGAACTGGGCAAACAACATACACCTGGAGTAAATGTAATTTCTAATTTACAAGAAACTCCAGTGAAAGATTAGATCCGATCTACTCTCTATGCAAGTAATCTATGGATATTTATATTATGATAACTGGAGAGCATAAATTGCTTTTGTTTTTCCTTTTGGGTATCTTTTTCATTTGTTTGTTAGCAAAACCTGCAGGGGAAACTAGAACAAGTATAATTACAGTCACAGTTACAAGTTGTGGGGTCTGTAGATAATAAGCTACAAGGCATTTTTATTGTGCTTTTTTATTAGTATTTAGTTAAAGAATGCTTTTTTCCCAAGACAATCCATCTGTATTTTGTAGGAAAGAGAATCAAAGCAATAGCTGTCAAATATCAGTGAGATAGCAGATTTACAAATTAATCCCATCGCTTGGTATTTTCACAAAGGTTGAAATCTATAATTGGTGCTAGAAATGATAATTAACTTATTAGAAGCACTCAGGCAGCTAGGTGTGCAAAATGGCAGCAGGTGTGTAATATCATTAGAAATACTCTGTATAAAAAACACCTCTGAGTTTTATCCCTTTAGTTTCGTGCTACCAGCTGCCAATTTGATTGGTTAAGTAGTTTTGGGCCATGCAATACTCTTTCTTTTGGATTGATGTGTTTATTACTTTTTATGACAGGGGATCCCAAGGCAGATGTTCAATAAAGAAACAAGCTGCTACAGACCAGAGTAAAGAGATAGGTGGTGTAGATGCAGGAAATTGGGAAAGTTATCGTATGCGCTAAGTTGTTATTGAAGATTTTGCTCCCAGCATTTGTAGCAGTTGTGTTATGTGCCTTTCCACAGACAGTAATCTAACAGGGAATTATTGAAAGCCAAGTGCCAAGATTTCAAATTGCACTATATGATCTGGAGCTGCTACTCAAACAGGGAGCTGGAGCTTTGAAATTATAAAGACGTGGCCATGGCATTTTTAGGAGGGCTGTGTGAGAACGCTTAGAGCTGCTTTGCTTGTGCAGAGCCTTTTCTGCACAGCTGAAGACCTGCTTTTCCTTCGCACCTTGTGCAATCATTTACATGAGTGAAAAGTGAGTGAAAAACATTACTGGGAAGGAATATAGTTCAGAATTTGGATAACGGGTGAATGAATTGTGTTTGTATAGAACTGATTTATGGATCAGTCAAAGCCAAATTCTGCTCTGTCTTTGCCAGTAAAAATGCAGGAGCATCACATTTAAGTGAATGGTAACGTCCAGACAGATACGTGGGGAAAACCAAGAAAAGAGACAAGTTTTTTGATTCTTGTAACTGTTCACAGCTTGGTTTTTGTTTTGCTTAGTCTTAAGGGAAGAGAAAATACAAATTTCATTGTTTTCATAAACTTTTGAGCACTCCTGTAAGGAAAAAGGAAATATTTTCTAGAGAGGCTTCTTGGCATAAACTAGCATTTCTTTTTAAGTGCTTTAAAAGGAAGCAATATAATGTGATTGACATAAAAATCTCCATTTTAATTGATTTAGTATATTTTGCTGGTTTTGTGACTTTAATTTAATGTATTACAACCAGATATGAGGAGAGCTAATAATTCATGAGAGAGATGTTATTTTCTAATTAGATTTTTATGAATGCCCCTAAAGCATCTGCCCAGAAGCAGAAGCTGCCCAACAAATTTGACTTATATTGAGAGCAAACTGTTCTGCTCCATCCATGTTCATTGATCCACTGCTTTCCTTTGCTTTCTTGGTGGCAAGTATTCATGTCATCCCTGAAATAGTATTCTTCTCTTCATTTGGAAGGGTTGAATATCTCGTTCCACTTTTCACCACCCCTGAAACGCTTCCTGTCTTACCCCTGTAATCTCCTCTGACCTTTCTGAGGCTCAGCTGTTCAAACTCCACTGGGAACAAAGTGCTGCCCTGCCTCTCTCTCTTGCAAACAAGAAGGTGTGACCATGCCATCCTGAATCTTCCCACTCCCGTGTGTGTTGACAGTCACTTGAAACCTCCTTTCTTTGGTTTTAAGACTGTGGCAGACTTGTTCCAGCCTGCCTCATAGGCTGTGCCTTTCTGTACCCTCTGCGTTTTCCTTCTCACTTGTGAATTATGGCATGGGCTGGAGGAGAGAAAAAGGAGATGTGCAGTGGTCTCTTGCTGTCTGCAGGGGGAAATGCCGTTCAAATTCAAACAGTCCTAAGGGCTGCAGGACTCCTTCTGTCCTGAAATGGCAGATTTCATGAGCTGTGAAGAGTATGCCAGGTCGCTTCCCAGGTCTTCCCTTCTCTAAGTGGATGGCCACTGTAGCCTTGGGGAGGTGAAGAAAAAGCTCAAGAAGTTACCAGATTTAGGCTGATTATTAGACTATTTATCAGACCAGGCTAACCAACAAATCATGTATGCTACTTAGAATTTCTGTTTCTTGCAGTTCAATTAGCAGTAGCCACTGAGACAGGTCAGCAAAGGCTAAGGCAGTGTGGAAACAATCAAGAGAAATGCCAAGGATGCATTAAACGTGAGGCAGAAAAGACAGAGCTGTGACAACAGAGTTGTGTTAGAGCAAGAGGTGAACATAAAACTCGAAAATACTTTCAGTAGCAGGATGTGTTTCTTTGGTGCATCTCAAAGCACTAAGACAGTTGGAAGAGACAATACATACCTCAGGAGCTGAGGAGCAGAGGAACAGGGGAGAGGAGAATCATGCTAAAAAGCAATATAAGCAGTTGTGGGAAGTGACGTTTTTAAAACAAACCACTGTGGTTGCTGCATTGTACAAACCTAATAAGACATAGTGAAAAATATTGGATTTATTTTTACAAGTTAAAAGTGACCTTGTTGGCCTTATGAATGGATTCACTTCTCGCAGTACCTCTTAAGGGCATTAGGGTTATGACTAACTCATAAAAATAAATCCAATATTTTCCCCTTGGCCATGTCATATCCAGTGTTGGAATTCAGCTGTGAGGACTGGTGGGGCTCCGACTTTCATTTAGTTTGACCTCCCATTATGAGAAGTACCTAGCTCTCAATCCTGGTGGGCTGCAGCATAATTCCAACAGCAGTCATATCACATACCGAGTGGAAATGGATGAAAAAAAAATCCAAGAAGGCCTAGAAAATAGAGGGTTGTGCAACACAGTAAGTAACTGAAAACAACACATGAAAGGAGTAAGTGTTTCAAATACTGATAGGGTTTTTTCCTTTCCTGTTTTTCATTTGACCTGCATAACAGATCAAGGCAGGACTGTCAGTTTAGTCATACACTGTATATGGGGAGAAAAAAATATCTAAGCTGATGACTTAGCTCATACAGTTGTTCACTTCTGTGCAAGTCAAAGGAACTTAAAAAAAATCCAGTCAAGAAAATAACCAGAGAACAAGTGGTTTAAAAATGTAGTTGAGGGCTTTAAAGGTGATAGACACACCTTTCTAGTGTTTATGACAGCACTGAGCAATAACCTAGTCCAAAGCAGCAGGAAAAAAAAACAAACAACAACTGTTTTCTGCACCCACAGATGTCTACAGCTACACATCAGAGGCTTTATCCCTACACCTTGTTGTGCCCTGTTGACCACTGAGGGCCTGTATTGGGTCCATGCATACAGGTGACTTTAGTGTAGGGTGGACGTGCTGTGTTCACTGTCATGTGTAGATAAGGAAAGATTCATTACAGGTATATACCAGATGTGCTCTTTTCATAACCCCTGTATTCTGCATATCTGCTCTGGCTGATAACCATTCCCCTTCTAACAGGCTCAGACGAGTTCATCTTCCTTTTGGCCGAATAACGTTTGAAGGTTCAGTACCTGCATCTGGGCATGGTTCTGGGCAACTGCCTCCAAGTGGCCCTGCTTGTGAAGGGGGATTGGACTAGATGACCTCCAGAGGTCCCTTCCAACCTCACCCGTTCAGTGATACTATCATCTTAAATCCAAGCTGCAACGTCACAGCCCTCTATATAAGCTAATTCACCCTGTCAAGAAATGTAAAGCGGGCAGAAAACCAGCTGGTGACATAGGAGTGATGGTGTTACGGGGTTAATGAGAAGGTTTGCCACTTACAATTAATTAGGCCAAGCTAAAATAAAAGCAGCATGAGATTAAAGATTTCCTGCATTGTGACTGTCCTTGCAGGGATAAACCCTTAACTACTGTAATGTGGGTCATACGCAAACTCAAGTGCAAAGAATGTGTAAATCCATTTATCTGTGTGAAGCCAAGTTGGATTCCGGCCTTGGTTACTGCAAGGTTAATTTTGCCATTGTTCAGTGTTGCCTTTTCCCCCCACAAATTTTCTCCCAACAACTTGAGCAGCATGCTGAATTAAAACTGTATAAAGTCATGAATTGACATGCATATGCTGTAGGCATTTTTGAGTTTGCAGGGCTAACGGTAAATATTCACACTTAAAATATTGAATTTAGATTTATATGCCATGGAAATGTTGAGTACCTTCTTTGCTTTGTTTCCTCTGCCTCTGCTTTTCCCATGATTCTTTTATTACACTGAACAAGTTCCATATCTGTAACATCCAGAAGTTGGTGAGTTCTCATATTGCATTTCCTTATTTTCTCGCAAAAGTTTCAAGGAGTATTATTTTACCTGCATCTTTTTGGTGTCCAGAGTATTCCCATAGTCAGATCAATCATGGGAAAGTTTTCATTCCCCAGAAACATACAGAATCTGGGGATACAGGGTTCCCTAAGACTGTGAGATTTCAACCCTGCCCTGTGTTGTTCTGCTGTGCTCTGTACAGCAGATGAACCATTGACTTTCCTATGGAAGAGCCTGTGCGCCTCAGCACTAACTTCACACCCCAGGCCAGGCACGTGCCATTTCTGAGCCTTGTGGTGACTTCTGCAGCAGCCAGAACGGTGCGTTGGCAAGTAAGCCATAACCACAGTTTTAGCTTTCTTTTATGAGACAGCTTTGTCGGGATTTCAAGGTGTTTCTTCCTCAGCGTGACAAATAAGCCTGCTGAAGCAGCTAAGAACTCTTATTTATATAAACTGGCTGCGATGTTACCTTGTGTAAAACATGTTTAATTTTAACCAATGCATATTTGAGTTACAGTTTCCATAAATATTTGTGAATACATTATGATAAAATCTCAAACCTTGGCAACAGTTAAGAGAAGAGAGTTTTCAGATAAAAATCAATATTGCCTGCAGTATCCCAGGAGATCATACTGCTCGTGAAGTTTAAATTAGCTTTGCCCTAAAATCTAAGGCATTCCTGCAGCACACTTTAAAGCATCTTAAAGTGTGAAGGAGTTAAGCTAATTACTGCAGCATTTGAAGACAAGACATTTGTAAAATTAATGGGCTAAGGTCTGCAGTCTTTCATTCAGCAAAAATTCCTACTGCAACTGTGTATTTGTTACAGAAAAGCTGCAGAACTTGGTCCCCTGCTTTTATACAGTGGCATCTATCAAGAAAACAGACCAAATACGAGGATTCCTTTGTGATTTCTGGTTACACAGCGAGAAGAGGGGAAAGTTGGACCGCTCAGTTTCAAGCATCATGTGATCTGTTCATGGTAGCATGACTTCATCCCAGTCCCCTGCAGAGACACTGCCTCGCACCTCTCCTGCTGAGCAGATACGGTCTCCAGACCAGTTGGTGTGTTTGTCCTTGGCTGTTTCTGGGTCCATAAGGCCAAGTCATGCAGCCCAATTGAGCAGTTCTCTAAAGAAAAACATGTGGTGCTAAAGATCTGAAGGCTGTGCTGTGAGTGTTTCAGGGAAAGCTTATTGCAAATTAGCTGAGGTCTGCTCCCATATGTCAAGTGCTTGCCTGCAGCTGAAGAACATTAGTTTTAGTTTCACCTGAGAGGATACACAGTTCACACAGTGGCTTTCAGCTCTGCAGTGTAAACCAAGGCACTGGAAATGGTGGTGATTGGGAGATTCACCTCAAAAGCGTGCTCCTCATCTGTACTAACACACAAAGGTAGACATGTCCTGATGCACTAAGGATACCTGCAGTAACTGACACTCCCCCTGGCACCACGTAGCGTGGCTGCTTCGTGGGGATGCTCCTGGGGGTACAGTATCTCCCACTTAAGAGTGCGATGAGAGTAACAGGATCTCAGATTCTGCTACTTCACCTTACCATGGGAATCTGTTGAGATGTGATGCATATCCTGCACAGAAAAGTGACCAGTAGAGGCCTTTGGAAGGTGCATTGCTGCAGAGTTCCGCTGTCTCCCTGCATACAGCGGAGATGAGCAGAACTAGTCAGTGTGAGAACAGGAATGATGTTTACCTGGGACACATGAAGCCTTGCGTTTGGGCATGAGCTCTGTTCAGCAGCTTTGTTCTTTCTCAGTGTTCAGGTTTTCACACAGGGACATGGCTACAGAACACAGATAAATAGGGAGGGATTCAATTAAGTTTCCTTTGTGACCTGTTAGAAAGATGGAACCCTCTGTTAAAGTATTTACAGGGCAAAGAACTGGTCCACTGCAATTTGTTGGCACTGTTCACTGTAAGAAACACTGACCTCTGAGCTCAGGCTTAGGAAGGCAAGTTTTTTGTTATTCAGATTGACTCCAGTCTGTTTCTCCTCCAAAGCAGTCCAAGTCAGTACTGTAGTTACAGAGAAGACCAAAACAACTTGTGTTCCCCCCTAACAATGAGTAGCCTTGCTCTTTCCAGGCTGCAGAGACATTTCTTCTACATCTGTTTTTTAACTGAAGATTTTTACAAGGCATTCACAAATGTGAACAAAAAATAAATTAGCATATTGTGTGGACATTTGCCCAGATACATCTTGCCAGGCTTTATTTTGGCTATGGAAGCTGAAGGCTGGAAAAGGGTCAGCAAAACTATAACACACTTATTGGTTCTTGTTGCTTGACTGAGAGACTCCAGACTTCGCTCACCTTTAAAAAAAGCCTTACTCTGGTTTCCTGATGGAGGTAGGACTCAATTAATGGAAATTAATTATTTGGTTTGAGATTGAGGGTGAGTGGGGGAGAGGATTGCTGCCTGAGAATTTACCACACGGACTCTGTTGAAAAATGCTAAGGTATGTTTCACATTTTTTATCTCAATACAATTGCATTACCGATGTTGACCAGATGAAAAGAAACAGTGCACCAGATGCAATTTCTACACACACACACACACATATATGTGTGTATTTCTCTGCCTTTGATCTTTATAGAAAAATACTGTCCTTCCAGTAGATTCATTTTCACATGAGTTTGCTTGTCTCTTTCCAATTCAAAGATGTAGTCCATAACTGAAATTAAACTGGCAGGGATGATACAGAAAATTGTTCAGACTCACAGGAAAAGTCTGATAATTGCACTTTTTATAGCTGTCACCCAATGCGATTCAGTTTCACTGGGCCAGCAACTGTTAGCATTTAGTTTCTTCCCAATAGCCATTGGAGAAAGTTTTATAAATTAAAATTTTCTAAGTGTTCCTTAGCCTTTTGTAGTGTTCTTACAGCTCACTACAATTACCCAACTAACAAACCTTTATTATTGAAAAAACCTATATTAGAAATGCTTTTTTTCAGGGAATCTTCTGTGCCTGTGCACTTAGAAGTTTTATTGATCTGAACCACATTCTGAATCTGTCCTCTGCCTTTAAATTCTTTTAACATTTCTTGGTGCATCATTGACCTGTGAGTCTTTTTTTTTTTTTTATTGCAGCTGCTCAGTGTTTCAAGCACCTTTTTGGCATGTAGTAGGAGCCTTCAAACTCCTTCCTTTAGGTGCTGGTGATAGTGAAGCCTCGGGAGCCCAAAGCCCTGGCAGGCAGGACTTTGCCGTTCATCCCCAGTAGCTGCCCTTTCAGAGCAAGCTGGAGAGCTTGCAGTCTCCTTGATGGACTTTCTGAGTTGTTTCTTCCCTAGGGCAATCTGAAGGAATATGCCTCAGATGACTGCATTCAGGCAAATCTCACCCTTTCATTTCACTGTAGTCAGTTTAAATCTCACACTTCATGCTGTAGCCAAAGCCTTTAGCCCATGTCATCCTTCACTGTAATACAGATCTGCTCCTATCTCATTACAAGGTGCTTAGCTCTACTGCAGGAGCTGATATACACATTCACTATACTGAATTATTAAAGTTTTCAATTAAACCAGTGAGACTTGTGAAGTTTTGAAACTGTCTTTCATGCGACCTGTGAAGTTTAAATACTTGAGTTGTATCTCAACAGTTCATGTTTGTAATATACTCTGTGTGGCACTTCAGATCTGTATAATTATGTGGATTTCAAGATAGATATATGTATTCTGACTTTGGACAACTCTGGCTTTATTTCAGCTTGGCTGCAACAAAAAACTAAAGACTCTTTCCTCTTATGTACATAAACAATGAAATCCTTAAATCTTCCTTGTCAGATGAAAGCCTGGGCATTCCATAATAATATTTTTCATGTGCCTTACAGTAGGAATTATTTTAAGTGTTCAACTTTGCCTTAGTAGGTCAGAGATGATATTCTTTTTATACAGATCTTTAATATAAGCAATATTCTATCTCACCTCTGACTCGTAATACAGCAGTTTTCCTTCAAAGCGTAAATTAAAGTGAAGCCACAAAAGGGTCATTAATGGACTCGGTAGAGTCAATACTGAGGGTATCATGTACTGCCTGTTTAATATTAAAAGCAAAGTCTATGGAAGTATGGCCTTAATATATATGGGCTTTGTGAATACCAGGACAGAGCAGAAAGTTTAAACTTCGGAGTGTGCCGAGAGATGAAACTTGCAGTGCAGTATAATGTTGGGGTTCATTCCTGAAAACCCAGGAAAATATAAGCCTGCAGCTAAAGGTCAGAAACTGTTAGTGAGGATTAGGATGGTGTCATCACTGTATTTCATACATGGAATTTAAAAAAATTCTAATGCAAGGAAAAGATTTGTAATTCCAGAGTCACCATTTAAACAGTAATATCTATATCGTTGGCTAATCTTTTCCTACAAAATAATGAATGGAAAGGCCAGAATGCCAGAGCAGAATCCTCTACAGAACATACTTTGTGAGAGAACTAATAAGACACATAGTATAACTTTATTCTACTTACAGTATCCCAGACTTTTAGAGGACCAATTAAGAGAGACTTAAAATACAATTAAAGTAGAAATCACTTGGCAACAAGGCATTAGCTATCTCTCCAATCTGCACTGCATTAGGAAGCCTTTAGCAAGAGATTTGCTGGTGGATAAAATCTTTGTGAAGCATAACAGTGGGGCTGAGCAAAAGCAAAAGGAGGTTAGAGTGAAGCTGGCCTCCAGGGAATGGCCTGGGACTGTCTGTTCTTCTTGCTGTGCTGAGATGTAAATGGTGGCAAGTGATGGGAAAGAAAAGCAGCTTCTGAGAGATGGCTGCACTGGAGAACAGAGAGCACAACCTGTGGGAGCTTTTTCACCTTTTTCTCAATGGTACTGCAGCAGGGAATGCATCTGTTCCTACAACTGACAGTGCAGCTTTCTTTTCAATATCGGCCTCTCTTCCTTGGGAAGAGGCAGGCAGCATTACTGTGACGGGAGGAGGCAGGCAGCATTGCCATGACTCAGTTTTAGCTCAGTGGATTTCTCACCAGAGGTGCAGAGGAACAGCTAGGCACAGAGAGGTGCATCACTGCACCGGGGACTGCTATCCTTGAAGTGCCCCTTTCTATTGGGAGTAAGTGATGTTTCTTTTGTTACTTAAAGATTCTCTATGTTGGAATCTGAGCCTAGGAGTCATAAAATACAAAATTCTGCAGAAGGTAGGAAGAGCCCCTTGTACTAAGAAAATGCCAGTGGCAGAAGAAAGATTTGGGTTTTTTAAAAAATAAAATCAGTTAGTAGCAGGTTTGTGTGTGTGTCAAAAAAAGAACTTCTGTGAAATTCACTTTGTGAAGTTAAGAATTGCAGCCACAGAGCTGAGTTTAAGACCTGGAGATGTGATCCAGGCAATGGTCCTTGCCTGTGGGAGGGTCTTCCTGCCTGGGGCCTTAGACTAAATTAGTCTAATACTCTCATTACTATTAGGTGATGAATGCCACAAATGCAGCTATACCAATAAATGAGAAATGTCATTTTACATATGTACATGCTGCTTGGGCATTTAAAGACAAAATGTACGTGTGCATGGGTGCTTTTGGGTACTCTGTCTTCATTCAGAAACTCGTAGCCTGCCTTGTTCTCTCAGAGGTGCTGCTCCACTTGTGCTGCCCCGTGTCATACGTGTCTCTGCACAATGCAAAAATAGTTTAAATTGTCTGTAACGTATGGCAACGAGCCATGACAACAAACTGCTTCCCACTGTCTCACGCCAGAGCTGAGCCCTGAACAGTTACAACTGACCATACTTCCTCCCCAGCACCGGGGTGTGGAATAACAAACCCCGTCACCGCTGCTACTGATGAGTGGGAGCAGAGCCAGCAACACGATTCGGATAAAAACAGTCGAGCCACGAACTGAAAGGCAGAGTAACTGTTCTGTATTACCTGCAAAAAAGAAATCCCAGACAGGATCCATGCACCTCTTCTCTCCCTGTTTAGCTGGTAGCCATGTGCTGCTACTAATAATTTGCAGAAATTAACATTAATTAATTTATTTTTCCTTTTCCACTGCGGATTAAATTTCAGGCACAACTTGGGCATTTCTTGGCAAAATGGCTCAAGATTTGCATAATTACAACTGTAATGCATTTTCAAATTTTAATAGCTGGTAATTAGATTATTTTTTTATGGAGGGAAATACCTCAAGAGAAGGCAAAGCAGAAGCTTGGCCATTTTATTTTAAGCCACATTACGTGGACAAAAAAGAATAATGAAATCATCCACACCTTATCTAAAATGAAAGAAAGGCTGTTTACTGTTGCCTGCCCCTCAGTGCAGCAGAGTTCTGAAAGGCCACTTGTTTAACCAAAGCACTGCAGACCCCGCGCTGCAAAGCCTCGCCATGAAGCGTGGGGCTGACATTCCAATTTGGAAGCATCACATAAAATCTTAATCAGTGCAACCAAATTAGCAGAGGGAAGCTTTTACACCATGTTGATTGTTTACGCTTATCATTTTTAATACATTTTAAATGCTTTTACAGGTGTGGAAATAGGCCTATTACCAAGATAATTTTCTTAATCATAGACATCTTGGATTGAGATGTGACATTCACTATGGTTCCCTTGCGTGCTCTCATAGCTTTCTGAAAGCTGTCTAAGTTTCCAGCACCATCTCTGGTAGAAGTGGTCTCTTGACTGACATATCTCCAAATAAGCCTTTGAATACCTTTCCATATTGGCCTTGAAATAATTCAGATGTCAAATTACCTCTCGCCAGACTTCCTGACTCCACCAGGCCCCTTGAATACATTTTTTTAAAGTATTTAGGGGGAAAATATTAAATTTTTCTAAGCTGGGTCAGGGTTCATAGCATTTGCTAATAAAGAGGCAGGCAAGGAAGATATTTACTTGGGGAGGCCTTTGAGTGTATTTTGTCCAACAGCTGCAGGTTGAGACAGCCTTTAGTTTGTGTCTCTGCCTTCACATACCTCCAAGCATTTGGCATCTTTGCGTTTATTTTTTTTTTCTTCTGTTTTCCTTTCAAGACAAATAAGGAAACAATTTTAGTCTTTTCACACCAAGCCTTTTAGCATGGTCCACATATTCAATCTCCAGGTTAAATCGTGTCTCTGTTTGACACAAGGAACATACTCCAGCTTCTCATTTTGTTCTCTTTAAAATACCCTTACAGCTGGAATGCATTGAGAAGCAAGGAGCACAGACTGTCCCTGTGAACTGCTGGGAGACTTCCCTCAACCATGGCATTCTAGCAGCATCGCAGCTCTTTAGCAGTTGCTCTTCATAATGTTTGTGGGACAGAGCTAACCAGGAGAAGTGGTTCTTGCTGTTGCTTTGGTGTGCAGAGGCAGCTCTGGCTTGCAAAGCTGCTGGAAAATTGTTTGTTTAATGATTGTCCTAATTACCGGGTTGTTCTCTCACTGGACATTGTTATAAATTCCTTATTAACACAGCTCTGCCCAGGGGCTAAATTTTCTCCTTTGGCAAAAAATCCTGTGTATGTTTGGTTTTGGAGCACTTTGCAGTGGTGATGGAATGGCCTCTGCCTTTTTCTTTGGAGGGTTAGTGCAGTAGCTCCCATTATTCCTGCTGCTCACAGCCTGCTGCAAGGGCACTTTGTAGGGTGGCTTTCTGCAGTCCCATCAGTTGAGTAACATGAGATTAGTAGGAAGCAGGGGCTATACTGGCTGCCTCCTGCTGTATTAAAAACTACCTCCAGAGAAAGGTGCATTGAAAGAAAAACTTTTTCACGCTGGTCCCTCTGGATGGTCTGGCTGTGGTTGGTTCCCTTCCGAATCTAGCACAGGCACAGGGGTTTTCTATTAAAGGGTTGGTGGAAAGTCAGGTTTTCCCTCATTACTCCAAAAGTTATCTCAAAATGTTCCATCCTTTTGAGTTTTGTTGTTCTTATGCAAGAATAAGATGGTGAAAGAAATTTGTTTTACGAGGACCTTGTTCTCCAGCTCAGTGGTATCACTGCTGAAACCTTGCAAGTGGGCATGCAAGCCAGGGTGCAGCAAACGCAAATAAAATTCAACTCTGGTTTCATTTTTTCTGGATTAAGTTCATGACATTATAGATACTAGCGAATAAAACTTTATCAAAAGCTTAATTATCTAAAATGAACCTTTTCCAGGAAGGTGTCAACAAGGTTGCTAGTTGATTAAATATTTCAAATCTGGAAAGCAACTTAAAGCTCCATTTTTTTTTATCTGTGTAACATGGGACTGAGCTATGCTATACTCAGATGGAAGCTGCTGCCTCTATTTTTAGTAGTGTGAATATTTAAAAAAAAAATACCCACAGCACATTTTCTTCAAATTAAGCATTAATAATTTGAAAGTGAAACAAAAGCAACATTGAGTTTGTGTGGAGTAAAAAAAAAAGGGTTTTTTAGATTGCTCTGATTTTAATAATCTACAGTGTAATTACACATGTGGAAGGAAATGTGCTTATTTGCTATCTACATTATTAAATTGGGTAGCCCCTTAATCAGGCCCTCTATCTAGTTTGCCCTGTGTGTTTCACTTCTACATATTGTTTCATATGCCAGGACCACTTGAAAAAGTGGTTAGTTGCAGCTTATCACTATTAAGAACATGTTTGCTGCAAGCATGTGATATTCGTCAGGTGCTACAGAATTTGTTGCAGAACCATCGACCTAAAATGCCCACAAGTATTGTTTCCTTTTAAATAATTTCTTAGCTTTAACCTTATCTTACAATGTAGACTCAAGTAATCTGAAAGGTAAATAATCAAAGAAAAGGAATTACCCAAGACTGCTTACAGTGCTTTTAAATCCAAGTCTCTATGCCATGTTAAAGATGCTGTAGTTTATTTTAGAAACAAGCATGTGACAATAGTTACACTATCAAAAATGGTTAAATTCAGTGATTATAATCAAAAAGTAATTATACACTGCATTCAAAAGTGACAGTTCAATGCATCTCAGAGATCAGTTACAACCAAAATCTGTGAATAGAGACAGTGAGTTTGCATGACTGTCATGCAAAGCCCTACCAAATTACTATTCACTTCGATTAACTTTCAGTGACCGTGTCTATAGGCTGCTTGGTTAATGGTTTTCTGTCAATACTGTAAAAATGCTAACCTGTCTTTACATCTAATCAATTCTGAAATGGCTCTTTACATAAATGGTCTATTCCTTTTCTTCATTAAAAAAAGCAATCAAACAGGATTGAACTGAACAAGCAGTTGTAAAAAAAAAATACAATAATTAATTTTGAGTCTATGTATTTTGAAGTAGTTGTCCTTGAGTATTTTCTTCATCACCATTTTTTAAAGGGCATTGAAAATCAATGTTTCACTTCACTATCATCCATCTTTATATAGTAATAAATTAAGTGGAAAGCATTGATATTTTTGACTGAGCTTTTAAAATTTACATACTAATGACAATTGTACCCTTGTGACTTTTGATTTCTGTTGCTGTTTACTGACGCTGACTAGAGGAAAATTTCAGTCATCTGGGGACCATTTTTCCTCTAAAGGAATATGACGGTGTCATATCTCTGGTAATATTATGCTGGAGATCTTAGCCGTAGCATCTCTTGCTGGACTTCTTTTCAAAAAACAACATAGGCAATGAAAATGGTTGAAACGCTTATCGTGTTGCTCTGTCTCTGTGTGCTCCAGCTAGAGGGACAGACATTGAAAACACAGCTAATGGACCCGCAGGAAAACCGGTGCACGCGGTGGGTAACCACCAATAAATCTGCTGTTGACAAAGCAGTGATGCCGCAGTGTGCCCTCGGTAATGCAGCCAGCCTTAGGAGGAGCAGGATCCCTCCCTGGCATGGCTTTGGATGGGGGGATTGATGAATATGAAGCGAGGACTGTCAATCCAATCTTATCCTTCCTGGCTATTTTTCCTATGTGTGCTAGTCTCATAAGCGATGTCTGGCTTGTATGATAGCTAAAAAAAACTTAAATCCAATGCATAAAGGAAGGAAGCCTTCATGGATTCTGTGATCCTTTTTAAATTTATTATTTAGAATATAGCCTGCTATTACAGCAGGAAGTTAAGAGGGGTTGGTTTTAGCAGTGTGTGAATACTTGAAAACATTATTTGTGAGTGTTATTTCAAGTGAAAGCTGCAAGTGACTTCGACAGTATTTGTTCCATCTTTCTTCACTTCCTGGGATCACTATAAGCACTTTTTTTGCATACGAAAACATTTGGGGAAAGAACCCATGATTATAAATTACTGATGCCAAAATTAGATGGTCATCTTGTGTGTTCCTTGCTGGCATGGGAATTGGCTAACCCGATGCAATGGGGAGAGAAGGAAACTGCCACCTGACAGGAACCGCTGAGCGCAAGGAGTTGATTGCACAAAGAACATATATTCAAAGTAATAGTTGTGGTAAAAAAACCTGCCAGTAAAGCACCAGCGGCAGTTTTCTGACATGACCCATTTGCTGAGTAATTCTAAGTAGCAAATAGATAGACAAGCTCACTCTCTATTTGTTGATAGTTTGTACACAAGAAAAGGAGTTACATTTGTTGAATAACTTGTTTGTTGCACATACCTCAGTAATAGTTAATTTCTATTGTTTATCCTCTGCAAAACAAATTCTTATAATGTTTCTTCCACTTACCACATGGTTTGTTGAGGCAGGCAGTATTTATTTTCACTTTTGAACACCTTCCTATTAACATGATGAGTATCGATGCTTAGCTCATTGACTACTACCGTTCATTACTGTGTTAGCTCTACCCTTTAATAACATACAGGTGGAAAAACAAACTACTTTGCACTGAGAGATAAAACCAATATTGGCAGGGCAGCCTTGCTGGATTTTCTGCATGCAGCAATATGTAAGTAGGTGCGTTCATGTAAGAGTGTGTAAATACTGTACTGGAATATGTTAAGTGAGAACAAAAGTTAATGACAGACAGCATGCCAAAGGCCAGATTCTGAAATGCTTTACCATGCATCTTATTCTGAAAATCTGTCTAACTGAAATAAAAGACTTTCCTGTGAGTAACTGGGCAAGGGTTCATAATTTGGGTTGGAAGGAGTCTCAAGAGGCCTCTTGTCCAACATCCTGCTGAAAGCAGAGTCAGCTGTGGGCTTGGAAGTGGTTGTCCAGGGCTTTCTCTTGTCAGGTCTTGAAAACCTCCAAGGATGAAGACTGCACAACCTCTTTGGGTAACCTGTGCTCCTGCTTGACTGGCCTCAGGGAGAAGTCTGTACCTCATTTCCAGTCTATACCACCCCTTGTGTCACCTTTTGCCCATGGCGCCTCATCCTTCCACCACGTACAACTGTGAAGAGCCTGGCTCTGGCTCTGCGCTAACCCCCTCACAGATTCTGGGAGCTGTTGTCAGGTCCCGCAAATCCTTCTCTCCTCCAGGCTGGACAAGTGCTGCTCCCTGAGCCTGTCCTTGCAGGGCAAGTGCTCCATCCCCGATCATCCTGCCGGACCTCCTCTCCAGTCTGACAGGGCAGAAACAGGGACCTGCTGCACCCGCTTGTTTGCAGATGGATCAAGCACGGAAAGCACCCCCTGAGCCTTCGCGCTGGTGGCAGCAGCACCCCTGCCCACCCGCTTTCCTGGCTGTAAGCCAGCTCCCCTACCTGAGGGGGAGGAGTGGGCTCTGGTGCAAAAACCTCGACAGTTCATTCTGGGTCCTTCATGGTGCTGAGTAGCTCTCTGATTCTGCTGGCGCTCCTCCATCAGGTGGGTGCTAAACCCTCTGGAAAATATACCCATGACCCCAGTTCAGTTGTGGTGTGCTCACAGCAGCATTTTCTAGGTGAGCGGTACTCACGCCACCTTTTTTGTTTGGCTGGGGTTTTTTGGTTTTGTTCCTGTGAGCAAACAGTAGTTTGGTCTTAAAGGCTAATTTGCACAGTAATATTGATTGCCTGCAACACGCTCAATTCTAGTTTAGATTCCACAGGATAAAGACACAAGCGGCACTGATGTGGGTTGGTTTTTTTTCCCTCTGGAACTTGAAGGGTGCTGGAAAAGACAAATACAAAAGAAATTGTGCACCGAGGTACAGACAAACCATATGTTAGCTGCAGCTCTCCCCAGGGCAAGGTGCTAAGTTTTGTTTACATTTTGCCAAGACAGCAATAAATTGCTTGTTTACAGATGACAGGAAGAAATGGGATGTCCTTAGAAGCAAGCTATGCACGGGGATGCAAACCGCGCACAGGCAGATGCACGTCTTTGAGCAGAGTACAATTAATGCCCCTTCCTGGAAAGCACCCACCCCGCCTCCTTTTTTGGAGTTAGTCAATCCTGGGGGTCATTATGCCGGATTATAAAAATATTAAGGCTGATGAAAGTTTGCCTTCTCCAATTTCCACCTGAATGGTGTATTACGCTATTAGATCCAACTGACCAGGATGTGCCTCGCAGCCCTGTCTGTGCGCAGAGGACAGAAAATATGAGAGGTGTGGAGAAGGACTCACTTTCATCAAAGTATCAGTTTCCAGGATAGTTTGGAAGCCCACAGCATTATTGTATTACACGTTGCACAGAAGTGTGCCTTGTTCATTTTTTTTAGTGTTTTAGAAATAAAAGACTTTTCTTCCAAATTGCGCTGGGAGGCAAATTCTTCAACAGTGTAATAGAAAATGTTAGACAATATTCCTTACTGGAGCTATTGACATTTTTGGTAGTCGTGACACTTTGATTTTTCTCAAAACATATGGATCAAGCCTGAGTGTGTTATTGGACAGGAAGACCTGATGAAAGGCCTTCCTTTATCTTTCTTTGTATTTTTTTTCCCCTCTGTTTGTTCGTGGCTTTCTCTCTGAATATAATCGCGGTTTTCTTTTGCTGCCCAGGGAGTCGTTATTGCCGCACTAAATATTTTATAGTGCACAGTGCACCATACCTGCCAACTGGTTATTATTTGTTATATAAAAAAATAAAGGGGTAGCATGTGAAAAGGAGTGTGTGTTAAAATTTCGAAACTACACACGGAATTATTTTAAAGCCTTAAATTAGATGTCAGCCTAGTTTGGGGTTTTGGATTTATTTTTTTTTATTTGCTTGAAGAATGTCTGTTTATAGTTTGGGGTTTTTTTTCCTCCTCTCTTTTTGGTATGTGTTCCTCTCTATGATTCCAAGCACTTGTTTCCTCACAGTTTCGCTTCCTATTTGTTCAAAAGGGAAAAGTTCAAAGCCACTCTGGCAGCTGAGGGAAAAGCTTGCTGAATACTAACCCTCAAGTGTCTGTCTTGTCCTGACCTTGAGAAAGTAGCAGTAAACTGTTCTATTGCAAACACCACATGTGTGTTTTGTTAGACCAGGTTAGGAGGGGTCAGAGCTCACCTGAGGCTTGGACTGCAGATTTAGACTGCTTTTCAGCAGCATAATGTATTTTTAAAAAGGGACATTCTCGCCTTTGTATGGGCCTAATATAGGCTCTGTTTAAAAACCTGTCAAAATCCCAAGCACACACTCCATAAAATATAAATAAGTACTTACTGTTTGCAGATGTTGCTTGTTTTTCATAATGTTTGTATTTGAAGTCCTGAATCCCCGCTTCCTGTCAGAGCCAGCCCTCTTGCTTTAGTCCATTTATTTCTGAAGGAATGGGAAGAACTTCACAATGCAATTTCTCAATGAAGACACTTTCTGTCAAACCTGTCAGCGTTCGCAGCACAATTACCTTTTTTCAGACTAAGGCTTGCGTTTATGGCTTTGACTGCATGCACAACCTCTCTTCCCCCCCAGCTCAGCTAAAGCAGTGGTTGGTTTTTAAAAGACTCCCACTTGCTATAAATTGTCGCTTTAGGTTCTTTCAAAGCAACAGGATAACACAGCAGACCCTTCTCCTATTTGCACATTTTAATCCATTTGATAATGGATACAAAGTATATTGTAGGGAACAATTCTGTCCTGGGAAAAGGGATAGATCGGATTTTTTCACGTGCAATCTATCAAGCATCTCCCTTGGTAAGGTGAGCTCTGTCGAGCCATTTCTCAAAAGAGGAGAGAAAAGACAGGGAAAAAGAATTGTTTCAGAAACACAGCTACCAACTCGCCTCAAAAAAACAACAGCCTTTTCTAACCGTCTGTCTGAAGAGTAGATGTAGATCCTTTTTTAGGGGACTATTGAAATTCCACTTAATCCAAAGAGAATTTTCTCAGATCTGGATTGAGCTTCTGTTCTGCCCACATTATAAGAAACAGCACTTTTGATGGATAGCTTATCTGAGATTATTGACGGTATTATTTGGGTTAGTTCTCATACCAAAAACTGAAATCATCTGGATGGAGGACCTCACAAATACTACTTATACTCAAACCATTTTTGTCCAGGGGAAAGTGTTCTCCATGTGCAGTGGGGTGCGGGGGCTGATGAGAACCACACCACAGGTAATTCCTGGGCATTTCACTGCAGACTGAAGCCATGCGCTGCTCAGCCTCCCTCCAGAACCCCAGGGCGTTAGAAGTGTGCCTTATGTGTAGCCTGCATTTCCCCATTAGGTGAGGAAGCTTTACCTCCATGTGCCTGCTGTAGTCACCATCTCTTCAGAGGAAGTTTCTTTACTGAACTCCCTCCTCTAGCAGTTTAACCTCCCGCTAACGGCAGGCTCTTTAGTGTGCGATGCCACCACACTGCTGGCGAGGAGAGGGGGGAGAAGAAAAGCCTCTCCTTTGTGTTACAAATTCAAAGGGTCATTATTCCATCGTTCCCTATGGACGAATGTGTGAAGATTATTGTGGGAAGTTAGTATTTATTCTGAAGCCCTAATATGATCCTCTTGAACATTTTAATAATGCATTCTCTGGGGTCCGTGCTGCAAGTGTTTAAAAGGAAGCAGTATGCGTTAGTGCTGAGTGGCTGCTGCTTCACTGAAATAGTCTAAGTTATGGGGTTGCTTTTGATCAGTCCCTGCTTAAAAAAAAAAAAAAAAGCAAAATTCCCCTTGCCCCCTTCCTCACCATCCTAGAGTTCTTTTATCAGTTACATTGATCTAGAAGCAAGGACAAGGCCACAGTATTATATGTCCACGTTTGTTACACTGATTTACGAGTTTCTTAATTCTAAAGCCCTTACCTTATCAATGGCCTCAGGAAGTCCTAAATCCCTGATATTAAGCAGAGAAAGAAAACATTTAGTATCAAAATAGGTGGGGTTTTCACAGGAGACAAATACGGGATAAACAGTGTTCACTTGCAATTTGCTGCTTTCTCTGCAATTTTAAAGCTTCCCTAAGCGTGTGTTGTTTCTGTAGGGTCTGATTATAAACATATGCGTGGGACAGTGCGCGTACACGCTTGGATCAGGTCAGTGGAGTTTTCCTCATCTTTAAAGCTCAAAAACCATAAATCAAGATGAAAATACTCCAGCCAAGAGCTTTACCAATTGATACAATTTTAAAATAGGCCGCTGCTAAGGCTTGGGGGAAAGCTGACATGATGACTTTTATAATAGCAGAACGTTTAAGGTTATAGAAATAAAAGGAAGAGGATGAAATCAGTTGCGTTGATCTTAGCCTGCAGGCTCTCTCAGCTAACTCGAAGCTCCAGCAATTATTTCTGCTCTGGCTTTTCCCCCTTTTTTCTAGCAGTCTGTTTGAAATGAAGCAGAACCAGGCATGGCAAGCTTATCAGTGTCGTTAGCTGACAGGGAGCACATCACACCTGCTTTTACTTGCTAGTTTTTCAGGCACTTTATGCCACAGAAGAATGTTGATTTTGTTCTTATAATGTGTAAAGATTCATTTATTTCACCTTTTGAACTTGGCAGAGCCACTCAGTTTTGATGGGAGTTTGTTTTCATGCTGGCATTTGGAAACCCCTGGCAATTACTGGACTGTGGCCCAAGGCTACCTTGATGAAACGTAGAGATGATCAAACCAAGCAGACTATGGATCTGGCCCAGCTAAAAAACCCAGTCTACTGAAACCCTGTGGGACTAAGGCGGGCTTGGGGGTGGCTGAGGCTCAGATGTGCTGGTGTCACCTTGGTCATTGTACAGCTGTTCTCAGAGAGAACGCGGATGCTCAGCAGAGCATCAAGCAACAGTGAGGGTTTGCAAACCTGTGTTAGCCCTGGAAGAGAAACGATAGCAAGGATAGGTCCAGAAAGCTTCTCTTTGTACTTACCTGCTACCTTTGGGGGTTTTAATCATACCTGAGTTTTCTGATTTCTCCTTAGAGAACACCATGAGGATTACCAGTTACTGCCTGATGTGAAGTTATTTTAGCAGCTCCTGCCCACCTTGCTATGTAATTCTATAAGGTTAGGAGGATCATAATCCATAATAAGAGGTCTGACCCATCTTTTCCAAAACCTTGTTCCCATCTGTAGTACAGATAGGTCATTCTTTCCATGCCTTCCAGCCAGGCCCATCTAATCACACTGCTCAAGGAGCAAAGGAATTCATTCACCCAAAGGGTCCCATTACCAGATATTCTGTCATCTCCATTTTAAACCTGTGAAAGCCTTATTTTGAGTACTGCTGCCAAATGTGATAACAGGAGTCTTGCACAGCTGAAGAGAGCTCAAGTATCTGGGATCTGTGCTATGTAATTGTTCTTACACAGACCTACTTTCAGTTGCACAATGATGCTTGCAGGATTTGAGCTTGTAGCACTGAAAGCAGTAAGATCCTCTCTGCTGACTTTTAATGAGAACAGCTCAGACCTTCGCTAAAGCAGGCACTCCAGCAAAAGATTGCAAATGTTTCTTGTAGCTATTGTTATTTTTCTAGCCAAACGTCCTACCAGTGACGATTTTGTAACTATCAAATACTTGTAGACCACTGGCTAATAGACAGACATGTCATGTCTAAATTCCAGGTGCTCTTACAAAGCTAGTACTGTATCACAGCTCTGCCTTCCAGACACAGGCAATCAGGTTTTGAATATATCCTTACTGATGTGTTCCTTTCACAGTTGGTGTTTGGATGTGAATCGCACAGAAGAAATTCAGAATAAATCTAGACCATGATCCTAAAACATGAACATTGCCAATCACACACACTAACTTTTGAAAAATAAAAGCCAGTAAAAGTGCCAGATGTAGAAGCATTTCTGGTAGTTGTTTACAGAGAGAATGGCTAAATAATAGTATACATATTAATTGATTTGCTGCACCAGAGATTAAGTCCTTGGTCCGATATATATACATATGTGTTATTTTGCCCAGAAAGGCTGTGGATGCTCCATCCCTGGAAGAAGTATTCAAGGCCAGGTTGGATGTAGCTTTGAGCAACTTGGTCTAGTGGAAGGTGTCCCTGCCCATAGCAGAGGGTTTGGAACTACATGATCTATAAGGTCCTTTGAAACCCAAACCATTCTATGATTCTATTTTTAAAGAATTCCTGCAATCAAATTTAAATTACAAACCAAAGCACTCAGGTTATTTCTAGACTCAAGGGAAACTGATCAAGCACTGTGCCATTACCTGCCAGCCTTGTGTCACCCTTGAAACAGACAAGGGGGACCTAGGCGCCCTGAATCACCTTATCCTTCCTCTACTTTACTGGAAGTGTAGATGGTGATAGAGCCTGTCAAAAGGTATATTCTCCAGTGTCCTATGGAGGGAGAAGGGAGAAGCCTGAAGCTCTCATACCCCTTGCACACCATCAGGCTTTGCCACATTGCACACAATCTCTTTCTCGTCATCCTTGCCCAGGAAGACAAGGAAGGCTTAGACTTTCATTTTTAGTGAGGTTTGTGGAATCATAGAAAATGGGGCTGGGAATGCCCTCAGAGAGGTGTCTATTGAAAAACCTCATCTCCAGGGTGGGATGCCTGCGGGCTGTGGTCTGTGTGGGCAGGATTGGCCCGTTGTCTTAATTTAAGGAGCACCTGTGACTCCACCTAATGCTTACTTTCCTGAAACTAGTGATAAATGTCTTAAAGAACTGTATGATAGACATGCAGCAGAAACAATTTAAGTGCTTCTTACAATATTGTGAAACAAAACCAGATTCTCTGCAAGCTGTTTCCATTATCAGCTGTTCTGGGAGGATTTTCCTATCTTTTGAAACACATTCCTGATTTTTAAAGTGTCATACAAGCATTTTTAATGAACCTGGATAATTTACTGTTTCATTTGGTAAATTGTCAGGATTGGGATCTTCTTCTTTCTTTTTTTTTTTTTTTTTAAACAGAGACTTATTTTAACAGGTGATCATTCAGCAGCATTACTGAACTAATTATTTTTCTGTTTGTGAGGTATTTTAAAGAGATTTGATCTGAAGCAGTTAATCCAAGAATATTTGAAATTACACCATTAAAGATGTGATTATGGATGAAATGTGAAGTTTGAAAATGGGCATTCCAAGGTTGCTTGTTTTCTGGAGCTTTGCCTGTCCTCTTTAAGTAATGTCTTGCAAAAAGGACAGGGTTGAAAAGTGCACAACATTTACCTCCTCCTTCCCCCACAATATATAAAGGTTCAGATTTTTTTTAGACTATGTGTAAGGATAAAGAAATTCTAAATGTGCAGGAAATCTTTATAAGATGAATACTAGCCCACAAGCAGCTGTAACCGTCCAGGATAATATGTTACACACAGGCATAAAAAATGCTCCTGTGTGCCTTTATGGATTATGTGTTGATGAATATTTATTATATCTCATTATTGCAAAGTGTTCATGAAAAAGCATCTGATTGACAATTATCTTAATACTGTTTATTTGTTACCATTTTTGCTGTGGCAGGGGCATAACAACTGTCATGCATTTTCCTGTCTATATTTGGCTTTGGAAAGCTGCTGAAAATTGGTTGAAAATGTATAAATTTTAAAAAAATTACCCAAAGGAAAGTAATCTTTGTTTGACCTTAGGTTATGTTTTGTGGTATCCTAATACCACCTCCATTATTCTCTTTGGTCTTTAGTTTATACTAATGGGCTGATATTATGCTGGGCAACTTTAATTAGGGTGTCTATTGCTTAGTAGGCAGCATTTTTGCTTTCAGGCAAGTATGACATGCTGTACAGTAGAGACTTAATTCCTGTTTAGGGAAAAACCATAATACATCTCAGTTGCCAAGTGCATAGTGAGCAACCACTCTGGGTTGGCGGGGGCAGGAGGGGGGGGGAGAAAACAGAAAAAAAAGGTATTCTCTCCTAGATACAAAACACCCCTAATCCCATTATTGTAAATGAGTGATTACACATGTGCATATCACTGGGAGAATACATTGTCAGGAGATGCCAGAATTTTAGATGAGATAGAAATAGCACATAGTGAAT
Source organism: Actenoides hombroni (assembly GCA_024336885.1). Lineage (NCBI taxonomy): Eukaryota > Metazoa > Chordata > Aves > Coraciiformes > Alcedinidae > Actenoides > Actenoides hombroni. Next base: position 5,700,228 of record WUAM01000047.1, read on the forward strand.
CATTTAATGAAGACCCCAAATATTCTTGTGAAGGAAGTTCTGTGGTACTATCAAGTCTGAATCTCTGGATTTTTATTTTTAGTGTCTCATTAGAATTAGAGGAAAAGTAATCTCTAAGACTCTATTGCTATATTAATTTTTTTTTTACCTTCAGCATTTGTTTCATAGCTTTCTAGATTTGCCTTGCAAATGCAAGCTCAGATTTCCTGTAGAGGACTTTAATGAAAGGTGGGTTTGTTAGATGACATTGTGGGTGCTCATTTACTTCTGGAGATATTTTGTTGAAATGTTACAGTCCTTAGGACGCATCGTACAATTCAATATCAGTGTTGCTGACATATCTGTGAAAACAATCACAAAGATAAAGATGGTGCTCCATCATGTGTTCATTTCCATCAAATTAATAATACATGAAGTTCATATAGTACAAAATGTCAATTATTTATTTTTTGTATATGCAAAAAACAAGAACAACTGTGTAGGAAGAATTCTTGTTATCAGACAATGAGAGTATGAATTTAAAAGATTCCTGGTAATTGTTCCATTTAAAAATAATTATTATTATTTTTACAATACAGTAGAAGATACTATAAAAATATTTGTTTATATTACATGTGGTTGGACATTCTGTGAAAGCAGACTGAGATGTAGTCTTTAGTCCTTTCAGAATATACACGATAAAAAATTTAAGGTATACATTACCATATTCCTAAGCTTTATGTGAAAGCCATAAAGATGGAATATTTCATTAAAACAAACCAATGACTTTTAAGTTACAGTGAGACATTAAGACTGGCAAAATTCAGGGGAAAATAAAAACTGTAAACATAATGATGTTATTGATTTTAATTTTCTGGCTTTCTCATTGAAGAATGAAGCATCTGTACAGGATAGCTGATACAGAAAAGTGAAGGAATTGGAAATCTAGAGCAGATCCAGCAAAGCAGAGTTTTTCAATAGCTTTAAGATAAGTAAGTTCCTTTTTTTCATATGCTTGACCGGCAAGAAAAAACCACCACACAGATAGCATTAACTTTCTTGTATTCCCACTAGTATATTGTTTGGACATATTTTTCACAGGTATTCAAGTATATATATGGTGATCTGTTTAGTCCATTCTGCAGTGAAAATGAGGTATTCCCCGCTCACAAATAAAAGCAACCACACAAAAATCTCATGCCTACAGAAAGCTGGGGGGTTGGCAGTAAATCAGGGACCATGTCCCAAATTTCTATCTGATCTTAAACTTGGAGTTATTTAGTATCTTTATGCTAGTAAAATAATAAATAATGTCTAGCCTACAAATAATTAGGCTGGTGATAAAGCTGGCTTTACCAAAGAAGCCATTAAATTTTTTTAATAAAGTCTTCAGCAAAATCATATTTTGCTTTGGTAGATGTGTTGTCAAAACCAGAACTGGTCGGAGCTGTTATATGGAAAACACTGACCAAACCAATTTCATTGGGATTGTAATAGGATTTTCTGTGGAAGTTTAGCATTCAGTGCAATTGAAAATAAAAAGGTTTTTATAACATGGAAAATTTTCAGTTCTGATATATTAAATAAAACTGCGAGAGAACCTAGATAGCATTTCAAAGCAAAAAGCCTGAGATGCAATACAGACAGAAGAACACAGAGGAACTGGAAATTCTGGGGTGGGGTTTTTCCCTTTCTGCTGTGTCTTTGACTTGAATAGCGATTTGCTTTATCTCTGTGGTTTCGTCTTCTATCTCTACAACAGTGCTGTGAAGATTAATCCATTAATGATTGCCAAGTGCTCATATTAGTAGTGGTGTTGTAGTTGTGATAGTCTGAGAATAAAAGTGAGGAGAGATATTTGGGAAGATTCAGTATCTTATTAGTTATAGGCGTTATAGTTCTATTAGACGTAATTATGGAGAAATAGATAAGTATTTGGGCACACAGGCCCATTTTTTCATGTCTGAAATACAAGCAGCAACCATGATGCATTCAGGTAAAATTTTCTGAAATTCATCTGCCCCAAATTCATCCATCCAGCTCCTAACACAGCTTTCAGCCATGTAGGCCCAGGGCTGCTGTGAAAAACTGTATGAATACACAGCAATCCTCTTACGAGAAAGTTCACAAACTGTGGTGTAATAGTCCTAGTAGTGTAAGAGCAAGAAAAAGACAGTGGGTGACATGTTAGGGGTCTTGTGCTACAGATTCCCAGTGGAGTAAGAAGTTAGAGGCCTACTCACTAGGGATAGTCAGTGGAAAATATAGCCAGGGGTAGTTTCTGTTGCTGTACACAGGAGGTACTGCTGCCAGCGCTGACAAATATTTGAAATGATTCATTGCCAGCAAAAAAGGACAATTAAGTCAAGATATATGTAGTAGTAGTTGCACCCGATCTTAAGGGTCTTTTCCGACCTAAATGATTCTGTGATTCTAAATTGGGATACTCGTAAGTAGGAAAAGAATATCCTCAAATGAAGATCACTTTTCCCTTAAAATAAAGGAATGATATTTAGTGAGTCTCTGTCAAAAGGGATTAAAGCAAGCTGTCATGTCTTATTTATAGTATTCTACTGTCGAGGAACTGTAGTTATGGACTAAAATGCTTCTTTGGACTCAGGAATGTCTGTGCTTGGCGCTGTGCAAACACGTGGCAATGAGGCAGGTTAGTCCTCTGAGCCAAGAAAAAAAACCAGAGATGCAGACAGTGCTCAAGAGTCAGAACATGGACAGACGTCTTCACACAGCTGAGCCACTGAGGAGCTGTTACATTCTGTATGGGTGCGATGGCAAAGAGCAGCTCCGAGAAGGAATTTGATGGAGATCTCTGCCGTCTCGTCCTTCTGAAGGCCAGCTGGGTGCTGTGTGGGTGAGGAATTTTCTTGTGTCTAGCACTGTGTGATTGATGAGGGGCATTTGGGGCAGGGAGAATTGCACATTAGGGTCTGATGACAAAGGTACAACATCTGCAGTGACAGGACAGGGAGGACACACTGCAGGACAGCTGGCGAACCTAGGGCAGAGAGGAAGCCACCTGTGAACACTGCCTCCAACTTCTCTGCCAGGTTCAGTTATGACTCTGAAGCTTTAAGGAGCTGATCTTATAGAATAGTGATGGCCCTTTAGATACCAAAATACCTAAATTAATTCATGGTTATTTATAGTTGATTCTGAGTACAGCCATGGGATTCATTCCTGCAATCTCTCCTCACACAGCTTATCAGGGCTCTGTCTAGCAGGTTTACAGCTGTGAACAGGACCACAGACTGGCCACTCACTAGTTGGTTGAAAGCTTGGTGGGTATTGTCAAGTTTGGGTTGGGTTTTTTTGTGAAGCAGCATGGCACGGTAACTTCAGGGACCTGTAATGCAGAGAGATGGAGAGAGCACAGGGTCACTGGGCCTGCCCAGCTTCTTTGAGGCTAGACACCTTGGAAAGCTGTGAGTCACTGCAGATAGGATTCATAAAGTCATGACAGCATTCAAGATGACTGAAGAGCTTTCAGCTGCCAGTTCTTGTGTACAGACACTGAGCGTAATATGTTAGTGATGTGGAACTGCTTTTTCTTAATAAAGCAGCTCCTCAGTAGAATGCAGCAACGTGTCTTGGGGTAGGTGTTGGAAAGAGCAGAGCTGGGGGGTAAGGCTGAGCTCTCTTGCAGCAGCCATGCTAATGGTCAGTAGTGAAATCGTACTTCAGTGAGATACACAACATCCCATGATACTTCTTTCATTATACAGTGAGTCTCATTTCCCTTCTTAAATACTTCAGCTTTGCTGGAGCTGGATACCCATGCTGTGGTTGAGGGAGGACCAGGCTTAATTCCTTACTCCAGTCATGGTGGCTTTTCCACGCGCACGTCCTGTTCTCGTACTGGTGTGTCACCTCTGATTTCAGTGAGCTGCTTCTGATATGTACCACTGGAAAAAGGGAAACAAATCTGTAAACCAATACATCTGGAATAATTTTAAGAAACATGTCTTCTACAAAAATTATCTGTATATATTCAGAAAATGTGCATTCCTAGATTTTCAGATTAACCTAAATTAGAATGTGTAAAATTTTTAGGCTTCTAATTTTTTCACTTTTTTAAAAACCAAACTCTTTTCACAAGCACTGCTATTGAGAACCAAACTGAAAATATAGTTGTTACCTCTTACAAATATTTACATGAAAGTATGGGACCAAGAAAAATACCTTTTTTTTTTTTTTTCTGAGTAAGTAATGATTTTTGTATGTCATATTTCCCTTCTTTTTTTGGGGGTGTGGGGGGTGGGAGGAGTGTGTGTGAGGTTTCCCTATTCTCTTCCTGATACTTGACACAAATTATCAGGGTCCACAATCTCTGACCATCCTGATTCAACCCAAACTACCCACCATTTCAAACACTGTAGCAGGCTGGTGCAGAGATGACCCAACAGCCATCTGGAACAGACCCCCAGCCCTTTGGGACTGGAGCTCAGGCACTCACTGTGACAAGTATCTCCAGCACAAATGCTTGTGTTCATTTACTACAGTCTCCATCTAGGAAACACTTTTGCACTACAATTACTATTAATATTTCAGCCCCACAAAAAGCACATTTTAATTCTGTTTTTTAAATCAAACTTCCATCCACATAAAATTTCCCAATTTGCCAGTAGGATATGGACATTAAAAGCTATCAATACTTTTGAGTTATGAGTGACATAAAAATTATTAACAAGGAACAAAATATTATAGATTCTTTTTATGTCCCTGTGCTTTTCAAGTCTCTAAGGTCACATTTACAAGCTCTTTATTCTACGTGTTTGGACAAGCTATAATCTGGAGTCAGATCATCAGATAATTTACATTTTCTCAGCTGCACAGTTTAATATGAAAAATCTTTTTCTTAAATGAAAAGTTACCATTGTCACACAATCCTGTGGCTCCAGAAGGTCAACTACAAGAACCATAAACATTGCAGGATCCTTGATAAAAATGTCAAAATTTTCAATATCAACTTAATCTGTTTGGAAGAATAACTTGGCTTGGTTGGTGGTGCATGTGCTCTGGATCCTGAGCTTTGCTGAAGAAAATGGCAGCAGCCCATCAGGGCTCAGCAAAACCTGGTAATCTCAAGGTATGGATGGGAAAGCAGATGTAATCTGGAGCAGGCCTGCTGGGGGAGGGGGAGGGCAACAGCAAGCTCAGGTAGTCCTTTTCCTGTCCAGGATTTCCTGGGCTGAAATGTATGCTCACGTGTAGCACAGCTGGCCTGTGCATTTGTGGCAAATCCATGGTACACGAGAGCTACAGCACATGTCCCACACAGCTGATGGGTGCTCGTGCTGTACAGTTGATCTGTACTTGCTTGGGAGCCATTTGTGTGGTATTTCTGGATGTCCATCAGCTTGGCAGTAGTTACTGCTCTGACCTGGTTACCAGAAATCCTGGAACAACGTCCAGAATCTTTACATTCACCCTGGGCAAAATTTCCAGGTGGAAAAAAGAGGACAAGTCCATGGCAACACCATCATAGCCTGACATAAAATCTTCTAACACCTGGTAAATCTGTCCATATTTTTAATGTATTATTAGTTTTAAGGAGGTAAAAAACCCAGAGTGTATTTTGCAAAGATAACCTGCCATATGAAGAAAAAAAGAAAAAAACCAATTCTTTAATCTGAAGTGACCATGTAGAGTGATTATATTTGTTCATTTTCTGCTCTCAGGGGATAGTGTACCTGGTTCTGGTGCACACTTCACTCTAAACATAGCTCTAGCAGTGATTTGGGGCTTTTGACTCGAGAAAGTACTTTGTTTGTTTGTTTGCTTGTTTGTTTGGGGGTTTTTTGTGGTTTTTTGTTGGTGGGAAAAAAAGAGCTCTCCTGTAATTTTGAGACTTTTTCAATGCAGAATGAATGAGTCTTTCTGTAATACCACTGTGTTGCCTCTGAGTGTCTCTATAGTTCATCTCCTCCTAGCAAGCAGTCAAGCAGGAATAATGCAAGAGAAATGAGTCACTGAAATTTATTGGTGTCAGCTTTGGTTTTGTATTCATAACATCTTTTACTGTTATTTTTAAGGATATTGCAGATTGAAACAAGGGAGGATCAAGTGTCCCAGTTGCGCTTAAAGGAAGTAAATCTTTAAGAAATTATTGTGGAACAGATGTTAAATAAATGATTTTGAGTTCAGATCTGTGACAGAGCAGTGTACCTAGGGAGACTCTTTAATAGCAAAAATCTTACCGTGACTTAGACCAATCGCTGATAAAGGGAAATTGGACTCTTTTTTTGTTATAACTACATAATGCAGGTAATTTAACACAAAAGTAGAAAAATGGATTGTTGAGTCTTGAACAGGGATATGATTTTAAGCCAATGATCACTTACTTTAAGAGAGCATCCTAACATCCATCAGGCCTGTCAGGTGAAGAAGGGTTTCAGTGTTTTTTGGTGCTACACAGCAGTGAGATGGGTGTGTCAGGACGAGCTGAGAGAACTGGGAATTGTGTGTACCTTTATCAGAGTGGAAAACTCTGAGGACAAGCATTCTATTTGCTATTTGGCTGTTGATGGTGTTTAATACAGACAATATCTCTAAAAAAAAAAACCATTGTGCACATGTAATTTTTAGAGTGACCCATACATGTGATGGCAGAGTAATATATCACTGAAGTAAATGGCTTAATGAGTAACCAAACTCCTTTATGCAGAGGAAGAAAATCCCAAACACATTAAGCAGACAAGGCATACTAGTTTGTCTCCATTTTGCACTATTTCTTGTTAGTTCTAGTCCATAATACAGACATCTATGTACATGTAAGTGTTCACAGCTTCAAAAGTGAAGTCTTGTTGGTTTTCAGTCTTATATAAATAAGTTTATCAGGAAGACATTTCATGACCCGCCTGCTTCAGGGCAGTTCAGTACAAGGCACAACACTTACGTTGTGAGCCTTACTCATACCTTACACCTTTACAACTGAGCTGGCTGTTCACAGGCATAGCAGCAAATCTTTTGTTTGTAGAGGCAACTGAAATATTAACAAAATGGAATTTCATGTTGCTGAGATGTTTTGTTGCTGCTGTATTACATATTGACTCACTTTTGTATCGTATGTGGCATGCAAAGATCACTATGGTGAAAAAAGAAAGCTGAATTTGTGCTCCTTGGTCTGATGTTTACAGTAGAAATATTTCCCAACCTCAAAAGCAAAGCCTCTCATGAACACAAAGAACAATTAATGCATTCATCCAAACCTGGAGATTGTAAATACTTATGTTGTTAAAGCTAAATGAATAGTGTTATAGCATAAAGAGAAATACAAATCCAAAAGAGTTTACTTTTGCCATGGTAGTAACACTGGCTACAGTATATACAGGAATGAGAGGGTGAAAGATGTAGCTTGTTTCACACTGATAATGAAGGTTCAGGACTTTCAGATTACTTGACAGGATAGCAAGTAATTTTAAAATAAAAACCTACATATTAATTCTTCCTGAAGAGGCTTATGTACTCTTCAGTGAGGGAAGTAATTTGGCCTGTGATATATAAACACATAGCTTGTTCTGCTGTTTTTGAAAGAGCACTTGGTTCATGACTTGAGGCAGGGATGTGTTCCTTCCACTGATAACAAATATTATGCCTTGATAATAAATACTCTGAGGTTAGACTGGTGCTAGCAGTTTTAAGTATTGGTCATAACAAGAACAACAATATGGCTGAAGAAAATGGGATTTTAGGGTCTGAGACCCTAGGAAATTATTTTGGTTTGCCCTCATCCTGCACAAAGTGCATCTCTGAGATCATTGTCTGAGAACATTGTGGCATTCTCAATGATCACAGAGTTTTGCCTGTGGAGATCAAAATGCAAGATTTGCTTGTATTACAGCTATCTCTGTTCACATTGGGCAACTGTTTACTCCACCAGATCTCTTCTCTCGGGGAGCTCACCCAAGGCAGTAGACGTGGTCAGCATGTCCTCCTTTCTCTGGTGTCCCACACAGAGACTGCTGCAGGTCGTCATGCTAAGGGACAGACTATCCAGAGGGGTTGGAGTTGTTACGTTTGCTTGTATGCACACATCTGTCTTGGCAATGGTCTCTGTTTCTGTCCCCAGAACAGATTACATGTGCCTGGAAGAGAGAGAGAGACAGCTCTGCAGCAGGCTTCTTGCAAGTGCAGTTTGAGTAAATGTCCACCTCACTGCTGAGGTGTTTCTGTGTTTTATGTGGGTGGCAAAGTCCTTCAGCCTGGTCAGAACTGAGCTGGCTGGCTGACAACGAGTGATACCTCTCCATCACTGCTACTGAAGTACAGCTAGGCCAAAACATTCCCTGCCCTGGGAAGAGCTCCCTGCCTACTTTAGGCTGCAGAAACAAGCGGGGCCATACTGCAGCCTGGCAGATGTACGCAGTGACTTGCAGAACAGGGGAGAACTTCAGCACGAGTCCATTGTAACTGTCGTGACAGCACAGCAAAAACTAGTGTTGTAGTATTGTATGCATTTGGACTTTTCCAAATGTACTTGGGTGTTTCGAAGCAGTAGCCCACACGCCTCCGTTTCAGTGCAATTTGCCTGATGGAAACCTGGTGTTTGCAGATGACCAGGCTCTTAGTCACCTGCGCTGCGCAAAGAGCGGTGTGTGCACTTTTAGGTTGTGTAACACAGGTACAAAACAGCGTGGCTCAGGCGTGGGCTTGAAAAGAAGACAGGTGAGGTAAGCGTAGCTGCCAGACGATAACTGCCTCTATGTGCCTATTTGAAAAGACTTCCCCCGGTTTTCGGAAGCCACCAGCTGTTGATCGAGTCTGCTTAAAATGTATGCTAAGCATTTCTGAGACAGATTTGTAGAAGTCCTGAGCACTAAGCTCTCCCTCTAGAGCTGAAAATCATTCTCTAATTTATTCTTTTGTGGGAAACGTTCATGTGTGCAAATACTGTAAGTTCACGAGCGGTATTTGTAAGAACCAAGTGGCAGGTTAGATGTCCAGCTCCTTGACATGCACATGTGACCCGATGGCCCTGTCCTACACAGTACAGAGGACCTTTACATCTCAGCTTGAATGGTTGTTGAAAGCAATGGGAAATGTAATGGATAAGGGGCTCAGCACTTCAAAACAGGAGGCCTAATATGTGCATAGGATGGCAGTCATCCAGAAATTAAACAAACATGTCAGAGATAAAATTTGCAAGATGCAAATTGTAAAATTGGAGAAAGGCTTTCCAAGAGCACTTATCTATTCTACAAAGTAAAAAAAGAAATTCAGACGCAGACTAAAATATTTTTGCCATAATAATTTATATTATACTACATTACGATGCAATCTTTTTCTAAAAATGCAAAAAATGCAAAATAAATCTGCAGAAGGAATTAATTACTTGCCAGATTTCAGGTTTGAAACACAAATCATTTGATTACAAAAGAACACTTGAAGCCTCTAATGTATCTTATTTGCTTTGCCTTTGCATAATTTAAGAACCCAATTGACATTTCTTAATTTGCTATTTTATGAAATTCCCTCCAGGGCCGAGCACTTTCTTTCCAGATTTCCTCCAAGTACAAATTTTTCTGTGTCCAGGTTCTAAGCTCTTGACACAAGTTTAACAATAGCAATACCAACATGTTACTCTCAGGATCCCGTTTCCTTTATTTTTCCCCTTTTGTCACATCGCAAGCACAGACAGAAAACACGAGCCTCTCCATATGGGGTTTTAAAAAGGCAAAGATGGAACCACATCAGAAGAGATGCTGCCGAGGGCTGAGGCACCGGGAAATCTCCAGGTGAGCATGTGCCAAGGCTGTTTGGAGAAGGCACTTTAGGCCTAAAATTTTTAAGTGTTGATTTCATTCCTTGGCTTTCCCCTTTAGGTCTGAGCAAAGGTGACTGGATAGAAGCAGCAGATAATAATAGCATAATCACCTGGAAAAAAAAAAAATAATGCGAATCTTTGTAGCAATATTGCAATCATCATTGGGATATTCTTATTTATCTGGGCCTTGAAGAGTTAGTTGTGGAGCAAGACCTCTTGTTACGGGTCTGTCTGAACACAGAAGAAAAAAAAGAAGTTCCTGAAACTGAGAGTTAAGAACGAGTGCAGGTAATCTTGCTTTTTGCAAGCTGGCTCTGCTACTGCCTTTTGTCATCACTTAATGCTTGCTCACTCTCTTGCTTAGCTGAAATTGGTATGCAAGAAAAGATGCATCAAAGTCAGCAATTAAAGTGACTTCATCTAACTTGTTCAGACAGTTGAAGTAGCCATGTTTGATTTTGCTTAGGAAATCATTAGCACCTTAACGGGAGGCAGGAAACTTTGATCAGGATGTGATAGATGCAGGTCAATATAATGTGTAAAGATTTTATTTGGCTGTGGTATTGACACCTGGTAAAAGAACTGGTTTATGGCCAGTTCTCTCAGAAAGTTTGCGTAACTGTTCAATGCTGGCCTAGTATTTTACGTGGGAAATAACACAAGCAGCATTTGGGTTATGGTTTATATTACCTTGTTTTCCCTCCTTTTTTTTTCTTTTTTTTTTTCCCCTGCAAAGCCTGTTTATCTGTATTTCAAGAGGTTATTTATGAGTAGGTGCATAACCAGATCCAGTCAGTGGGATATCCCAGTAAGCATGGAACTGACCAGGGACATCTGGCTTAGGAAGATGAAAACAGCCAAGCTGTGAAACTGGGGGGACACAGCTGGGCAGACCCAGCTGGACTGTCTTGCTTGAGCCGAACGGGGTTAGGAGGTTCAGGATCTTCCCACGCACATATACTCAACTTACTAAAGGTCACTGACAGTTGTATCTCCTGGCACAACAGTGTGTGTTTCTCAGTTGTATTTTGTCAGGATTATACTGTTTAATTTAAACACTGTGTATTTTCCTAAGTCAATGTCTTTGACAGAGCAGGTGATGGAGCAGGCAGAGGACTCAGGAGAGGTGAGCAGCAGCAGGGAGACACCCAATATCTCCTAATCTGTCTCAGCTGCAGCCAGGCACTAGACACTAAAAGTCCTTGTTTTTTCGCTGAGCTTAGTTCAGTTGCTTTTTAATGCCATAGCAAATTGAATTCACATCCTACCTTAATCCAGAATTAATACCTTACTACCTTATCAAGTTATTTTCAAGTTTGACCCCCAGACCACGGATTTCATTGCCTGGCTAAAGGATGCTCACTATGTATTCAACCTGTCCATCCCTTGCTCTCAGATGGGCACAGACCATTCCCAGTGGAAGTGTGTAGCTTGTTTCCTTTTCCCTGAACCACAGAAGGGAAGGTTTGAGTGTGTTATAGTTGGCATAAAAGGTCTGGAGCTGTCAGGGCCTGGAGAGCACTCAGAGGCCCTGACCAACCCCACCTGGGTTCTCCCCACACCTCCAGACCAGGTGCTGTGGTTGAGCTCAGCTGTGGCTTCTAAGCATAGGATAGTCAGTCCTGCCAGAGCTTTGCTGCAGGAGTACTGAACTCTAGCTCTGCCACACCTTTGCCAGGCTGTGGACCACTGATCCTGAACTCAACCACTCAACTGATTTCCTGGACTGACCTTGGCTCAGCTTTGTCACCTTGTACCATGGGAAGGACTGTGCCCTGACAACTGTGTGACCTCATCCTTCAGGGAGCAACTGGCCCACACGCACCACAGCAGGCATGTTGAGATGGCCCCTTCTTTTGGCCTGGACAAGAGGTGGCTGTATCATGTGAGGATACTGTTGGTGAAGGGGCTTCCTCTTTGAGTTGATCTGTAAGTAGCCTTGGGGGAATAAACTGTAAGGAGCATCTGTGTTGATTTGGTTTGGGGTGCAGAAGGTGACCTGGATGAATAGCTGACCAGTGAGTCTGCACTTGATGGTGGTGAGCACAGTCACCTATCTGTACCTAGACGTGCATTTTTAGCTCTGCATATCTAGCTTTGCTTTTACCCTTCTGATGGAGCTGCTAACACAAGTATGGTGGTGGATATAGAGGGATTCTGCTCTTGCTAGCATGGTAGTAGCAGTCTCCATCACAAAAATGTTGTAGGTTACATTCATACACTTCGTTGTCCTTTGCTGACTTCAGCTTTATCTTTTCTACTGCCTGAAGCTTTGAGCAGCTTTGAAAGGTCATACAGTGCTACGTTATTCCTGAAATTGATGGCTGGAGACTGTACTTATGCAGTACGCTCATACCAAAATGCTGAAAGTATTAGTTCATCTTGAGAGTAATAAAGAGAATTTTCTTTTTTAAAATGCACTTTAGAATTCTTTAGGATGTTTGAGGTGGGACAAGGGGCTCTTGAACACCTCTCATTTTGTCCAGGCTTTATTGCTTTAAGCTGGTCTCTTTTGTCAGGAATCTGTTAATGTAGTTCTCCAACTGCACTGGGTCTGTACGACGTTTCCTTTGGAAGACAGGCATTTGCAAATCTTTATTTAACTTAAAGAGACTGTCACATAAGAGTGTTTAGTGTTCTCGAGGGAAAGAAAGATTAAAAGGAGGGTAGGTTTAGGTGAATACACAGGTTGGCATGAATAATTGTGGTATGTAATAGAAGAGAAACTTTAAATACCTCAGCAAATGTGTCAATGCATGAAGTTATACAGTGCTTTGGTGACTTGGTCAGTTCTCAGCTTACGTTAGGCTCAGCTCTGCAGAGAATAGCAAGGGAGTGGAATCCTGGGCTGGCTGCAGTCAGCACTGCTCAGCTCAGTAGTACCTGCGTCCCTTTCTGGATTCAGCCTGTTCCCACTACATGAAGAGAATACTGTTTACTCAGGTGGACATTGCAGTGATTACTTGGCACTTACAATGCACTTTTGGGGTGAAGATTCCAGCTTTGTCAACTTCTATGAGTTTCTCTATGTCTTATGATAACTGATGCTGTTCTCGGACCCCAGCTTCAAGATTTCATTTAAAGTACACACACAGCCTACCTGGCTGTTGAGGAAAAATGAAAAATAATTTGTGTAACAGAGCTAGCCCCAGAGAAAAAGGAATGAAATCTAGAATGCATTTCCTTTTTTTCAGCAGGTTTGTGACTTTTGTGGCAATGATTAAAGGAAGGATAGAGGTTCTGCAATCAACAGAACCCAGGTACTGCAATGAGTATTGCTTAACATAGAGAATCCATATACTTAAAGAGTAGCTAGTACCTATTTTGAAAGCATGCTCAAAGGAGCAGAAAAGCTCAATAATTCAGTAAGCCTGACACCTCAAAGAGGCTAGGAGTAGGCTGAATCCCTCCTCTATAGTAACTAAAGGAGGACTTATATGCATATACACTGCATCTTTTCAAAGCACATTACAGCTCAGCTATGATGTGAGCAGCCTGACCCCTGAAGAGAGGATAAGGATACATCCACACCTCCTACTGGCAATGCATCCCCTCCTGCTGCCCAAAACAGAGAGGCTTTCAAAGCCAGAGAGCTCTGAGTTACCCCAAATCCAGTGTCCTGATAATAAGAGTTAACCATCACTTGGAGTGAGAATAGGCTCATTGCTTCCAAATCTGTCTTCGTTGGCTTTTCAACCTTAGTAAGATCCAAGGCTCAGATGGAATGAGTCAGAGAATGAAAGAAAGACCAGAAGAACATGGATTAACCCCCCCCATTTTTTCCCCCCATTCCCGATTTGCATCCTTTGAAGTATTCCACTTTTCTCCCTTCACATTAAAAGCACTGGGGACAGAGGAAAAGCAATAAAATATTCCCAAATAACCCCTCACAGCTACAAATAATAAATATTTCATATTTTGAGTTATTTATGTTTTGTGTGTTTCCAAATACCATTTAATTTCTTCCTCTCTTCCCACTCCCTCTAGCTTTAATTAAGTCTCATTCCTTGCCTGTCAAACTTCAGTGCCCCTTTGTAGCAGCTTGCTTCCAGGTGAGTTTCCCTGGGCTAATGCAGTCTTTGGTTTGTGTTTTAAGAGCTTCTTGGTGAGACTGTCTCTGTGGTCCAGCTCTGACCAAGTGATTAGCAAGGAATTTCCACTTAGTGCTTCTCCCTGCCTCACAAAATAGAGCTGGCACAGAATAAAGTAAAATAAATAAGAAGCAAGCCAAATAGTTTAGAAGAGGGATCTCCGTTTGTCTGAAGTGTCATCTGCCTTGTATCTGCTATGAAAATGGTAGGTGCAGATTCCAGCTTTAATGTGCAGGCTTCCCACACACTGGTTTTTATTCCTCTGTCACACATCTGTTATGTGGCAACAGGTTCATCTCGAGTGCTGAGCTTGCTCCTTGAGCTGGAGCCACCTGTGATCAGTGTCTCCCCAGCTGGTCAGAGCTGTTGTGGCTCAGGGTCCCCCTGGTTCCTTTGCTGTCTCCAGAAACTTCCCACCCTTTTTTCTAGCAAGAGTCTGCATTTTCCCTGCTTTGAATGATAGTACAAGTCAATAATCTGTACTAATCTCAGAATATTATGCTCATTGTCTAGCAGAAGGCATTAAATGCAATGACAACTGAATTTTTGCCCTGTATACTCCACAGCAGACAGTCACATTTCTCTTATACAGTAGCTACTCCTGTTAACTTGTTATCTCCATGGAATGTCTTTGGGGTCAGGTCCTTGCTGGTGTCAGTGAGTTCTCAGCAGTAGGACAGATGTAACTGTACATATGAAATATAGGGCTTTGAGCTACAGTAAACTGGATATTTCAATGGGGAAAAATTGCTATATGTAAAAATTGCAGCGGTTTGCACTGTGATTGTACTCCAGTCTTTCTTTAATCCTACTGATGCTGTGCAGCCTCTTTCTTGCTGTTTTATGAGCTTTTTAAAAAATATATCAGCCAATTCAGACCTGCTGAAGGAGGATCCCAGTTTGTGATCCCACAGGTGTGTGAGGGGAGTAGGAGCAGGGGGAGAACATAGCAGGAATGGAAATTGTTGACTAAGATTCCTTTTCTCTTCCATCTCCACATTTCAACTAGTCAGGGTCCAGAAGCCCCCCTTATTCAGAGACACTGTTGGGCATAGTCTCCTCCTAACAGACCTGTCACACATGGCCCCTGGAGGTAAAAGCCCATACAAACAGGCTGACCTGCATCTTCTCCGTGCTCTTCCTTCGTTCCTCCCTGGGTGTTGCTACAAGTAACAGTCCAGTGAAATGAACACATTTTTCACTCAAAGGTATTTTCTCAAATATAAATGAAAAAGTCAGTTTTCCAACTCGCGTGTTTTGAAAAGCCTGTGCAGGGTGAAACACTGTATAGGATTGTGTCAGAAAAGGAGCAATCCATGGTGGGCTAGACCGTAGATTTATAAGTAGGCGATACCATTTGTATGACACACTGTTCTATATTGTGCATTATGTGCTACATTACACATTAAGACTTCTCTGTATCTTTTTGTCGAAAACTCTCCCAATATTTTTTCCTGATGAAGAGCTGCTGCTCTTCACCGCGAGCTCTTTGTGCCTCTAATAAAGCCTGCTTTCTCCCAGGCAATCTCGAGGCATGCTGGGACCACGCAGACGGCTGGGTCCTCTCACTCCAGCGCTGGCCTATGACCTTACAAGTAGGGTCAGTCAACATGCTACAAAGCTTTCCTCGCCGTTTATCAAATAACAAAGCAAACCAAATTACATAGTTTCTATAGCAGGCCACTACAGTATGTAAACTGCAGAGAGGGCTTACACTGCTCGCTCATTCTGTGGTGCCGACAACATGAAAGGCCCTTTCGTTCCAGTGCCTGGAGCCTGTATTTGCCTATCTCACCTATTACCAGGCAACAAAGGGGCTGCAGAGGTTGAGCAAGCAAATGGAAAATGAAAATGGAAGAAAAAACAATTGCCCGGCTTCGAAGAAATGTTTGTCTAAAATGTATGCAGACGTGTCTTGGGCGGTTTATAGGTGCTGAGGGCCCCTTTCTCCAGCTGGGAGCTGCTCTCCCTCCACAGTAATAGAGTCAAAGAAAGGTTGAAGCAATGTCTCCTTTTACTGTATAATCTATTTCTTCTCCTAACTGGTGAAATGCTCAATAGCTGTCATGATTAATCAATTTTATATTAGTATTTCATCTCCAGCAGTCCCAGTCGTGCACGTCACTACAGATGTATTTTCAGAGATGTGCAGCAGTATTGCCAGTGCTGCCAAAATCAGCTTTCCTGGGTTGAAGCTGAGAGAACATATCACCAGGTGAAGTTTGTTATTATTCAGAAAATCTGCTCGAAACTGCTAATGAGTTAAGCTGTGAGAGATTTCCTCTTCAGAATCTAGCTGCTTTACTGAAAGAAGCTTCTGCTTCTGAGTGTGGATACCCATTCCCTGTCCCTTCCCAGGCATCACCACCTTTGCTGCTGTCAGGTGAGCAGTGCTGGTTTGGCATAGACCAGTTATATAAATGTGTCAGCAAGTGCTGTTCATTTTGCCTGAGCTCTATCAACTGTCTGTACCCTCTGCCAGGAAAGTGGTCACAGGCATTTGCTAGTCAGCTGTCTGCTAATGGAGCTGGTCTTGGAAGGAAATGTGTGCTCACAGCCTAGGGCTTAGGGGTGTGCTGGCTTTTGCAAAGGATAAACTTATTTTACTAATGGTAGTAAGAGCTTCTGTTCCTTCTCCGCTCAGCAGCAGTGAGACCACATCTGGAGTGCTGTGTTTACATCTGGAGTGCTGTGTTTGCTTCTGGGTGCAGAAGTAGTGGTACAAGAGATGTGGGCATATTGAAGTGAGTCCAGCAAAAGGCTACAAAAATGATGAAGGATTTGGAGCATTTCTTGTATGAGGAGAGGCTGAGAGCATAGGGATTTTTCAGCCTTGATAAGGGAAGGTTCAGGAGAACCTGTTCTCTGTGAATAAACACCTGCTGGTATGGGAAGTAAAGAAGATGGAGAGCCATGTTCCTCACAGTGGTGCCCAGTGAAAAGACAAGAGCCGATGGGCATAGGCTGAAATACAGGACATTGTATTTAAACAGAAGAAAACCTGTTTTTACCCGAAGGGTAATCGAACACTGGAGTAGGTTGCCCAAGGAGGTTGTGGAATCTCCACCCTTAGAGATATTCAAAAGCTGACCAGACAGGTTCCTGGGCACCCTGCTCCAGCTAGCCCTGCTTGAACAGGAGAGTTGAACTAGATGATTTCCAGAGGTCCCTTCCCACCTTATCTGGTCTGGGTCATTCTTTTATTCAGCAGCTGCAAAGGGGCAAATGATGAGCATGGAATCCCCTCTGAATCTGATTTTCAGTGCTGTTGAGGAGTTCTAAGGATGGCAGAGGTGGAACATATGTGTGAAGGGCAAGCATCCTCCCTTTGAGAAGGAGCTAGTATGTAGCAGTACAAGGATATCTGCATACAGCCCCAGAGAAACTTCTCTGACTTCTTTTTTTGGAATCAGCGAAATGGTTGTTTTAATGGAAGGAGCTTATCTAGGCAGAAAGTAGAGAATCCTTCCCAAGGAAACAGAAGCAAGGGGTGAGTGCAGCTGGATGAATGGTGATTGCACAAGAGTTGGCAAATGCAACTATTTCCAAATATAATGGCATTAAGTGTTCATTGTGAAATTAGATCGGCTTTTTAAGAGCTGCAGGGTGAAAAAACACAGTATTCAGCTAATTAGACAAAGTTAAAAGATAATGTTAAACACTTTTTTCCTTCAAAAAGTATTTGTCTGCACTACCATGCATTTTAAAATAGAACTGCTTGAGATGGCAGTGTTATCAAATGATCTGCCATTAAAGGAATTATAATTCAGGTCTTTTTAATTCCCTATTGTGGAAATCTTTAAATTAGAACATATCTAAACTGTACAAATCTGTACTTCTCCTAGAACAATGCTGACACAGTTCTCTGATGTTCATTAAAAAATTTTATGCCTTGATTTCTATATAATGGAACGTGAGGAAATTTAACTATACTTACTGGGTTTTGTGCCTGATCCAGCTAATTACTAAAGCATCTGCCCAACTTTTAACACATCGTAGTTTAATCAAAGTTGGTAAGACTACTGACGTGCTTAGAGGACCTACAACTCTAATTGATACTCTTCATTTTGAGTGTCATGAGTCAAAGGCTATCGCTTTTAAGAATACAAGTAGTTAGTCATCAAAAGTATACCACGTTGAGAATATTAAAACTGACATCAAATGAATGGTTACTTTTGATAACTTACATCTGTGCTTTCAAAACCAGGCATTACTTTTGCATATGCTTGTTGGCTGTTAAAGTGCATTGCTCAGCAACATTGAGGTTCTTTAATAGACTCTAGCAACAAGAAAGCTTGGTGATGAACCTCCTTTGTCATTAAAAAAACCTATTAATCATAGGCAAAAATGTTCTGTACTTTCAGTAGATAGTTTATAATCTTCCACTAACAAATTAATTTGAATATGGTTTGGGGTTTTTTTTGAGACAAAGGAATGTAACATTAACTGCTGTAAGACTTTACACTGCCTGTATACTTCCATTCTGTTTGGCTTTTAACTTTCTTTTTTTTTTTTTCTTTTTTTTTTAATAAAGCTCTGAGATTGAGCAAACTGGTGCAGGACTGGGGCATAATTTGAAACAGACATTTGGTTAATATTGGAAGTTTATTGTCTAGGGTTTTTTTTAGTTTGGATGAGATTTGCTGTCCTTCTCCTAAAGATATTCTGCGTCCAAATTATTTATTTTGCTCTTCTTATCTCAGATGCTGGTTATACAAAAATCTAGTGATGTGCTTATCCTAGAGTATGTGCTTACATATACCCTTGTGTAGGATCTAAGTGTATACTGGTGTAGCTTGTTGAATTATGGGTCAGAAGCATGTAGTAATTTGATTATAAAATGTATTTGTCTATCCCTGGGGGCCACGGGCATGCTTTCAGTAGTTAGTATAATATTTTCAGTATTTGCTACAAACATAGCCACCACAAAACAAATCTGAAAATAATTTCCCAACTCGGGCCACCTGTCTGTGATTCCACACGTAATCTCTGCACGGGGAAGCACTGGGGCTCCTCTCAGACCTTCTAGCACAGTAGTGCTCAGCCTTGGGGACAAAAGTCTCTGCGATCAGGGTCACCCCATGTTCAGGGCTTTGAAGAAGGTGCCTAACTGTCTCGCAATCTGTGTACCATAAGGAGCTACTAAGATGCATTTGTTCAGATAATTAAAAGTATGCTTTCAAGCAGCAGTTGTGAGGTCATGCACTGCCACTCAAATATTTGATTTCATATAATTAAACAGTGTGTTACTGTTCCTTACAAATACATTCTCTCTTAAGAATTTTATCTTATTGCTTTTATTTGGGATCTATCTGGAGAGTATTGTGCCTGGCATGGAAGTTAGTTACTAGCTGACTGGAACCTTTTTTTCAGAGTTGTAAGGGGATTTTCTTAGCCTGTCTCAAATTAACGGAGTGCACTTGAAAGAAACTTGCAGTTCTGGCTTTGTTTGCTGATGGAAAGACTCCCACAGTCTTCTGTAGAAGCTAGTCTGAGTGTAGAGATGAAAAAGATGTTGTTAATGCTGTGTAAAGCCTTGCATATATGGAAAAAAATTGCAGAACTGTCTTTATAAAGGATCTGCCCAAGCACTCCTGATTAAATTCGTCCAAACACAAGTAATGTTACTAGTCAAGGACATCCCAAAACAATTGCTTGTCAATAGTTTTGTATTATTTTTCTATTTCAGAACACCTGCACAATAATTTTCTGTTCTGTTTACATATCAGAAAAAAGGGGATTGAGGATAAAGCTTTCTTTATGATTTTTTTATATTTATCATACGTAATCTTTAAGGGAATTATACAGTATTTTCTGAAGGGGAAAAAACAAACAAACATGTCCTAGACAAGTGATACTTGCTTTGGGACTGTGTTTTGTTTTTATGAAGATAGTAAGTAAAAAGAATCGGTGTTCGTGAAGTTTCAGTTGGAAACAAAAGAAATTATAAGAATTTGCCTTTTTACTCAGGATAGGTTGTATTAAACTAGAAATGGCTTCTGATGATGTGAAAACAGCATAATGCAGACTTGCGCAGTGTATAAATAACACTTCATTAAGTTCCTTTTTAAAGTATCTTGTCTTGGACAGAAGGGCAAATTCTACAAGTGGATATACTTTCACCTTTGCATGATATGCATGTAATTTAAAGTAGCCCTAGGTGTTCTTCTTGTGCTATTTACCTAAAGTATTTATACAAGAATAAAAGGCCTTGAGATGAAACATCACATATCCAGAGTAGCCTGTCTGCAGTAAGAACAATATTGATTACTGTGGCAGAAAACTGTGATGCCAGGTCACCTTCCAGCCATTGATTGTTGATTGTCTTCTTCCAACCTGCCAATGATGACTGCATTAATTGTGCTGCTGAACTTAGCAATTTCTTATGGTGTTGCTATTTTACCTTCATCCATTTTTCTAAAATGATTGAAATGTAATAGTCATAAAAAAGGCTTGAAATAGGAGCCAGAGGAGTTTAAAAGAAAAATGTTTTTTAAATGCTGATTGACAACATTAAATAAAATCAGTGTCATTACATTTCCCTTAGCAAGACTTAGCTAAACTTGAGCACATGGACGGGTGAGGGGGGAAGGAAGAAATGTAATAGGCTGCTAGGGAAAGATTCCTGAAACATGGCAAAAACAGAGGAGTTGCTCTGCAGCCCTATGCTGAATGTTTTATTTTGGCAGTTTATTTTAGTGAAGATAGGGCTTGCTGACATTTATCTGTCTTTATTGCATAAGCACTTACACGCTTATACACCTCCTCTATTCTGATTTTTCTGTACCTGTGTGTAGTTGTACACATACATACGTAAAATGGGTAACACCATCAAAATCAGGAGCCGGAAAAACATCATCTTTCAGTCACAGAAATAATAACAACAATAAAGGAAAGACTGTATATCCTTTCACAGTTTGCAACAAAGCTGTTTTACAGCAGGGAGATACGGCTGGGGTTCTTGAAATCTGATTGTAGCCAGACTTTTATTAGTGAGTCTTTAAAACACATATTAAAGAATAAGGCCTTCCAGATTCCAAAATTTTAGATCCTGTTACAGGGTGTAAGTTTGGATGATAGCAGTTGGACAGGAGTGGTGGCACATGGAATGGTTTTCCAAAGAAGCCTCCCAGAGCTTTCTCAAGGTTTGCTTAAACCCGCTGCCCAACTACCAGAGTACTCTTGTCCTATCATCAAACTCTTCTCACCGAATGGAATTGCAGTACACTACTTCAGGGCCAGAAATGATTTTTAGTCACACATATCACAGCCCACCCTTGGCAGTATTTATTTTCTAATGAAACGTAAATGTTCCACGAGAAGGCAACGTCTATCCCTCTGATTGCAAAGCATACGTTTAATGAAAAGTGTTACTCACACAGTACGCCCGTCTCGTGTCGTTTTCTTGCTTCTGAAGGTCTGTAGAATATATGAAGGAAGGACAGAATCCTCTTTTGACAAGATTCCTTGTACCATCAACCTTCAGGTAGCAGCACAACGTGGCACTAAATGTGGGACCTGGATTTGCAAATGTCCTTGTAACTCCTCTTTCATTTACAGCTCAGTGCTGTAGGGATGAAGGACATGGCACACTTTGTCTCCAGGAACGGGTACGTGTTATTCTTCTTTCTTGGTGAGGGAAACTCCCGTTCTTACACAAGTAATGTGACAGAACCCATCTTGTCCAAAAGTACGCTTGAATTTGGATTATGTGGAAACTGGCCTGATATATCTGAAGTGGATTAAAGGGAAGAAAAGAACATACAGAGTCATAATTTTAAATATGGCATGACAATAGTCCTAGGAGAGAGGATGAGAATTTATGTCCAAGCATTTCCTTTTGAGCTCTGTATTTCTAGTTCTGGTTGGAATTGACTCACCTCAGTAAATATGGGCACACAGAAGAAGGATTTCAGAGTGATTAGATGGAAACAAATGCCCAGCAAGACTGGGCAAAGCTCTGTTACTGAAAGATTTGTTTCTACCTCCTGGTATTAACTGCAGAAATTCATGCTGAATAGAAGTGACAATGAATTGGATGCTAAGCAAAAATTTTGCCAGTGTTTACCTTTGCTTTGTGCTATGAATAAAGCTGCTCCAGCACAAAGTGCCATGGTACTCCTGACCTTTGTGAAGGGCTGGGTGCTCCATATGCACTTCAAAAAGAAGGGCAGACATCACAAAACAATTAAATAATTGCAAAATACAATGTAATTTCAAAATAAAAGGCTAAAAAGCTACCGGGAGGTATGAGACTTGTAGGCTGAGATCCTCAGTGAGCTCTTCCTCAGTAAATGCAGAGTGTTATTTTCCCTGGCCTGGTAACTCCTGGGTGCTTTAGCATGACCTGGGTGGTTCAGAGCATCCACAGTCTGTACAGTCATCGTTCTTTTGTGTCTAGAAGTGAAACCAAACTGCAGCATCCCTGACATTCTGCTATTGCAGGGGATCAGAGGGATCAGATCCCTCATGTGAGTGAGTTTTAACTGGGTACGTTGCTATGGTAAACATAGCAATTTCCAGATGATGCAAGTTGAGCTTTCTCTACGTGTTTGTCTGTGGGGTTTTCTTGAGAAAACAGGAATGATTTAGAGCAACCTTCTCCTTTCCAAGCTTAAGAATTGAATCAACAGAATTGTTAGGTAACCTGTAGATTACTGTCAAGGTTCCAGTCACTGTTCTGATATTGATTTATTTTTTTACTTCTATGCATATGTGAACTTTGTATATCATCTTAGCTATATGAAGACGAATACGTGACTCCATCTGTAGTCCTTGTGTAACTGTATGGTGAGCATTCACATGCTACTAAACTAAGTAATGTACTCAACCTGCGATAACACTGGGATACCCCAGCTATGGTAATAGTCCTGCTGTAACATGTTCCATGCATATAGTCAGAGCTGCTTAAATTCCAGCTTAAGATACAATGAGCGCTGCAATTATGGGCAAGAGGAAAGGAAAAGAAAAGGTTCCTTGACCATTTTCAGCAGTATAGCCCACGGATTAGCCACAAATCTCTACAAACACAGGTATAGATTGTATGTATGGGCAATACTGCAGAGCAGAAACCTCTCCTCAAACTGGAAGAGTGCCATGGAGAAAAGGTGCTGAGTTTTCATGAAGGAAAAGCTGGAACACAGCAAGGCTCCAGGATATGTCAGAGAAGAGGTTTGTTCATTCTTATCTTGCTATTCTTAGCCCTAACGCTGGCAGTCTGTATGCTCAAATGAAGGCATTTGTCTGGGTCTGTGCTGAACAAGCCACCAATAGCTGGTTTGTAGCCATCTTCCACTCCCCTTCTCCAGCTCACCTGCAGCACTGTGCTTGTTCCACTGGCCTCAAATGAACATCACATCCCCAAACAGATCTGGAAGCTAGATCTTAGTCTGTCTTTATTCCTCTTTCAGATTCTCAGCTGATTCCAGCTGCAATAAAAGCTGGTTCCCAAACCAAACAAGTGCTATTAAATAGCGGCAACATTGACAAAGTGTCTCATCTGAAAACATTCATGATTCCATGAGTAAAATAAAATCCCAAATTTCTTTAGCTATGGGTTTTATTTAATTATGTACAACATCATATTGATGTTGCCCATTAGTCAGTTTCTTAACCTAGGAGCATTTTTAATACTAAATATATTTATATGTCCATTTAATTTTTAATATATTTACTGGTTTGCAAAATAAAGAGGATAGAAGATATTATTTTTTTATTTTACATGTGCTCTTATATAGAAGCCAGGCAAGATTTCAAACAGAGCTTGCTATGCTTATAGCATAAGTCCAGGCACCTTACACATGCCAGAAAAAGAGCATCTGTAAATGTTGTTACAGGGAGACAGATGTACCATGAAGTTTCAAAGGCCTGGAGAGGCATGTGGAAACTGCCTCTGATAATATGCAGCTGACAGATTAACAGTTTCTGGTATGAGGCTCTTTTAGAAGGTTTACCTTTTTTTTTCTTTTTTTTTTAAGCAGAGGTCTGACCACATGGATTTTGGACACGTGGAAAAAGTAGAGTTAAAGATCTGATAATTCAAGTTGTTGCAATAACAGTTCCAAGATCCAATTTGAAAGGCCACCCCCTACCCCCCCGAGCCTTAAATGGCTTGAAATGCAACACCTTTCATAAATACAGCAGGAAAGAAGCAACTCTCTGCATCCCTCCCTTTGACTAGGTGCCATATTCCGTAGGGAAATTTGTCCAGTGAGGCTGGTTTCCAGGTTGGTGCTATAGGCCAGCTCTATCTGCTATAGTGACATCTTCTCCATTGTCTTTTCTACAGTTGATCATAAAGCAAACAGTACCTTTGTATCCATCTTTCTTACAGACAGCTGCAGCTTTGGAGGCGTCTTGCTTAGATACAGTAACAGCTGCCCAAGTGTCACAATTTGCCTATTCCTTCAAATTATACACACACCACTCAGGAACTATTCTTCTCTCTTTTTTTGACAGAGGATTTATTAAATAAAAATGAGGACGGTAGCATTGTTATCTGAGATCACATGTGTCATGTAAGCTCTAGAGTCAGGCACCTACATCCATCAAATATTTAAGACAACATCTTAGGGTAAAATGTAGCACCACTTTTTTAAAATTTTAAAATTTCTTCCTACAGTACAAAAACTATACTCCTAGATACTTAGTTTCTAAAGGAAAGAAGGCGTAAAATGACTTTAGATAATCAAATTTCTCCACCTATGTCCTTGCTCTTTAAGTGAATATTTAAAAATAAGCAAGAATACTTTTCCCCAAATTTTAGTAGATTTCTCACCTTTGCAAGATTTCTTTTTTTTCAGCACAACTCAACTACTCAGCAACAGTTTTGTATGTGGATAAAGTACTAAACAGGTGTCATTGTAGTGTTGTACATAGTGCTCTATGGAAGCATAAATTCAGAATTAACATTAGACTAAAAAGTAGCTGAATGTGTTTTAATGGATGTCCCCACTGACTTTAGTATCTAGTAGCCAGACAGGAGGGAAAAAAAGCATACAGATTAGAGGATGTTATGAACCTTTCTATGAAAAGTAATATAAAAGTTTGCAAAGGTGCCTGGCTTACATTTTTACTCAGAAAACTGCAGAACAGATTAGACTGGGGCGAAAATCACTCGACAGTCCTGTTCAATGTCTATCTACTAATTGCAGCCAGTTAGGAAGAAGTAAAAGATCCAGCTCTGTTTCATCTGATTTTGTAAAAATAAAAAAAAAGGGAAAAAGAAAAAGAAAAAAAAAAAAAAAGGAAAAGTGGTGCATGATTTTGATATAGAAGGACATCTGCAAATGATGAGAGGTTTACTGAAGTATTTCATTTCAGTAGCGGTAAAAAGAGCCTACTGCTCAAATCATTAACTGGCTAAAAATCGAGCATTCTTCTCAAAGACTTTACAAGTTTACGTTAAGCATGCTTTCAGTTGTCAGGCTCCTGTTGTGACATATTGTTTGAGTCAGACTTCATCAATCTACAAAGCATTACTTGAGGTCTGATGGCATGTGTGCACACCCAATATACTACATACAAATGGAAGTGATACAGGATTCTGTAATTACCACATTTCTTTTTAACCCATAAATATTTGGTGCATTAAAGTTCTGCCTTGAATTTTTCAGAAAGCAATTAGTTGGCTGCTTTATCTGCACAGAGTAGATAAAATATCACAGTATTGATAATTTTTCATGTGCAGATGTTTTGCTTTTAGCACATCTGTGTGCAATAAATCTATTTTCTGTGTAGGAATGGTATTTTATTATATGGTTTTATATGGGATCTTGATTAAGTAATTTCAATTAACTCTTTCTTTGGGAGCACACCAGAATTATTTGCAATAGCTGAGCATACCGCATATATGCCTTTTTGCATGTAAATACATTAGCCTATGGCTTTAAAAGAGCAACAGTTTTACTAATATTGCTTTATGCATAAATGGATAAATGATCTTTTGTGTAGTCTGCCTGGATTTTAGTTTTCTTATATTTCTCTTATTAGAGATGTGCTAGCCTAGCAGACTGGGTTTGCAGCTCGATTGTGGCATTGGCCATAAGGAATAGAAATGAGGGTGCACCGAGGGAAGAGTGGGAATGTTGGCTTCCTTCTGTCTGTCTTCTGCTAGTAATCTGTGAGCCAGGGCAGGGGTGCAGCAAGACAAATGCAAAACAAGGCCTCCTATACTGTAAAACCTATGTAAAGTGGCCTCTAAGAATAAATTTTGTACATTTGCTTGTACGCGGATTTCTGTAAAGTGTGGAGCAAGCGGTGTACGCCCCAGGCCCCAGCAGAACATTGGAGTAGTGAGGAAAGGAGTTAATCCACAACCTGATAGTTCACCCATGAGTAGCCAGGAATGGGTTTTGATTCGTTCTTCACTGTATTGCAAGTACCAGACACAGTGAGACTAAATCATTAGGCCAATGTGAGAGTTGAAGAATGCGAGGGCAGCGTGGTCCCTGGGGCAGCACCGGAAGGTACCGTGTCCAGTTCTTCTGCAGCATCTCACTTCACAGAGGGTCTGGGAGAATGTAACTCCTGCAAACTTTTTGGTTCATCTCCCAGAGCCGTTACCCAAGCGATGCTAAAGCAGCCGCATGAGGAGCCTTCCTCAGCTGCAAAACCACAGGGTCCCTTATCTAATTCTCCTCACTGAAAAGAGAACCGCTCTTTCTGGCAAGGGAATCTGGCTGTAACGATGGATCCACGTGAAAGAAGATACCTCTCCCCTGCCAGTCCCTTGCAGTTCTCTCTGTGGGAAAGCAGGATAGGCAAACAGCAAGCATTTTCCTGTCTTCAGTGATTTGTTTTTCATTTTAAATAGCTAAGTGGACAATGTGGAGGTTTTTGTGATATCTGTGGTCAGTGGACAACAAATTGCTTCCTGACCATATGACCATCCAGCAGGTAGCTACATGACTGTTGTGCTGGGATTTTTTTGTTTGTTTTGCTGGGTTGTTTTTTTTTCTGCAGTCAACTGCCATATCTCAGCAACCAACTAGTTAACTTTATTAGCAAGCAGAGCACTTTTGTATGAATATGGATAGTTCAGAGGCTTTGGCACCTGTTTTTCCTACTGGTCCAACCAAATTTGAGAATTTCCAGGCAATAGTGCAAAGATTTTCTGTCCTTTAGCTGTTTGCCTGTGAGGGGTCATTGTTGATTGTCTACATATATAAATATATGTACGTATATAAACAAACATGTTCAGAGCTGAAACAAATCTGCTCAGAGCTGTTTGTTTGGGAGTTTCTCTGCTGATACCAAGTGTCAAGTGTTTTCTCAAATATTTTATACATAGTGTCTGTGTCCTGGTGCAGCCATACTGAGCATATATTATATATTTCAAAAATCTATTTCTAGACACTATTCCAACTTTTTAAGTAATGCTCTATGTCCTTGTGAACTGATCTCTGGTAATGTATTCAGTAGTAACCCTAGGCATCAAAAGTGGTTTGGTTTGGTTTTTGTTAGTATTGCTGGTTTAAAACAGAAACATGTGCTGTTTTCCAAGCATATGATGTTACCTAGTGCTAACAACATGACCATTCTGGGGTTTATTCTGTATTTCATGAGTCTGTGTATCGATGTGTATGGCCTGCCTAGCCTGAGAAGCGCTGTCTGTGAATCTGACCACTGCCGCAGCTAAGCCCCAATAAAGACCAAGTGCTATTTCTAGTCATGGCTGAGTGGTGCTACACTGTGCCCAACATAGTCTGTCCCAGGGCCAGGGCACAGAAACCATCGGTACCAGTCACACTTCCAGCCTTGAAGGCTGGGTGTTTTGTGGGGTTTGGTTGGTTTGACCAGTCTGGGACTCAGAAACTGGGAACCAAGGGGTTAGAAACCTTTGTGTGTTGCACAGCTGGAGAACCTGTGTGGCCTGAATGGTGATCCCAAACGTAGAAGGAAACCTCCCCAGGTTTGCGGGACATTGCAGTTGCTAGTAACAAGTGCAAGGGAGCTTTTTAAACTCTTTTAAGAGAGATATACTGGTTCAGTAGGTAAGGAACAAGGTAAGTCAGCATTCTTGGTTTCTATCCCTGGCTCTGCCAGCTGCTTGCTGTGTGACCTTGGGTGAAAGACTTATTCTCACAGTGTCTCAGTTTACGCATTAGTGAAATGAGAGTAATGACACTTACCTATCTCGCTGGGGCTTTTTGAGGCTTAATTAATTGATGTTTGTAAATCACTTTGTGATCCTCTAGTGAAAGTTATTAGAGAACTGCCAAGTATTTATCCTCTCCGTGTTTTGTTGGTTTTTTTTTTTCTTCCTGCTAGTCTGCACACATCCATCTAATATCTAAAAGCATGCTCACAGCTAGCAACAGATACTAGCCAAATTGCTCTTAAGAGGAGATGTATGGAAGCTTTTACAAAATTACTTTTGCAAATTGCTATGCTTTTTGAAGTACCATGTGCAGGGATGCTATGAAACACAGGAGCAAGTGTCTGTGCTACTCACTAAACTGACTGTGGTTGTGATTCCTCATGTAATATCTTTCAACAGAGCCAAATGTGTAGGAGTGTTTTGAATTTCAGATGTGCCTCTTTTTAATTGATTTGCCTTCAGAGAATTCTTTGGGAGTTCTAAAACTTTTTCCTATGTTTTTGATTTCATGTAGACCTGTCAGTAGTTGGAATGTATGCCTATTAGATTGGGACAGCAGATGAACATATAGATTTATTAGGATTACTTAATTTGCAGTTTCCTCTCAATCTAGGAGGAGCTTACACACCATCTCCTGCAAGAGGTTCAAGGTGGCCAAACCCTTCAAGTCTTACAAAACATTGTGGAAGTACAAGGTTGCATCCTTACACGTACAGTATTGTCATAATTTAAATCCTCAATTGCTTTGCCAGTGTAAAGGAGCTACATTCTGTCCTGGGTAACACAACTGAGAATGCACATGTGAGGAAATATGATCCAGCCCTACTCAAAATTACCTTTTCAGAAGTAGGAGCATTTCTCCACCGCTGCTCCGAGTGGGCTGTGCTGTGCCTGGAGACTGGGCAGAGCACCAGTCTGAGTGCAAGGTCAGGAGATGGTCACTGGGTGGGAGAATCTGCTGCTCAAAGTGGTGGAACTGGGCATCAGAAAGTACATCTGAGGAGCCTTTGAGGAATTTGAATGCTACATGTCACAATAAGACGGGAAGTGATCCAATTTAAACTAAACTTCTCAGCCTTTGTATTTCTTGTAGACATCGGTACCAGCATTAAAGAACATAATTTTTGCCCCTATAAAAACTGTGCCTGTTTAGCGAAAGGAAGTGTATGTGTTGCTGCATTATGTTGTTAACATATGTTCTCATATGGAAATATAAGGACAGGCTCTGCCAGGGGTCAGGAGGAAAAATCCTATTCTGTCCTTGCATCAGGTGGCCTGGAGAAGCCTGTAAGACAGGCTTTTGCTCCTCTAGTCCTCTTCCTGTGTTCTGCCTTTAGCCCTGGCCCACTTCATGCTCCCAGTGTGATTATCGGTTTCTTCTTTAGCTCATGCGGACTTGTTGTGGAGCCAGGCCTTGGAGAGGACTTGGACTGCGATACCTGGGCTGTAAGCAGTGCCCCAGCTCATCAGGTGAAGGCAGGAAGGGTACAGACCTCCTCATACACCAGTTGTACCAGTACAAATGTATGCCTACCAGTGAGTGTAAAACAGAAAGGCACTGTCCCGAGGTCACTCATAACACCATATAGCATCCTTATGCCTGTTCAGCTCAGCACATGATACTAATGTATCATGAGGAAAAAGCTCAACAACAGTGGAATACGAAAGAATGTAAAAATGGAACAAAACCCCCATCCCCAAAGCTCTGAGCACAGGCCAGACCTTTATGAGCCTGCTGAGCCTCCAAACCTTCCTTTCCCAGTGGTACAGCTCATCTCCTGGTGTTTTTCTTTCTCAGTAGCCACAGCTGGAGGAAATAGGAACATGCTAAGGGGTTTTATTTCTTGCTGGAATTAAATGTAGAGATATTGATATTTCCTGTTAGAAATAAGTTTAGAGAAATAAGATCAACACAATGTTCCTAAAATGAATGGGACTGCTCAGGTACCCCAGCTTCAAGTCACTTCTTGGCCTTCCTGTGGCTGCAGGAAGCCCCTAGCTGATGATTGCCCTTGGGGCAGCTGTTTCCTGAATCTGAAGCAGCTGGGGGCTGAACACACTGACAGATATCCTTGAGACCTGTGTGTTGCACATGGTATTGTGCAAGAGCCCAAAATATTATATTTCCTACTCTCTCCAAGGCCTCCCTGCCTCCCATGGCATACAGATGGTAGAGCTGTCCCAGAACAGGGATGTCCTCGGTGCTGTGGTGTACCTGGAAAATTTGGGCTCCTCCTAGTTTCAAGACTATATGGCTTCCATTTCTTTTCCTACTAGTTGGTGTTTTCTCATGAAAGACACCTCAGTGGAAAAGTCTCAGCCAGCAGAGCCTGTCACTCTGCATTTTCCTTTCTTGTGTTTCAGGAGCATCTCTGCACTTACCAGCTGAAAATCAGCCCTAATTTCTAGCAGTATTAAATAAAAGTGATCATCACAGCCAGTGTGTAGGAAGGAATGCAGAGAAGCCTAGTGAGTGTGAGAATTAGAACAATCTGGTTTTACTCAAAACTGCATCAGATTCGAGGATCAGCAGAGTTCTTGTAAATGACATGTATTATCTAATACTGTTCTGTCCTCTCCTCCATGCTCATCTTCCTGTTCACTTTTGGTTTGTTGTTTGAAGCTTCATCCCCTTCCTACTTCAAATTCTCTTTACACAGGAGTGCATTCAATCTTACTGCTGCTTGCGTTTGCCAGCCGAGCCCCTTCCACGTGGACCCCTTCAGAAAACCCGATCGTCACTGATCATGGGTCCATTGGCTGGTGACATCATCACTGCTGATGTTACCAAGGCATGTAGCCTGTCAGCCTGGTTCACATTTAAGTCCCAGTAGGTTTCCTCTGGTGGCAAAATGCTTGTTTGTTTGTTCATTTTTTAATTTGAATCATTTCTGTGATGCAGTTTTGGCCTGGGCACCGTGTATAGATGAGTTTTGCAAACGAGCTGTTGCTCAGGGTGGGAGTGATCAGCTCGGGAGTGATGGGAACTCCTTAAATTGGCTTTGCTGTTGCTGAAAATCCATTTTGCAATTACTCTTTCAGAAAACTTTACATAGAATTAAGTACTGCTATTGACAACTGAGCTGTCAGAAGCTTTTTCTTTTAAGCACTGCTGGTATTGCACTATATTGACTGGAGACTGGAACATGCGTGAAATACTTAGTTCTATCCAGTGAATGGATTCGTTTTGAATATATCTAGAGTTTGGGGAATATCTTTCAACAGCTGTTAACAACAATGGGAAGAGCACAAAACACACCCAGATAATACAAGATAGTAAGAATACTATTATCTGTGGGGTATTAATACTCCTGTCACTGTTGGTAGCACCAAAATATAGTGCAAGTTGGAAGAGTTCCCAGGCAAGTCTAGAGCATGTAAATCATGTGCACCATTTTAATTTTCCAATGCTAAACAAATCACCTTCAGATCAACAGAACTCTAAATACAATCCAGTAACCATTTGGTGATTGATTTTTAACTTTGACTCTAAACATACACTTTTGGAAACTTATACTTTATTTTTATGAAAGTCTTTTATGGTAGGTGCAGTTTATTGGCATTCTTAACAATGACTGGTTTCACCGCAGAGAAGAAACAAAAGAAAGACAGGCTTGAGCTGCTCTGGCAAATAACTGGAAGGTAGGGATGGACAAGAGAAAGAACAAGTCCTCAGATCCTAAATAAATGATAATGTGTGCATTATTGAACTAGTATTTCCATTTAGAAAAGGGTAGAATGCAAAACACTCAGAATAAACCTCCAGAGCTGAGTGCACTGAGGTATATTCAAAGCTCAGACTGTGCAAACTAATATAGGAAACATACCTGTGTCTCCTACCCTGTTTTATGGGTAGTTCTGATGGTTGCAGTTGCTTTAGTTGTCTGGTTTATCGTAACTCCTTGTTTCATGGTCCAATGCACAGAGTACACCCTAAATTTATTTTTTCTCTGTATTATTTCTTCAGTAATGACCTTGTTACATACTGCTTGTGTCACCAGTAGTCACACTCTGTAGGTGATGTTTCGTTACGTTCTTTTAGTTGGTGGGAAGATGGTAATGAAGAATGCTTGGGATAGGACTTTAGACTGAAAATAAGAGTTCGATTCATGGTCCATCCATGTTAGAGAACTCCCAACCAATTGTTTAGCCATTTTCTGGTGAGAAGATAAGGGATTGGCTCCCCTCAAGAGATGCTCATATCCTGCACTGGACCTGGCCTTTCGTGTATCCAAGTGAAATTTCCATACTTCACAAAGGGAAATGCTTCATGTGTGCCTGTGTGCTTGCACACGATGGTATTAAATACCATACAAAACTTGCCATAAAGAGATCTCAGAAAGGGCATCCTGGAGTATGCCATGTTGGGGCAATGTTTCACAACAGACTTGATAGTCAGGAGAAGCCTACGAGGGAAGGGCAAGGATAATTCAGTAAATTAAGCCTAGACATAGATGGACCGTGGAAAGTTATTCAAATAAAAGAGCCTCTCTCTTAAGATTTCCCTCTTTCCCTCAAGTATTTCTGCATCTTGATATTCTTTGCTCACAGATTTATGTCTTGGAGAGGTCTGAGCTCATGAACCTGATGGCAGGACTGAAGCCCTGTCTTGGCCAGGGCCAGTCAGGTACTCAGCAAATATCTGCTGTTGTATCTGGCCCAGTATCTAGTTATAACATATTAAAAATAAACGCTCTGTGAGAAATAAAACAGGTTTTTTATCTTTTGAAATTTATGAAGCAAATAGTGCCTGTGTGTGTGCATACAGGCTTCCCCAAAGAGCACTGCTTAAATGGCTGTTTACAAAGTTAGATAGCTGTTGGGAATTCACTGGGAAGTAGGCTTAAAATACAATTAGCTTGCTGTGCAAAAATCATCACAATAGCTTTGACACTTCCTTATTGACTGAGTTTGCAGGGGTAGCAGTGAAATTATAAAAGAAATCTACAAGCCAACTATGAGTGTTTATTTAAAAGAGGACTTTCAGCTAACCTGTTGAAGTATGTACCACTGAAGTACTTGGGCTGTAATTAGTGGGGTCCTAAATAAGATAAGCGTGGCAATTTAATTATCAGATAATTTTAGCACATGTTTAAAAGGATTCCAACCTGATAAGAATTGCAATGATGTTTTCTACTCAGTAAAAATATCAACATCTAAATATTTAATACAACCACAGGAAATTTAAATGAAGTAAATTTTCAGAGAAAAATGAGGTGAACCACTTCCCACAGCAATATGGTTGAAACAGGGTTTCCTTTTAATTTTTGATGAATATTTGTTCTTCTGAGGGTTACATAAGTGATATCACAAAATTCTAAGCCCTCTTTTTCCCCTCCTCTGTGATACAACTAAAGGTACATTTAGCTTGCATGTTAATTCAGAAATGCACCTAGCCAATAGCTCTGCTTAACAAAACTGTGCCGCAACTTTATGATGTGAACTAATCTCTGAGCTGAGAATCTTCTATTCGTTTTGCTCATGAAATCCAGCCATACTTTATATAAGAATGCAGAGAAGAAAGACAAATGGTTTATCCTCTAAGCCACCCAGCATCCTGTTCTTGATATTTCAGTAACATATGCTAACATATGCTTTCCTCAAGAACTTCAAAAACATGCTTTTAGCAGCAATGAAAATCGTACCATACATCGAATTCAACTTTAAACCTCATAGTTTACCTCTAATACCATTACCTCATGTATAGAAGAAAATGTAAATCTAAAATATGCTGGTGATTATAACCTTTCTTCCTGACAGACACTGTAATATAAATGCACATAAATTGAATTTCTTCTTTAAAGAAATTTGAATACCTTTGGAGCATTTTAGCAAATCATCTCCAGCCCTTATGGCACAACTTCAATGGACTGTGGAAAAGTGCTCTCCCTATGGCATGACTCCTGCAATAGAAGGACATAGCAAGGCAGAGACATGCCAAGAAAAATAGAATGTACTCCATTGATATTCAAAATTTATTTTATTAAACTTGCACAAAAGACTGAAAAACTGGAAGCCAGTTTTATTAGAAAAGGCATTCTAATATTAACTGTGTGAGTGCTGCTTGCATTGCTTGTCTGGAAAAAATAGCAATCGAAGATATACAGTTTGACTTTGCTCCCTCAGAGAGTTGTTTGATTCCTTGTGTTAACCATTAAGTCAGAAACTGAGAGAGCAGGTATGTGGCGAGTAGGAGATCCTGATGCCTCAGATGAGAATTCTTCAGAGGGATTCTCCCTTGGGGGAGCAATGAGTGCATTTGAGCAATCCTGTGCTAATTAGTAAATATGCCAATTGGTGGATAAGAGCCATATTTCAGAATTCTGTTTCTAAGGGAACATATGGCAATGTTCCTGAATACCATCAGCTGTCAGTGTTTATCTTAGAATAGGGATGGGAAATAAAGATGCCAAAAAAAGTATTTTTCAGAGCGGCAAATACTAATATTTCCATAATATGTTGGAAGGATAAACGAACTGAAGTTTTGTAAGTGTTTGGTTGAGTGGAGAAAGGCCAAGTTTGCTCTGAATTGGTTGGATCACTTTCCTGTTAATCAAAACAAGGCAGGTGTTTACTTTAGCAAGGTGGGATGCTTCAGTGTCTTAAAGATTTTACCTCCATCTGCATAGTGCAATGTATATAATTTAGGGTAATCTTGGGAGTTGAAAGAACTGCTCATTGATGTAGACTTGCCACATGATATATTTTAAGATGATCTACTGCCAGGTAAACACATGGGTTAAGAGAATTACCTCAGTGGTGAAATATTGCCCTTAGCCTTTGGCTCCACATATGGTACAGACTTTCCAACTTCAGAACTTCAGAAATTGGTAAATGCTGCAACTTGTCAATAGATATGATGTGTGTGTGTGTGTGTTTGTGCCAACACTGCCCCAGTCTACCATTACGGTTAATGGTCTGAACGTGGTTTTATTCCTACTATAACCACCTATTTTCAGAACATTATAATTTATGCATAAACATTTCCTCATGACAAAGATTGCGGCTGTGACGTAAGCCAAAAAACTTTTCTTTGAAGAAAACCTATTTTGACAGGAAGTTTACAAGTAGAAAGGTATTTATAGTCTGAAGAAGTATCTTTTCATAGGGAAGTTATGAATAAGGACCTCATTTATTCATTTTTCTGAGTGACAAAGCATGGGCATCTGACGCGTACATGAAGCAGGTCTATGGCGTTGGACAACACCAGTGTTCTTCCAGAGTCCCATTCCATTTAAGCAGGATCTAATTTTTCATTATAAAATATGTCACCATCCTCTCTATTTCTCCATTCTAGTTAGAAGAGGGAGTAGGTAAAAGTTTAAAAGCTTCCCAGTGGCTTAGGGCCAGATGAGTTAAGACTCTAAATGCTTTTAAAATCTGGCCTTCAGATTCATTCTCAATAAAGCAATGAAGGCACTTAAGACCCTGAGTCTCACTGAGAGTCACGGCGATTTAGAATCCTGTACACCAGAATTAGAAGTGTCTGAACATTCAAATAATCACTTTACTTGTTTTTCAAGTGCACATAGGCATTTGTTCTGTGCTTTCAGGCACCTGAATGCACTTGGGAGTCTCACGCTAAAACAGGTCTGAACATCTTGTGCTCAAAATGTGAGCTGATACCATGCCAATTCAGCTGGAGCAATGCATTTGTCTATGCTAGCAATTTAAAGTAAAACTTGTCTGAGGTTTTTATATGACTATTTAAATCTAAATTAATTCCCCATCCTACCTATAGCAAAGATGGGAGGAGCTCACGTGCAAATGCCTCAAGCCAATGCTCTAATTCAGCTAATGCAAGGAAACGGCTGGTGGAGATGCAGCAGTAATGCTGCTGTGAGCCTTTAGTGCAGGCAGGGGAGCCCCCTGCAAGAGATGAAATTGTGGAGTCATTGTGTCATCCAGCACTAGCCAGGAGAGTGGGAATCAGGGACACGCAGGACTGTGGGTAGCCCTTGATGCCAGGACTGTGGGAGACACTAACACAGAACTAATCTGGGCACAGCTTGCCTGGAAGATTTTCTTGCTTTCTCAACCCCTCTGCAACAGTCCGTGGTTGAAGCCAAACACAGCCCACTGATGATGATCCATAGTCTATGGCCCAGTAATTGTTTTAATCTGATGAATCGCAGCAGGCACTGCAGGGGGGACAACGAGCTATGCAGAGCTGCAGGTCTGCACTGAACATGCCACTTCTCAAGTCATACTGGCCCAGAAGACAGCCCAGCACACCCAGCCAGAAGTGCTTGTGGAAAGAAAATCAGTGTTTGGAAATACAGACTAGAAATTGTTTGATAAAATGGCTACTTTTTTTCTTCTGTCAGGTATAAAAAAAAACCCCATAGAGTAACTCAGAACGCTACAGGGCTGCCTGCTTTCTTGACTTTATCATGACTCTCACATAGGTCTATCTCCCAGATTCGAAGGGCGGTGT
Organism: Actenoides hombroni; assembly: GCA_024336885.1. NCBI lineage: Eukaryota > Metazoa > Chordata > Aves > Coraciiformes > Alcedinidae > Actenoides > Actenoides hombroni. The sequence goes on from WUAM01000047.1 coordinate 5,736,617, forward strand.
ATTCTTTAGTTAGTAAATGTATAGCCCATGCAATGGCCAAGCAAAGCTTGATGATGTTGAAGTTGACAGCTTCAAAAAATGGAAGGAACATAAAATGATCTCTAAATTTTTAACCTTTGGGTCCCATGATTTTTAAGGCAAGCTTCTAATTTTGAGGCCTGGGTCATGATATGTGGATATTTGGGGTTGGTGGTAATGTAAAGAATGATAAAGTCATTTGAGCATCTGCCTGTCAATTCTCACATTTGAAAGATCAGGTCTTCCTGGAAGAATACTTGTTCCCTTTCAGTATTGATGTATTGATTAGACTGCTGTGTCTTTGGCGCCTTATTGTTTCTTTTGGAAATCTGAAATACGTTTTAAAAATAAATACATGATCTCCCCTTTCCCCAAGCCCTGTAAAGACGGTCATCTGGAGATAATCTTTAATCACAACTCTAGGCTCTGAAACCAGGGTTTACAGCAGGAATGCCAACAAAATTTTAACTGCGCCATAATACAATAGTTATGTAAATACAGTACATAATGTGCTTAATATGCTAATCTCTGAATATCAGGAAGCAAGATCTCACTGGAGCAGAACTCGGCTATGGCCTAACAGCCTTTTGCTTGCAGAAAAAAAAGCGACTGAATTGCTAAGCCTGGAAGTGCGAGCTGCTTCTCCTGGTTAGCCCTGGCATTTCTGGGAGAGCGAACAGCACTTCTTAATTTTCACTTCAACCACTAGCTGCTTTTTTTTATGGTATGTCCTGCCAGTTAGGCTTGATGCTGCTATGTTTTTGATGATTTATTTTCGTTTGACAATAATGTAAAATACAAACCATCTGATGCAAGGTTTTAGCTCCATTAGCTGGGAACCACAAACCTATGCCATGTCACTTTTTCTTTTCATAGTGCTGTTTCAAACTTACTGGCATAATTGATCGATCTTTATCCTTGTCTGGATTAAATGATGGTTTTGGCCAGAGTTTCATACCAGGATGCCAAATTTTCTTATTCCTATGACTTCCATCTCTGTGTTGCACAGGACAAGCTAAATAATATTCAAATGCCTCATTTGTAAACACACAGTTATGTACACAAAACGTGCTTCTTACTCTCTCCCCAGTTTGGCTCTACTGTTACACTAGTGATGGCTGTTGGCATGTAGACCAACTAATTTGTGCCATGCCAGCACTCCAAAAAAAAAAAAAGCTGAATTAAATTGAGCCTGGAAAAGGTACAGCCTAATGTTTTTAAAAAGTGAGTCCCTAAAAGCATACATACAGATGGGTTTCTGTTAAATACGTGTATCTATGCACACGCTTCTCAGCCAATATATGGATTTTAGTGAGGATCCAGTTAACAGAGATAGGTTGGCACATTATTCCTGAAGCAGTTCTTCCATTACATAATGGAGCTCCCTAGACATAAGCAAAGCAGCCCTTCTCAAACTTATGGGACAAAGGGATGACAGCCAGCCCTTACTCCTCTCTCCTGTAGTCTGCTGCAGAGAGGTGGGGGGAAAGAAGGACAGCCTGGTCTATGCAGTGGATCCATCTCCTGCCTATGGAGTCACACCATGAGATGGAGCCATGGAAAGCTGCTTTGCAGGGGCCAGGGCGGGCTGGGGGAGCCAGAGGTTGTGCAGGGGCCTGGAGCCACTCTGTAAATACACAGTTTGCACCTTTTGGCTGCAGCGGTCCATTTGTTTATCGTTGACTGTCAAGAGGCAATTTCAGCAGCTGTAAAAATGGTATTTCTTACCTTGCAACAGGTGGTTTCTCATATCTAGCTTAAAGTGTGATAGATCCTTTTCTGAAAAACAGTAATGCAGTTTACCCTATGTGAAGCTTAACATACATGTCCTATCATCCACGTGCAATAGCCACCTCACACCCCAGACTGGGAAGCATTAGTAAGTCACAGAGAGTCAGTAAGAGTTTCTTGTGTAACGAAAGCATCTTCAACCCACTAGAACATGTCATGCAACAGAAAAAACTTTTAATCTTTTTGGAAGTAATCTTGCTGTTTAATGCACACAGGTGTTTCAGTCTAGCTTCCTTCAAAACACAGAGGAGATATCAGAGTGAGGCTCTGTCTTTCCAACTCTCTTAGCCCAGTAGTGCTTATTCACATTTTTTGGATCCATGTACTCTAATACTCTCTGTAGCAATGAATGAGTGTGGGAAAATAAAAGATCTTGGTACACAGCAGAAAGAAACAGAATGAAATTGGACAGTGAAAAACCTTTTTCACCTTTTAAACCTTCCCTTCACATCTATGGGCTGTTCAGATGAGTTAATCACAAGCCAACCAATATTTGCTGCTAACTAAGAGGATGGATAAAAGATCTGGGGGGGATGCAAAATGAAGTAAGCTTGATTATGTCAAACTTGCCAGGTTTCTGAAACTAATTTTTTGTAGGGGAGGCATTGGAGGCAGTTGTTGCTGTGTGCCTGGGGGAGGAGGGCCACTGGTGTTTCTTTGTGGAGAACCTGGTGAGCTGGTTCAGTTTATGCAGGGCTGCAGGTTTTGGCTAATTCACAAAGCAAAAAGTAAAATCAAAAGGAAATATCATTTCCTCAAGTACAAGGTATTAATATCCTGTTCAATTTAATTTCTGCCTTCTGTTATTGTGAACCCTTTAATACGTAGTGTCAGCTTGGCAAGGATTTTCCAACAGTATCAAAAGAGAATTTACCCCTGAAATATTGTCACAGGAATTGCTGCAGCTCTCAATAACATAGTCTCCCAAGCAGCAGCAGTGGAGATGGCTGCTGCAAGGAGAACAAATCCCCCTTGGGCGAGGTACTGCCCAACAGTCCTCAGCAGCCTAACAATAATATCTAAGGAGGGAGGCAAATTAATACAAGCTGGATGCTGCAAGTGCCTGGGCATGTGGATGTAGAGCCCAGGCATGAGGCTGACCAACAGGAGCACAGTGAGGGGTAAGTTCTGGGCTGGGTGCTGGTGATTTGGGGCTGCACAACCCTCCTGCACGCAACGTGCTGAGAAAGCCTGGCCTTGGACAGGGAAGCACAACTATTGCGCAAGGAGCCTGCTTACCCAACGCAGAAAAATATTTCTTTGTGTTGGGAGGTGAAGCAGCTATGTACTAGGAAGCCAGAGTGCTCTGAAAGACTGTCTCACACTATTTAAAAGATAAATATTCTCCCTGTTCAACTTATATTGATTTTTCTGATTAAAGAAGAAGGGCATTTTCACAAAGATACTTCCTGCCTTTAAAATATCATAGATCTTGTGTTAAATTGCCCAGCACTGTTTTCATGAAATGATATTGTTACTGCATGTTTGCTCCTGCTCAGATGAACCACAGATGGAATCTGCCTACTTTCAGTCTTACATTAGTCATAAAACCACCAAAAACGATTTATTAAGCTGAGATTTGAAAACAGAGCTGAATTCCCCTTTTCTGCGGTTTTTAGATTCTGAGTTTTGGGCTGGTTTATTTGCAGGACACCAGAGCCTGCAGAAATTGCCACCTTCTCAGGAATTACCCATCAGGAAAAATAAAATATTTCAGTGCTTACTAGTATCAATTTCATCAGTAATTTCAGAATTTTTCTCCTAATGTTGAAGAGTAGGATAAAAATAGAAGAAATTGAGGGTAGATTATGTTGGTAATTCCTACCTCTTTCACCCTTTTGGGGTGAAAACTCAGTTATGAGTTTTATTTTTCTGTTTGAATCCTGAAGAACCAACTAAACCAATGTTCTGTGAAGGCCTTTTTCATTCCTGCTTTATTAAGGTATTTCTCCACAGTGACCCTTTTTATTTATATCCTTAAAATATTTCCTTTGGAATTATCTCCATTTCAGAGATGACCTGTAGCTTCAAGTCACCAATTATATGACTTCAGTAGAACTTTATTTTCACTGAATGGCAGCTAAGATATGATGTACTTTTTTTCTTTACCAAGATCCATGGCTCAGGTATTTCATGTTGAATGAACAGCACGACTGACTTACCCTCCATTCACCATCTGCCCCTTTTTTAAAAAGTAATTAGAGAGTCTCTGTCCCTGCAGTGGCCAAACCACTTTTGGTATCTGCTATTATTTTCCTGCAATAAGTTTACAGGATGTTGCAAAATATTATGAAGATGCAGCTTATAGAGCTCCATTTTCATGCTGTATGTGAACAGTGTTATACAAGTCATGTGGCAGCTCAGACATGTGTTTTGAGGTTTTTGGTGTGTCACTCAAGCCCCTTGGCCCTCTGTCCTTTGTATGGCTGGATGATGAGTTTTATACTGGCAGAATATGCTGTTTGTGGAAAATAGATTTTTGTGTGGAGGAGCTGCCAACATACTTCCTTAGACTGTCATCAAAATACAACAAATGCCGTCAGGGAAGCCTTGTTCTAAAACGTGTGCTTTTGTGCAGGAGTGTTTGTGTGTATCCGTGTATGTATTCAGGGCTTTGCTAAAATTTAATAATAATAAACCAGTAGACACATGTATCTGTAACTCAGCACTCTCTTCGACCCATCTGCAGCCATCACCTTCAGATCTTTTATCTCAAGCTAATGACAGTTGTGCCTTCAGCAGTCAGCGGTTCCTGGCAAATTCCTGGAGCTGGCCAAGATGACACAAACCAGAACTCCTAGAAATATCCAATATTGTTCTGACTTTTGGCATTATCGTCACAAAACTTATTCATTTTTAATTCTGTTTGGCATCTCTGAGAGCTTATGATCATATGACAGGATCAGTTTCAGTATGAGCATTCTCTTAAATACAAAACCATCCAGTTTTCACATTTTAAACCTCAAAATAAGTACATAAACTCAATGATTCTCACCTGCCATATGACTGCACAGCAGCTTGTTTAATTACTTTGGGCCTAAACTTACTGTAGATTAAAAAAAAGAGAGCAAAATTTGCATATAATGCAAGTGCTTCATTTTTAAGCACTTTGAGCTGTAAAATGTTACTTTACAACTTCACTCTGCTTCAGTATTTTACCATTTGAAAATATAAATTATAAGGGGCACTCTTATACTAGTGACTTTGGAAAGTATAAAATCAATGCCTTCTCTATTTTCTGACTTTTATTAGCCCAAGAGTGGGAAAGTATAACATTTAAAAATACATACAACCTATTTTTGTCTCTGGGCTGTTGAGAAAGCTCTGCTTTGCTTTTGCCCAGAGACATGGGAAAGAGTGATGGATAGTCGGAGAGGGCAACCCATCTCTTTTATTCCCACTGTGCTCTATAATTTGTAATCCTTATTGTGTCTGCAGCTAAATCTGAGGCATTCCAGAGCCTAGATACTGTGTGCAGTGGGGTCCAGCCGACAGCGCACTGGGCTGGGAGGCAAAAGATCTGGTGCCAGAGGTCAGGGACCGAACAGGGAGTAGGAGCCCAGGGATCAGTCCTCTGTGGTTCTGGAGCTTGTGCAGGGCTCCGCACCAAAAGAATTAGAGTATAAAATGCTGCCAAGGCAGAGTGAAAGCCTCTTGTTTTTGCTTTGCACTGGTAAGGATTGCTGCAAGAGGCAGCAATCAAACCCTCCTCGTGGCAACCACGCAGTCATTCCCCTGCACTGTTTCCCCAGCAGCCAGGTATGGATAATGATGCTTTTCCACGCTCGAGATCTGGGGATGAAAATTTAAGTGACTTTTTAGTGATGTTTCTCAGCTTTTGGATCCTGCATAAATAATATCTTGATAATGGTTTGTTATTTTGCTTTGGTTTCTTTTCAAGCATTGTCAAGTGTTTTTCTGAAGTACATTAAAATGCAGGAGGGATATCTTGCAGTCAGGTACGGCTCTGCTAGAGAACGGTAATGGGGAGAAACAAGCGTCAACAGATAGGCAGGCAGTCGTCTTGATCGTACATATGTTTTAACTTGTGGAAAGACAAGAATAGTCTTCATGCCAGAGATGTCTAAAAGCTCACTGAGTTGTCATCTCGATAAACTGTCAGTCAGGACCTTTGTCATTTTGTTACGGTCTCTTGTGTGGCTTTATTCACCTCCCTCTGCACTTTATTGTAGGGGAAGGCAAAAAAGTCCTAGGTATCTTATTTTTTTATCTTATTTCCACAGAGCCTTAATCTGTTTTACATCTGTATGTGACTGAAGAAAGGTAAGAAAGGGTGAAAATGGATCAATCCACAGTAAAGCAGTGGGAGAGCTATTTAGTACTGTTGAAATAACTCCTGTTCTATCCTGACAGATCTCAGCGCTAGAGCTTCAAAACCACTAGCAATCCTATGGAGGGATTTTTTTTTAAGTGAAGCTCTAATATTCCCTCTTGGTACATTTTTGAAATTGTACATATGTAGGTTTACTAGAAATATTTAGGAGAAACAGCTGGACATTACAAGAAAGCTGTCTTTTATACTTAATCTTTTCATATGACCTGGTTCATATTTAGAACATATTTTCCTTCAGCTTTTCTCCTTCTAGCACCCATCTCCTCAATCTTCTGTAGTTTGCATTTGTGTCTAAACATGCTTTCAAATAAGAGGTCAGAAAAGATTGAGTGCAGAATTTTGTCAGTGCTAAGGGCCTGATTCTGCACTCCTGACTAATAGTCAGGAGTCTAATAATCAAAACTACTAAGAGACACCCCCCCTGTTGCCTGGATGAAGATCAGTCTAAAATCACCGCTCTGGGAGAAAACCTCAGGACTCCCACCCTGCCATTTTATACTTACATTTACATAGATAAAATATGAAGACTTGTGGTTGCCTCATTTGTATCCACAAATGTGTTTGCAACTGTCTTCAAATGACCACTCCTGCAGCATTACTGCGTGCCTGCTATGAATAGCCTGCTTTGGGATAAAGTTACTATTGCAACATGGCTTGGTCCAACAGAACATCAGTGAAACGCCGTGTTACCTCTGAGTCACTTCACTGGGCTCAGGGTAGATAAACAAATATCCCCAAAGTCACTGCTGTTATTAAATTGTTGTCTGGCCAATTCTTAGAGAATATGGAAAGTCCTAGGAGGAATTTTTTTCCCCTTATTTTCTGTTTCAATCTATGGGGCCGAACAGTTGATTCTAGTCTGGGACTCAACTGAGCATTTCAGTAACTTGTATTTTAATCAAAATCAGACATGTACGTGTGTGTATTTTCCTGCATCCAGCCCAGAAGCCCAACTTTTCTTTAGAGTATTTTGAAGCCATTACATTTAACGGGTAATGTGGTGCCTTCTGACATTATGAGACAATATTTATCTTCATTACAACAAAATTATGTCATCATTGGTTGCTTTAAACAGTATAAACTAATCAAGTAATAGGTTGCTACAGAAAAGCTATTAGGAATATCAAGACTGTAAGGATAATAAATGTCCATATTTTGCTGAAGAAATGTGTACAATAAAAACCAGTCCCTTGTCTCACGCTCCTTCGTACGAATTCATATTCTCCCTCATTTCCTGAAGTTACTGTTTTCTCCTGAAGAACAGGCTGCTGAAAGTTGTTCATCCAAGCCTAAGCACTTAACATTTGGTATATGCTTGTGTATGAAGATTGTGTCACCATGTTCTGTGATGACCATAGCCATACAAGTGTGACACGATGAGGTAAAATGCATTGTCTTTTGCTAAGCAGCCTTTTCAAATGGGGCTGACCTAACCCCATCAAGTGGAGCAATCAGCATCTGCAGTTATCATTCCCCTTTTACTGTGATGCAGACAGTCTTGGACTTTCTGAGGGGGAAGGCACTCAGCCCAGCTGGCTGGGACTCACCAGGCACAAGGCTGTGGCTTAATTGACAAGCTTCTAGTCCAGCACAGCCTGAAAAGCACATCAGTAGTATATGCTCTCTTGCTTCTCTGGTTTAGAAGAAGAAAGTACGTTTTCCTGACGAATGTGTTACAGAGCCCAGTTTACAATAGTCCAACCTGAAAATACTGAAGACATGAATGTGGGATTGTTATCCCAGCAGGAGAATCACAAGTGCAGATTGCGTCTGCTCCAGTGCTCAGTACCAAAGATGGATTCAGTAAGACCCAAAGGCAACGTAATATTTTAACTGTCCTGGAGAAAGAGCCCTGCAAATGAAGGCGAGCCTGTGTACTGCTTCATTCTTCCAGTGTTTTCTCCTTTCAGCCAGCATTGGCTTGTCAGGTTGTGTTTTAAGCCAGCTGTTCTTCATCCAGATTCCAGCCTCCCTCATGCACTAAGAGGTCTGGAAGACAGTGCTGGCTGTGCAGGATGAAAAGGATATGTCTTGGCGTATTGCTGGGCTATTAGTCCGTATCACTGCACAGTGATCCCTAGAGATGGCAAATGATAAATAGTCTGGACAGTAGTTAGCAAGTTAGAGCAAACTGGGACTAGCTGGTAGCTAGGGAGGCCCTTGTCACGGAATGCAGATTTCCTGAGGGTGAACCAGGCTACCTTGGTCACAGAGCTTGCTCATTCACCTTCCCAGCCTGCTGTTCCAAATCAAATAGATTCCCCCCCCCGGCTTCTTTTCTGGGATAAATAAATCACACAATTAGAGAAACCAAACTGCATATAAATTCCATGAGAGTCAACCAACTGGAAAAATCTGACAGAGAAAACACATTCGTTTGCTTTTCATTTTTAAGAGTAGCAGGTCTTTCCCTCACAAATACAGTTAATCCAGTGGTCTTCGGCTTTTAAAATAGAAAACTTGTGATGTATCTGTCTTAAGATGACGTAGTAGAAAGATTTCTTTAGTCGCCTTTGCCCGCTGATGTCAAACCACACCACAGCAGGCTTCACATGGCTCTGCAGAAGTCACTTTGAGACTCTGCCACAAGCCCACCCTGCAGCTGTACAGAATACCTCCTAGGAGTGGGATGGAGATGTGTATTCCTGCTCTTTCTAAGAGGAAAAAAGTCTCTGCATTACAGACTGTGGATTCAAAGGTGATGTTTGGAAGGATTAGTGCTAAAATAGACTGTTCATTGACATTTCTAACTGGCCTGGGACAGGAGAAAGCCAGACTGGCCTCGTTGGAGCTCCCTTTCCTAGGTATGCCTTCTGAAGCTCTCTGCTTGACACTGATCCCCCTAGACTGGGTGGTGACACGAATGCCACAGGTTAGCTCTTGGATAACATATAGCTTGTGTCTAAGCCACCATTAGATTTAGAAAACAGAGTCATTTCCCAAAGCCCAGAGGGAGCAGAAGGGGAAGCAAAAGAGAATGGTTCTTAAAAAGTCTTATGTTTCTCTTTGGAAGAAAATTACCGTCATCTATCTTTCCTTTCTTGCAAGCTCCTGGAACCTACTAGTAGTGCCCTGCTGCTGGATTTTCAAACTTCTATTTTGCTGAAGAATATCTCTCTGATGCAGGTGCCAGTGTCATTTATCAGAAGATGATGTCAACATTCCTGTGTCATACATGACAAATGACAGCAGAAAGGAGTGCCCCTTGAATTCTCTTACTTTCACAAGGCTCTTTCCTCTCCTCAGTTAAATGACATTTTATTTCCTAGAGTGTTTCAGTTTAGACTTCTGTTGCCTCTAGAGAGAGGTACGTTCAAATTGACTGAGAATGAGTGATTAGTACTAGGCATTGAGCTACAAATTCAGTATTAGTGTAAATACAGTCTCACAGCAAGGGATGTAAACTTTGCTTTCATGTTTTTGGGGCAAATTCTGCCTCATCTTACACCTCGGAAAATGCCAGAGAGTTTTTCTGATGTATTCCCAGTGGCAGAACTGGATGGATATGAGAGCATCTCCCTCATCCACTGTTTCTAATGCTTTTAAAGAGATGACAGATTTTGAGTTGATGACAACTGCTGTATTCAGAAGTGTTTGCTCTGCAAAATATTTACCTGATCCTGTTCCAGTGGGACCTGGCAGCAGAAATCCGTGCTTTGACCCTGTTCTGTGTGTGAGCCTGATTTTAAAGGTAATATAGAAATTAATTGGGTCGGCATCCAGTGGCACGCTCGGTAAGCGGAGCACAGCAAAATGAAAGCTTGGGCAGTAAACAGGGAGGACAGAGCATATATGCTGCTTCTAATCCTCTTTTTCTTTGCTGCTTTCTATTCTTCTCGCTGGAAGAAGGGATTTGGACTCTTCTCTCTTAAGCCATGCATGTACAAAAAGGACTTTATTTTTAACTCATGTTAAAATCCTTTCTTGGACTAGGCAGCTACAGTTTTAACATGTTAGCTGACTGTGATAACCCGGAGGGGGAGCTTAGGGTTTATCTTGACCAGTAAATGGCTGTTAAAACTGCTACTACTTTGACTAACGCTTGTTAAAATATCGAGATGGACAACATGTGTTTTTCAAACCACACACCTGTACTCCTAATGGCAGCAAGGCCTTGGGGGAGGAAGTGAATCACAGAACCGCTGCTCCCTGCTCTTTCCACCCACTCAGCATTTGATTAGAGTGTATCTTTCTCTGTTAAAACATGCATGGAGCTGCCAACCCTGGGATTTTTTTGGTACTAGGCTTTCATGCTCACCAGGAGCATGGCTTGTCTTTGTTCAGCACCCAGTGAAGGGGCTGGATTTTCAGAAAAGCTTAGGATTCAGCAGCAGCCAGGGCATGGTTTGACATGTGCTTAAATAGCATCCCCCAAAAAAGCAAGTTTTTCCCATCCTGCTCTTGTCTTGCACTGCACAAGTCCAAACACTAATGCAGATAAACAAGGAATTATTTAGAGAAACTGATCCAACTGAAAAGAATCATAAATAACTTGATTTTTCAGTGGTACTGCCATTTAGTTGTCATATTTCACACCTTCCATCTATAATCACTAGAAACAACAAAGCTGCTTGTGGACTTTGAGGAGTTTCTGGATCTTTTCTTGGAACAGAACTGATTTCATTTTTTTTATTATTCAATTATCTTACACATGTTCCAAACAATGTCCCTGAAAGAACAGATTTATTTCCAAGATCTGAGGGAGATTTGGGTATAGGATAGCAGCAGCAGTGATTTAGATGAACCCCATTTATTCTATGCTCAATCTAAAATTTATGCACAAGTTTGCATTAAAAAAAAAACAAAACTCCAAACTAAAGTGACTTCAACAGGAGAATGAGAGCTGCACAATGACTGGTACTGAAAAAACATTCCTGGGGCAAACTGGGAGTAGAACAGCCCTTTCTGGCATTATTGGTGAGGGTAGAGGGGATCACTCGCTCCTGGAAGCAGAAATGACTCAGATGTTTTCATACATTTATATTTTCAAAGGTTTCTTCAGAAGGAATAGATTTAGCAACATACCTCTCCTTTCTTTTTAATATGAGAACTGAACTTTTTTTCTGTACATTTCTAGTTTTTCCCCAAAGCAGGGGTCCGTTAGCTCCAGGCTCCACCAGTCCCAAGGGCTGTGATCTTATCTTAGGCTGCCAGAAATCATTATACACATCACTGTCATGTTGCTATGTTGTTGGTGGGGTTTTTTTCCTTCTGTTTCATTTTATTTGTTTTTTACGGGGAAAAAAAAAATAGGTAGGGGGGTTTTTCTAGCCCTTAGACATGTAATCTGAGACAAAAGGCCTCTATTTTTCTCACTCTTCCCTTCCAGCTCTACCAAGTGAAATACTGTTTTTTTCACAGGATGAATTGCTGATATTGCTACTTACGCAAACTAAGAGCAGCAACTGAGTCTTCCAGTCTGTAACTGACTTAACTCAGACAGCACCAACATTAATATCCCTAATGGTAAAGCTTTCATTTTGGTTTGTATTCCATATTTCAAGATATATTCCTCATTCTCTAGTTACTGATATATTTCTGATGTGCCCAGCAGGTAACTTCTAGGAGTCACACTAGGTCAAGCTTACTTCAAAAAAGGGAGGAAGGGTAAAGGGTGGAAAGAATGAAAACTGTTAGTTACTAATGTCTTGTGGCCTTAGCTTTGTTCAGTATTTCTGAGTGGGTTTTTTTAGGCCCGTGATAGTTTCTTTAGTAAAGCCTGTTTACCAAAACTGCCACTAGTTTCCTTTGCTTTTCATGTAGCTCAACTCAAAGATGACACAGAATTCTTACAGTTAATCTGTCCTAGCAGTTTAGGGTATATATATTCATTTGTCTTGAATCCTTAGTGCAGCTGTCACAGGTCTTCTGAAGTTCCCAGGAAAATGAAACTCTTTTGTTGAAGGAGGTATATGGTATTGCTGAGGAAGACATAGTGATAAAGTGGTCAATCCTTCTCCAATTTATGGGCTATACACCAAAATTTTCCTATGGGTGAGAGGCACTGGGCAGGTACATACCTTGGAGACACGGGCAGAAGTTTGCAGGTGTAAGGTTCTGGAAGCTGCCCAGGGGTAGGACTCGGTTTTGCAGTACCTGATGGGGTTGGAGTGACCACGCAACTGCATCCCAGTCTAGTCCTGGAATACCATTTTTAGCAATTCTTGCTGACTTACATAAGCCACAGCTGAAGATCTGAATTACCCAGAAGGTTTTCCACCAACACAGTCCTGATGCCAGACATATGATGTACTTTTAGTATCTATACTATAACTGTATTCTAACTGAGCTATACGTAATTTGCTAATCAATATCATGAAGCTCAAGTGTCACAGATTGGCTGTCACCATGATGGAGAGTAGGACTGGTTTTCTTACATGATTCCTTATGTACCACCGCTGCTCAGGCTGTGCCTGAACATGTCTTCCTGGTAAGATGAGAGTGTAGAGGGATTTGGCCAAGTCAGCTGATTTGAAGCAACTTGAAATAGGTGTCACAGCAACCAGCATACTGAGAAAGGAAAATTTAGGAGGTTCTAAAGAGTTCTAAGAGCCTTTCTGGAGTTGTGTCCTTCTTGGGAGTCTGTGTGCCTGATGGAGATCCTAAGTCAGATCAGGATTTAAATCTCCTGGGCTTGAGGCCCAGGGTAGGGTCAATCCTCCATGAAACATAGCCTCAAGAGGGGGCAGAAGTATGTCCAGTCTTGTATCAAATAGGATGAGTGTTCAAGTGCTCTTCTGGGGTGAGTAAGATGTGACATCTACTCTGCTGGAGGGGTTCAAATTCACATCTTATGACTCTTGTACCTAGCAGCTATGCCTTGATCTACTGTGAGTAGCACTTTGTTCTTAGTCTTGAAAATCTTTGTTCAACACAGTGCTAGGGGAGAGAGTCAGAGAAAAAGAATGGCTCATCTCAGTTTAGCCTGGATCGGTGATGCAATTTATTTTGGCTCTTCAGTCTAATTGAGTTTATGGTCTTAGTCTGATATTTGCAAGTTCTAAAAATAATTGTATTATTTAACATAAATTAGACTTTCAACAGTGAGCAGTAATGACTAAAGAGGTGCATTTTCTCACCTGTACCCCACTAAGTCATGGCCAAAATCCATGATGAAGTATTGTAGGTGTAATTGTGCTGATGCTGGTGTACTTCTTGGGCTGGAATGAGCATTGCAAACATCAGTACCATCTGTTCCTCACCTTTATTATTTTCAGGAGTACCTGGAGGCTTTATGTGAGATCAGGGCCTTGAAAAAAAATGTAACTAGAGGTTGGCTTCTCATATGAACTCGTGCTCTAAAGAAGCAAGACAGGAAAAAGTGAGAAGAGAAACAGAACAGTGGAATGATTTATCCAGGGTCATGGGGCAGGTCAGCGGCAAAGCTAAGATCAGAGTCTGCATCTCTCAGTTTCTGCCAAGACATCACGTAGAACATGTCCACAAAAAAGGAATGTTTTAGATATACATGTGGAAATTGCAGGAGTTCACTAGTATTGGAAATATTTCCAGTTAGAACAGGAGTGTTAAAGATTAACCTTAATAGCCCTCCTCTTCTGCTGTCATTCAGTTCCTCAGTGTTTTCCCAAACCTTGTACAATCCACCAGCTCTTCGTGTTGGGGTTTTCCTCTGCTTGTTAAGGATACAGGGGCTTCCTCAGGGTAGCAACCTCTTACAACAGCAACTTTTTATTTGCCCACATCTTCAGTGAAATGACGGATGACGGGAGGAAGTCAGATACGTTTAAAATATACTTAGTTTTAACAGCACTGAGACACTTAACTTGTCAGCAATCCAATTATTAATCAGATTAATGGACTTTTATAAATCCACTGCATCCTTAGGAAAGTTGCCTGGTTTGTGTTTCATGCATACAGAATAAGGTTTCTCTTGAGCTCTGAGAACTTCAGCATGAAAACTAAGACTGAGAAGTAATCCTTAGTTTACTCTGCTACCACACCTTGCATGCAATAATGCTGATCATTGTCTGTGTAGGAGCATCATTTCATTATGTATTTTCACTTCTGAGCTTAATGCTACTGAAGGAAATCCATCAGCATTTAATTAAAGACTAAATACAGTCAGTCTCCCTAGCTGGTTCAGTACCCACTTAGAAATATATCTGACACCGACAGCCACAAAGGATACCAGTGGTAACAACATTAAAGAAGGCTTTGTAAGAGAATGGGAATCTAATTTGTATCTGGAAATTAAATTTATATCTGAGATTTTTAAAAACCATTTAAGAGGTATTAAATCTTCGTCTGTACTAGGAAGTAAAGGGAGTAAGTCATGCAGTTAGGTCTTTTGCTTTCTATGGGAAAGAATTTTTCCAAATAATTTTTCAAGTTTCTGGTGTCCATCCAGGGGAGCTCCAAGCCCCTGGAATACATTGCAATGAAACCAAAGCAGGTCATGCCACAGCATTTTCCTTTGGGCTTCATACACAACCTGATGTGCCCGTTTCTGATGGAGCAATGCTGTATTTTGTGTACATGACTTAATTCTTATATTCTACTTTAAAAACTAGGACTTTTTAAAATTAATTTTGTAAAAGTCAGGTTTTCAAAAGGAAGCTGAGAAATAAATAACATATGAGTTCTGAATCCCACAAAGAAGGCAAGTCCAATGCAAATCATATGAAAGCTAAGTGAAGAATTAATTAGTTTCAGTTGATTTTTAGATCAGGCCTGGAGATCAGTGTGTTCAGAATAGGACACCGTACAAGTCACTAATGTCAAAGTCATGATAGCATTTTCCCCTTGAGTGGGGATCATGAGCAAATGAAATTAACAGAGGCTTTAATATTGATTTAAGAAGGTGCAGGCAGGGGCCCTAAGGACTGCTTAATGTTAAGCACATGCGTAAGTGCTCTTCAGAAGAATTTTCTCTCTCTCTCTTTTTTTTTTTTTTTTTCCCCGTATCAGGCACTATAAGTAAAAAGGAAAAGCATTTTTGTAGCTGTGTGACACTGAACTTTTTAGGTCATAAAAGCAAAGAACTATGAAATAGAGAGACCCCTGAAGTAAGTAATAGAGGCTATATTTCTAACCTTTTCAGAGTACCAATTTAAACTTACTTAGAACTTGGTTTTTACTTCAGCATTGTATTATTGAAACCTGCTTATACACCTTTATGCATTTGTCTCATCATGCATTTCATTTAGTTGGGTTTGTTACCAGCAGTGCCGGGTTGCTTTCCTGCTGGACGAAGGCTCGTGGGAGCTTTTAGAGAAGAAATAATAACTAACTGACTTCTCTTAAGAAGCCATTGAACTTTTTCCTTGTTAGATGAAGTAAACAGGTACTGTACCCTGCAATGCAAAGTCTTTGTCACGTTTGTGTGCGTGTGTGTCTTTAATCGTGATACATATTTCCTCTGGCACAAGTTATTTTTTTTCCTTTGTAGTTTTGCCACAGAGTTACTGCCATTTCAATCTGAAATAGCCATTAAATCTATTTGTTGGGGTTTTTTCTTCTCTTGGCAAGAAGTAAATCTGTACTATTTGCTGATTTGTTTATTACTGTCTGGAAACTTGATCCTGCTCAAAGTCAGAGATTTTAAGTATGTCAGATCATCTTAAAGCTGTGTACTAGTTATATGGGTGACATTATAGGTGTTCAGAGAAATTCATTTCAAGTACTACAAATGAGTCCTTTAGTAATACCCAGGAGTCATAATGTCTGTGACATAATGAACCCTCCTAAATTACAGCCTGCACTAATTAGATCAGTTATTGCTACATTCCAATCCCTGAAACAATTTGCTTAAAGCGGTAGTTACCTGTAATGAAAAGACACATAGCTGACTGTCAGCAGCCCTTTCCCTTCACCACGACTTATCATGCGGACTGTCTGCACTCAAGTGCTGCCAGTCTCACTGCTTCTGTCTCTCCACTGAGACCAACTATCATCGGGGAGGTAGTTTATGGCATCTAGAAAGTACAGTGATCCCCTTGGGAAGGGACAGTGGCCCCATGGAATGAACCATTTAGAAGCTTTTGATCATCTCTTCCTGTTTGCACTGTTGTTTATATGCTTATGCTTTGGCTACTTCTCCATGTAGTATCTTTTGTCTCTTCATTATGTCTTTAATTTCCTTTAGGTGTTCAGTGATTTATTATTATTTATTTCTTCTAATTCATATAAGGGAAGATACTTGCTTTTGCTCCCTAGTCTTTGTGCTGTCCTTCTGCTCATGCAGAAAAAAAAAAAAATAGCAAGCTGGAATGATGTTCCTGACCAAAAGGCACGTGAATCTCAGTGGGGAAAAGCTGTTCTGGACTCTGTGCCTGAGCAAACTACTATCAGTAATTTTGCTGAGAATAGATATCAACAGGAGACTGCTTATTTATTTAGAAGTGGGTTGGGTAACTTGCTTTTTTCGCTGTGGTGATTGGTACAAATCTATAAATAGTACAAACCCTGCTAATTAATTGATATTGCAGAACTGGAATTGGAAGCAGAAAAATGCAGAAGGTTGTTGGGTTTTTTTTTTCACAAATAGAGTCTACTAAGGAAAGATTAAAGAAAAAATCATAATAGCAAATTGTGAAAACTGCTCTGTGCATGTTTCAAAATGCAGCTAAAATGCCAACAATTAAGAGAGGCTACACGTGTTATACTCAGTTAGTTTCTCTGCTTGTGTTTCACTGGACATTTTTCTAAATTTCATGTCCTGTGTTCTGTGCTGAACCTGTTGGATTTTGACTTCCCTCTCACTGTAAGCTCAGAGAATCAACTTCAAGCAGAACAGCATGGCTTCAGTGCTTGGGTAAGAACAACGTTAGCGATCCTGGCCTGTGAAGCCATCTGCTCTGAAGGTGTTTCAGGGACCACCTGCCATGGGACACTGTAGCACCCTCCTGAAGTCAGCTGGGTTGGAAATTGCCTTTTTTTCATGTTTAGAAGCACCGAGCTATGATCCTGCCTAGTGCTGCTCTGCCGGGTAGTTGAGTCTTAAACCAGCTATACTGGAAACAAAAGAATCAACAAGAAACCTCAAATAGTGGGAGGGGTCAACTGCTTACCTTCTATATTAGTCTCTGTGCTGAAGAGAGCCTTACAGAAATCTTCAGTCACTGTTCCAGTTGTGGCCAGTGCTTTTGGAGCCGCTTAGTTCACAATTGTAACGCTCTTCAGAAGCGGTCCCTTCAGAAATGGAAATTGCTCAACAGGCTTCATTCTTGATTTGGGCCCTTTTGCTCTTGCCTCATGTACACATCTGTGTAATGAACATGTAATTCAAACTGTGTATCATATTGTCATAAGACAGGAGCCCCATGAGCTTAGCTGTGAGCTGTTTACATCTGTCCTGCATGATCACTCAGCCTCCAATGGCTGCTCTCCCAAAGCCTGGACCTCGAAGTTATCTGACATTCGCTGCTGCACCCACCCACCTCCTATCTGCAGACCTGTGCATATTACTTCTTCCCTGCAGCTCAGAATATGAGGCTCTCATTTTGCTTAAGGAATGTTTTTTTGCATGGAGGATACATCCTTTTCCTCTCTCTCTTGTCATGAGATCCTTTTCACTCATTCTTAGGTATTCTTTCTCTTTTTTTCATGACAATTACTGTTTGCTCAGCACATTGAGTGCATCAGGAGGGGTAGGGCTAGAAGGCACATTGAAAGAAAATGGCTTTTTTTTAATTTATTTGACTCCTGAAACTTCTAACTGCGAATTTTTGCAGGCCATTGCATGGCCAGCCTCTTAATGTTTTGTTGAATAGATGATTCCTTGCTTTTAAATGTTTTGCTAATGGGAGATCTGTTCTTGTTGCTAGAAGAGGTCATGAATCCCTGTGGATAATTTAAATGATCTTACGAGTTTGTTCCAAATTTACTTTGCAAGCAGCCATGGCTTCACTACTTCTGTCTTTTTGATTTGTAGGGAAAAGACTACTCGATAAGTGAACTATTTTGCTGGACAAACACTGCTGAGTGTTACATCCAAGTAGCCAAAGCAGCACCATTGCATGGTTTTGTTTCATTTTTCCAATGGCCTTTGTAAAATAACCAACAAAAAAACCTGCAATAGTTAATGAGGCTGACAGGCAGGGAAAGGTCAAAAACAAGCAGGAGACCTGTTCTGACTCATTCCTCCTGGACTTATAACTTGTTTCTTACTGACCAAACAGTACTGTTATTAAAAAAATAGAAAAAAAAATAAAATTTAAAAAAAAAAAAATGAAGAGATGACAGGCTGAAACTGCCTACTTTCCTTTCAGTGTCAGAAGACATAAATAGTTTTAGTCTGCAGTGGTTTATGATTGAATATCCTTTTGAAGTAATGATAGCTATAATTTAAAGCAACAGTTACCATATTTTCTTCTGTCTGTGACATTCTTTGATGCCCTAAGTATAAATCTGCTTAAAATAACTACAGCCTTGCCTGGGTATCCTACCAGGATTTTTGGAGGTTCTGCCTCTAATTGCCATCATATGTAACTAATATCACAAATATAACTGCCTAATGACAATGTTGCTGCAAATACTTTCTTGACATAAGAAGAAAGGTAAATTCAGAGGTGCACATTCAGTTTAAACTGTCTGCTAAGACTAAAACTTTCGCAAAGAAATTCTTTTTAATTAACAGAAATACTGCTTGGCCCTGGCCACATATTCAGCTGGTAAGAGGTATTACATTATGATCTAATACAGAATCAGAAAATCACTTATTTTTAGGGGCAATTGCAAAAATGGTTTTGGTATAATATAATTTCAGACTTTGTTGTTGCATATACTCAATCAAGTAGACTTTTTTTTTTTTCAAAAGAGTCGGTACTACATGGAAAAAAAAATACAGTTTGAGGGTAAATTGAGATTCATAGGGACCTTTCTCTATTTGTTAATTCTGTTACATCTTTCTCTAACTGCAATTCTGTTAAACAGTTCCTAGTTTCCATTCTGTACTATTGGAGTTGGAAGAAAAGCTGAGTCTCTGAGTAGATTTGCTTCAAGAGTGTGTCAGTATTATCCTGGTGCATCATGTAAAATAGTGGAAAGACACAATGCATTAAATATTAAATATTAAATATTTTAATTAAGTTATTCAGTATTTTCTGGTTTAATAATAAGCCTTTAATTATTTGAATGAGTTGTCATGTTTATCTTTTGGCATAAGGGAATAGAAATTATTTTTTTTAAAACAAACTACAGAAGAATCTCCCCTAGGAGAAACTAAGGAACACCAGCTCAGAGAAGAGTATTTTCATGGATAGGAAAGAAGCTGGACCAATGGTAAAAGGGAACAGGACAGAAAAAATGAATGACAATAATGTTGTAAAGCCCATCAAGATGGGTGTCACAGCCAACACAGTTTTTGCAGGTTATTGTTGAATATACTTTCTCGGATTCTGTGTTGTTCCTTCCAGTCAAGACCACCAAACCCTGCCTGCCTCACTTGGTAGAACATACTCTGCATTTTTATGACCTGATGCTTTCTGCTAATTACATGAAGTTCAAATTGGTGATAGCTCCACTGGCTCCAAAAGTAAATGTATAACTTTATAAACACAGTAGGTCAGAAACAAGAAGCAATCTTGCTGCAGCAGCATACTTCTCGGCAAGGGCTGGTCTCTCTTCCTTGATAGCTAAAATACAAGACAGTTTGCAGCAGTGTCACTGTGGCTCTAATAAGTTCTTCAGATCTCCGGTGCCTCTCGCCCTCATTTATAACAGAGCAACAGCAGAGTGATACTCCTAGTTGATTTGGTAGTGTAATGAGTATTTCTCATGCAGAGCAGTGAAGAAGTCAGGCTTGTACTTCTAGAGTGTAAAATTACTGATAAGCAATTCTGCCTTTCCCCAGCTATCAGATGTAACTGAGATAGGGAGGGATGAGATTTCAGCTTTGTGGCTCTGTTCCTGGGCTCCGGCCTTTCACAGTATACAAACTCATGGTCTTGCCACTCAGGGAGTTGGTTTCCTCAGAAATTCTTTAGAGATTCAAAGTGCAGATAGGACAGCACACTAAGTTTTGTGCCTGGACTGACTGCAGACAAATTCAAGTAAGTGGATTGGAAAGTCTTTAACTGCTTTGTTTGCTTCCAAAAGACATCTTGCTCAGTCTGGCATGATGAGTCAAGAACTGCTTTTACTGTTTGGACAAGAAATCATTCATCCAGTTCTTAAAACCCATTTGAAGAGACTCAATCATCAGTCCTGCCCAAAAGCCAGGTAAGGTAAGTCTGAGTTTTGAGACTACAGGCAACAATGGACAGGTTTTGATGTCTCTTGGCACCTTCTGGATCTATCTTGAGAAGGCACTGAAGAGAACTGTGGTGGCCAAGACCTCAGGTTAAAGACAGTTTGGTGATCTAACAGGAATCTGAGGTTCACTGATGGCCGTGACCCTCTGGGAGATGAAAGGGGTTTTGAGCCAGGGAGTGCCCTCCATGGTTCC
Organism: Actenoides hombroni; assembly: GCA_024336885.1. NCBI lineage: Eukaryota > Metazoa > Chordata > Aves > Coraciiformes > Alcedinidae > Actenoides > Actenoides hombroni. The sequence goes on from WUAM01000047.1 coordinate 5,757,187, forward strand.
AGCAGATAGTTTATGCTGCACATCAGTGGGGCTGGGGCAGAGTTCCTCTGCAGAGGAGAGAGCTGAGCAGGACTTAAATTATGCAACAAGGTGGGCAATGCAGATTCTTATGCTAACAAGAAAGCCTTTCTGTATGTGAAAACAAAGGAGTTCAAGTCAGTAAGGAAAGATGAAGGATAGTCTGCTACAGAAAATTCAAGCTGCTCCAGTTTTATGTGTTTTATTTGGTTTGTGTAACAAACGCAGACCTTCAGGAAGATCAACATGTAGCGGTTGCTGACCTTTAAATGAGGTATTGCAGATGGTTGGGTAAAGTCAGCCAGTGAAACCACATCAGAAATGAAACAATCAGAAAACAGATAGGTACAAAAAATAATTGTTTGATGCCTTTTTGAGGGGGAAGTTCCAGCTGTTTAAGCATCTGCTTAATGAAGGATAACCACCTGCTTGAGACCGAACTTGCAGAGGGCAGCAGAGCAGAGGCTGTTTGTGCAGGAAGTGGGCAGACGATACGGCAAGTGTGCAGCAGAGACCTGGCGATGCTGCAGGGCAAGGGACAAACCAGACCACAGGAGGACATTGGAGCCAACACGCAGCTGGCTCCTGTGGTCATTTATACTCTGAGACAAAGAAAGGCAACAGGTTTTCCAAAAAGTTAATATTTTCTGGGAAGGTGTTTTGCTTTGCTTTTTAACAACTGGGTTCACTCCAAAATCCTCCTGTTTCTTAACAATATCAGGCACCATCAAGAAGGCTATTTTATTAATCTGTTGTATATATTACATCTTACAACATGTATTTCTAATAGCTAAGAATGTGATGCTGAAATGGCAAAATTACAGTGATAAATTTACCAAAAAAGTTCCCGGCATCAGTGCCCATCCAACACAAGTTGTTTTCAAGGAGTAAATTGAAGACCGGTTTTATGGCTGCAATAAACCCGACTATTTTGATGCCAGAAAATGCAGAGGATGTGAAACTGCTGTGAATCACTGATGACTGTGTATATCCTCTCCTTCCAAGTGGTGACATATTTAATTGGTTTTGAGTGAGTAGAATAGGACAGACTTGGAAACTTTGGAGGTTTGGGAGAGCTGAGGGTTGTGCCTGCGGAGGCACAGATGGGGTGATCTGTACCTGGTTTGCTGCCGTAGCCATCCTCTGAAGTTAGACACTGCAGCTTTCATGCTGGCAGAAGTCTGGTTATCTCTTTATGATCACAACTGAAATCAAACATTCCAAATATCTGGTGTGGTAAAGAAAATGCTTGTGATCTTCATGGTTAAAAATCATGGGCAATAATAGTTACAGAGGGGCAGAAAGAAAAATGCCATAGAAGTCAAGCAAAACCCTGGGACTGGGGTTAACTGCTACCCTGTGCCCAGGAGCCCATCCGAGGCCCAGCGTTGTCCTTTTTTGTTGAGGAAACGTGTTTCTCAGATGTTACTGCAGAGACTGGATGGTGATTTTGTTGAAGGCTGTGCAAAGAGTATCTTCAGTGGATCAGAATCCAGCCTCATTTCTGCTTGAGGCTAAATGGGAAATTATCCTTTATATTTTTTTTTTCATATTCCTGAAAGTTCTCAAGCCAGCATTGTACGGTTTTCCTCCTTATTTCCTTTTGTTCTTATTTGAACATCTGTCTGAAGTGGTGTATTACATACTGATTTGTTCGTAGCCCTTTTTTTGCCTTTTTTTCTTCTTTTTTTTTTTTTTTTTGTTTTTCTTTGGCATGGTTGGGTGTGATTACAGTTTTCTGCTTCATTTTCAGAAATTTGCTTCATTTATTTGCTTTAGATCTTTTACTGGTCCTTACAGTATCTGTGTGTGAGAGAGCGAGCACACGTGTGCCCATGCAAACGGGAAACGTTCCAGCGTTGAGTTCTTTTCCGACTCTGACAGCACTCTCTCGATACACTCTGCAGAGAACAAGGGGGATCCTCGGTCACATCTGATGCTTGTAGGTGGGCCCAGTTCTCCACACCGTGTGGCAGGGGCCAGCGGCATCAGCAGGGTGCTCCCACCATTCCCTGGCTGGTCAAAGGACAGGGCGGTAGGACGGGATAGAAATCCACCAAGTACAACCTTCAGCTCTGAGTTTACACATGTTTACGGTTACACATAAGCATGTCCCCAGTGTTTATTATTTTCATAAGATATTATTCAGAAGGAAGTACCATCCCACAGCCCAGGCTGGTTCCCTAATAAACTGCAAACAGAAAGTCATAAGGTTTTGACAGGAGCTTCATGTAAGCAATTATCCTTGACAAGATAAGATAGGTAAAAGAAATTTTAATAACTATAGCCGAATGAACTAGAAATATTTCAATGGAAAGTAATATCAACTAGTTTAGCAGTGGCTCGGTTGCTGTCAGTTGAACTTGATTGGAGATAATATTCAAAGCCATAATTTGAATTACATCTAACAAACTAATTGGTCATTCCCTTAATGAAAACAGTGCACGTCTCAGAAACACACTGTTATTCACTGAAACTCCTTTTTTTTTTTTTAACTAGTGCTTTTCTGGTGCCTTATTGAAAGTGAAATGTGGAATTTCTTTCTTTTTCTGTCCTTCTGCTTTGAGCCACATGAAACCAGTCCCCTTGGCCCACGTGGAGCCAGCAGAAGAGGATGAAGCCATGGTGCTTTGATCCCACACAGTCTGGTCCGTGCCAGGAGTCAGCACTATGGCACCACAACCATAGGGTCTGAAACAGCCTCTTGCGTCACCCTTCTCACACCCAGCCATCCTTTAGCCTCTTTGCAGAATAAAACCATGCCAGATCACAAGCCACACTGCTGGAAAGTTTGGGATGTCAAGCCCTTGCGGTGTCAAGAGGGTGGTGGCTGCGAGTGGGTAGCTTGGTCAAGCCCAAGTCCCTTCAGTGTGGGAGGGGAGCTGTGCAATACGTCAGATGGGACTCCAAAAAAACCCTGCTCAAAGCAGTACTGCTGTCTGGTGCTCTTCTGCTACTTCAACTCGTGGGTATGCAGAGCTGGTTGTCGAAGGGGCTGTTGGCTGGCTTGCAAAATCTGCAGATGTTTGGTGTTTCTGTAGGAGCGACCGTGGTTCAGAAACACTTCCTGTGATGCTCTGTTTGTTTTGTGAAATCTTCAGCCTGTGGGAAGCACTGTAAATATATGTATGTATGTATGTAAGTTGAAATATATATGTGAGTACTACTTCTCGGGATGGCTGCTGGCAGCATCCAGCGTTGATCTGCGAGTCTTGCAGGCTGTCAGTATGGCACGGTGAGAGGAAGGCTCGGCCTTCCAGGCACAGCCCCGGGCAGGCATGGTCAGGACACAGGGGCTGCCCAGTTACCATGGGTTTGGCTCTGAAGTGCCCTTCCTGTCTTCTGTAGAGGGACACATCTATTTGCTTCTCTTGCATGAGGTTCTCCTCACTCCTGGTACCGTAGGCATGGTGATACGGCTGTGGCAGAGGATGCCTTTCATTCCCTACCCTTCCTATCTTGGAGTGTGTTGATACATGTGTTTTGCCTAGATCCTTTCCTGTAAAGTTTGAGGGTAAAGCTCTCCATCACATGTCATCATTGTCTATAATTACTGTTCTGTCATTGTCCTGGAGAGAAGCTGCTTCTGTCACCCCATCGTTAGCTTTCTTCTCATCTTTTTGAAGCTTCACTTTCTCTTGTAGGTACCCAGGAACAGACTGATGATAGACTCTCTGATGTTTTTTGATCTTTCCCCTCATACCCTTGGATCTTACTCACCAATCTTCCTCACCTTTCTGTCATTGCTAATAATTTTTCTTTCTGTTAATGTTATCAGTATGTTAATATCCCTGCAGGAGAAGTTACTGTAGTAGCAAATACTACTTCCAGAGTCAAGAGACATCCCCTTACTTTGGCCAGTGTGCATATTTTTAACAAGGGCAGTTCATGCAAGTCTTCTAGGTATGCCTTTTCCCACAAAAGCCAGGTTTAATGGGAAGTCAAATGGCATGAGAAATGAGATGATGTTCTTATTTCATAACAAGCTTGTGTTTCTAAAATTGTTTTTATTGTTCTGCACTACAGATGAATTCATTTCTTTTTTGCTCTATAAAGCTATGGTCAATCAGATACACTCTGGCCCTGTAATTGTTTTTGTTTCTTAAGTAATGTTTTATAATAGTCCCTGTTATTCCTTTTTCTTGACATACTTTACATAAATATTTTCAGAATATGTTTGATTTGTACCATCTCATCTAGAACCTTTTAAAATTCCTTCTCAAACTAAAAGCATACCACTGCTTGAAGAAAAATAAGCACAGTACCCTTATCACTCTGGTACTGTTTTCTTCTAAAATATCTCCCATTTGGAAGTCTTTACTGTAATAACTGGGATATGAACACAAAGGCTGGAATTTTCCCAAATAAGAAAGCTTTAAGCCATAATTTCTTAGTACAAAAGCTTCTTTTTTGTTAAATTATATATAAGTATTTTCAGCAGGACCTCCTATGCACAACTATGCAATGGGCATTCCCTTTTGCAGTATCAGCTGAAAAATATACCTTCAGCACCACTTACTGATGTCACTGCCACAAACACCGTTATGAAACTTGCTGGGGTTTTTTGGTGGAGTTTTTGTTTTGTTTTGCTTTTCAGGAGGGTGAGCCAGAGGTGTACAGCCAGAGATACACGCACAAAATGTCTATCTGATTTTTATTTTTAGGATCATCACTCTCTGGTCTCACCTCTTTAACGCTGCCCAGGAAACACAAATCCTGGATTACAGTTGGGACAAAAGCATAGGTTGGAGGTGAATGCAGCTCACAATCTATAGATTCCTCTTCCAAACAGGGATGTACACATCCTTTCAGTCCATGGTACTGCCAACTCTGGGGACTCAAGGTCTTCCTTTCTTCATCCTCTTCTGCACCTTTACATCTATTTAATTCAGAAGAATTAAATCCATCCTGTTCTTCAAAAGCAAAAGCTGCTGCTGTAACATGTCAGTAACATCCACAGCTGAGATTTTTCAGAGGAGATTTCAGTGGGATTTGGGTGCCTAAATGCCCTAAATTCTTTTGGAAATCCCAGTCTAACAGTCCCATGGAGGGGTGTAAACACTGCCTTCTATGAAGGACTTTTCCTTTTCACTTTGCACCTCTCTCCTAGGCCAGCCAGGACAAAGTATCTCAAGCAAACAAGAAATAGAATTTGCAGCCTCCCCTGCTCACAAAGGGACACATTTCATCCCCCCCAGCAGCACTGGTGCCCACTGGCTCCAGCAGAAGAACTCTGACGATCGTGTTCCTGATTGGGTCACTAGCTTGTTACACTGCCCACATTTTCTTTTGAGCTCTCTAAAATATGTGCTTTGCCTTACCACTGGCAGTGTTCCTGAAACACTGATGAGACTGAATTACTAAGCACTTTAGAGCTCTGGTCTATAGAAGTTAGGTGGGTTTATCTGTGAGTTTCCCATGAAATTTTTGTAAAGGGTGTGTAAGAAATGCCTGATCCAATGAAGAAAATACCAACTGATACATTTTCTTTTCGGCATATAGAGAGGGTTTAATTTAGCATAGAGAAGCAACTAAGAATGAAGTATTGTTATGGTAAAGCACTCCCTTTCATCTGGAGTTACATGTGATCCCATAATAAATCCAAATGTGCATGATTGTTTGTTAGAAAGTGAAATTTTTAATGAACAGTGTGGCCTAGTACTGAGTTTCACTCTCTGCCATTATCTCAGTATATTGGGTTTTGTGTAACATGAGCATTCAGAAGCAAAACCTGCATGAAATCTTCCAACTGTGAATGCCTTTTCCTTAGAAGAATTTGCTGTGAATCTCTGGAAACTTGCTACGTCCCCAGGGGGATAAGAATTCACAGATCTAACTAACCCTGAGGGTCATGTTATCACACAGATTAACTATTCTCAACCAATTTCAGAAATTCATTAGGCAGTTAAGGCTTTCTATCAACATTAGTAATGTGTACTTTCTTTTTCTACCTATTTGTACTTAAATATATTTATTAGGTCCCTGACATACGGTGGCCTTCCTTCCTCTTATTAATCAGCTTCTCGCACATCCCTGAAGAAGCATCTCAATTTCACATGTTCAGCTAATTGTTCTTCTAAGTATTCCCTTTTCTAAAGGAGTCAGTACACAGTACCACAAGTTTAAATGCACACTGCTATTCCACAACATTGTATTTGGAGAAATAGTATTGAGAAGTATATTTTTTTTTCCAACCCAGACAAAATTTTATGTTTTGTGGAATAAAATAAGAGGTGTAACATCGCCCAGAAGCCAGCAATGCAAGTGACTGTGCTCTAGACTTAATAAATAAAGCCAGGATTCTGTAGAAAGTCCCTGAGAGTCAGAACAAGGATTTTTATAATATCTAAGTCTTGGATAGGGTCTTTCCTGCTTAAACTGGTATGTGCCATGGACACTTGTTGCACATGAAGGTGGCCAGTGCTTTTGGGGTGAACCCCATTAGCTATGTATTTTCATGACGTGAAAGTAAAGCCTCATGAAAGGGTTGTCTTTGAACAAAAGACTGGAGGAGGCTTCTTGTGTCGTCAAGTCCTGTCTCCTGTTGATACAGGCACCATATCTCATAATGTTCAAAACTAATTTATCAAGCTGATCTGAAAGTAAATAAGGGCTTGTTTGGGGGGTTGGGGTGTTTGGTTTGGTTTTGTTGTTGGTTTGGGGATTTGTTATGTCACAAACCCTCCCCATTCTGATCGTTCAGGACTTTGTATTAGTTTCCAGGTATTCGTGGTTTCTCTACATTTGCTGCTTCTTGTGCCAAATTTGTCCTATAATTTCTAGTCTGTAAACTGAAATACCATCTGCAGAACAAACTGAACTTACTGACCTTTGGTAAGGAACAGGCTGAAATGTCTCTGGGTATGAAGAGTTCGAAGGTGCCTGGGAGGATGGTCCAGGTGACCCTCACTCTTATACCTAAGGGAATATCTCTGAAGGAAAGTGTTATTTCCTTTGCAAGCAGCTAGGGCATAAATATTTTTCTCTTCCAGAAAGCTTCTGCAAAACGATAGTCTGCTCTTACACCAAACCATTTAATAAGTTTAATTAAATGGGAGCTTATGATAATTAAACCAAAAGCCTAAGGGCCCTGTTCTGTGAGGACTTATTCCTTGCATAAGACCAATTTCCATATAATTTAGACAACAAAATAGCGGAACAGTGCTCTGCCATCTAATTTATATGAAATTGGTATTCTCCAACCCAGATTTATATTACACTGTAAACACACTTCTTATGTCTTAGCAGAAGTGAGATAGTTCCAGTACAGGTATTGGAGCAGAAGAAAAAGAAAAGATTTTTAAAAGGGAACATCCCCCTAAAAAAAAAAAAAAAAAAAGCTTAAATTAAACCCATAATCTGATAAACTCTGCATGAGGATCAAATATCCTTAAACAAATTCTCTAACATAGCAGGTACTTGTAGGTTCCTCTTTCATAGCAAATTTGCATATTTACTACTTCTGGGTGTTTTCTTGAACTAATATTTGTGATCAGTGCTAGGAAAAAAACCCCACACTCCATATTTTGGAATTCCTTACCATCTCCCCGAGTGTCCCAAAGGAACGGTACCGTGCATTATCTCCTCCACCACCTGTATTTTTATTGCACTTCAAAACAAAGCTGCAGTACTACAAAGAGTCGATGGGGCCTGATTCTTCACTACGTTACTCCAACTTTGCCCAGCCCACTGCAGACAATGCCATTCCTCTTGCTTACAGCTGAAATGGTGGAGAAAGTCCCCAGTCCTCCCTGACAGCATGGAATAGCAGCAGGTTACTGTCCTCTCCCAGTCCCTTCCTGCAGGCACCAGAGCCAGAAACACAGGTAACCCCACGTGGAGGGGGAATGAGGACCCTTTCTGTTTCTGCTCCCATGTGCTGGCAGCTGAGGCCTTGGTATTTGGTGGATTTACTGAACAAGCTTCTGTGTTTTGGGGTTGTTGTTGCATTTTTTTTCTTTGTAAAGAGACTGGAATTGGTGGGTTCCCCTTCCAGAGGAATGTTCATATTGTGCCAGTTCTTCCATAGTAAAGTGGTGGTCCCATGTTGAGGGACAATATAGGTCTGATAGCTGTAGGAAAGGTGAAAGTGTTCTTTTGAACAGGCTGGACACCAAACACCTGTGCAGAGCTACTCCTTATTAGATGCTGGTGATTAATTGCTCAGGGTTAGAAGATAACCAGGTCAGAGCCTTATGAGATACACACTTCCCACTAACAGTCAAATAGTAGACACCCATATCTAAAGCCTATTTGTAGAAGTAGTAGGGAGACATCATCTCTTGTACCATAAATTAGTTTATCATTATAGTTTATAATTCATCCCTCTATTCCTAAACCTTTGAGACACTGATTATCACAACCCTGACCTGATGTTTTGCTTGGGCTATAGAGGAAATGCAAGACCCAGGGGTTAAAACTCAGTCCAGATGAGCCAGAATTATTCCCTGTAAGACAAGGCATGGGGAAGATCTCACCCTGTTGATGATTGCCCTACCTACTGGTGGGCTTTGACACTAGCACGCAGAGAAGCGCTGCATCCTGAGGGTCATTTTTGATGGCATTAAACATAGAAACACATTTTCTTTACCATCTTCAAAAGTGGCTTACAAAATATCTAAAGTATTCAAAATCTGTGACCTTTACCTCCAGGCAGAGACTTAGTCACGGTGATCGATGTCTCAGTGGCCTTAAGGCCAGATTACTGTAACGCACCCCGCAAAAGGAGCTGCAGGCTGGAGCTGCCGGAGAGCAGAAGCATGACTGCTCAAGGGCCCTCACCTGGGGAAGCTGGTGAACCCTGCACTCAGCAAACCACATTAGCAAGTATGATTCGAAGTCTTTTTAATTATTGGTGCTTAAAGCCTAAGACAGTAGAAAGCCAGACGCTGAGGAGCCTACGCACCATGTCACACCGTGGTGGTTTTCAGGTCAGATGCACATGGCAATTACGTACAGCTACAAGCTACAACAAAGGCACGTGAAGCTGTCCTCTACTGCAGGACAAGGGTCCCACTCTTCTCAAAGGTACCTGAAGGCAGTCTGAAGACATGTCTCCTCCCATGAGGACTGTGTAGACTTCTGGGGATCCAGGTGCCTGTCTGTACGGGGCAGCAAGAATAGAGAGCTAGAAAGGCAGGTTGTGCAGCTCAGACATCTATTCTCCATCTCCCCCAAGGAAAAGGCCATGAGCTAAACAAGCTCAGCTTGTGGCTTGAAGGCTGATACCTGGCATGTAGGCTGCCAGCTGACCCTTTGCAGCATCTGTAACAACACTGAGGCTCAAAACATAAGTGTGCTGTTTGGTTTTCATGTAGTTTTTTAAATAAAGAAATGCATAAATAGAAATTGTCAGGGGCAGAAATGGAAAGATTGCATTAGTTTTCCTTGCTGGTTTCCCTATAGCAAGATGTGATCATTTGCCATTGCTTGTTTCCTAGGGTTATGTCAGAAGGTACCAACAGTACAAATACTCCTATTTTTCAGAGTCGGCTTCCCACCCTGTTAGGATTACAATCAGGGTAGCTTCTTAGTACTATTAGCAAGTTTGTCTTTTCTTAATTTGACTTTTATGTTTTTAAGATTAGAAATGTTCTTGGAGTACACCAACATATTAGAACCTAAACCCAGTTTAAGGTTTTGTACTCAAACCTAAACCTAGATCTGTATCCCACAGGTCTTCTGTCTTTATTACAAACAAAATGAGAATACACCATATGATACCCCAAAGCTCCCAAAGCTTTTAAACAATGGATCCAGTTTGGGCAGATTTGGAATTCATCCTAATAATGGGATGAGTTCTAGAAAAAAAAAAAGATGATCCCAGATTGGGTGAAGGCAGAGAAGAATAGGGAGGAATCCTCAGCACTCATGTGAGGTGTGAAAGGGAACTTGTGGAAGAGCGTGAGAAGACTGGAGGGGCAGTGGTCTCCCCATGGTACCTACTGCAACTGCACTGAGCCCAACTCGCATGAAATTTGTTTGCTGAGACCTCTGTATGTGGTGCCGAATGCTATGGATGCAGCATTCAGCCTTCTGCATCCATCATGAGAAATACTAGAATTAATTTATTGTAAGCACACTTCTGTGGCAGTCTGAGCTGGGACTTCATGTTTTTGAATAGATTCATGATTAAGAGGTGCTTCCTGCTGCAAAATTTGTAAGCCCTAACATGCAGAAAACACAAATCTCATATGTTCCATGCTGCTGTAGATGTGGTCCTAGGATCCCTCATAAATTCCACAGAGAATATAAAATATATTTGCACCTCAGTTACAAAATCCAGACAAGAAACTGAGGATGAAAGGTCCACATTTCAGGCCAGGCTCAGGCCCTGTGTAAGCGTGTATAACTTGCAGGGACACCAATAGTGTCTTCTCCTTCCTATATCAAGTCTGAATTTGGCCCACAGGATTTGTTAAAGGGCCTAGAAGAACACCAGTTTATCTTAGAAGAGCAAAGTAGTCTGATACAAATAAAGAAATGGAGTAGAGAGCGAACAGAGACATACAGAACTGAGTTTCTGGGCAAAACACAGTGCTGCCTAACTCATGGTTTCAGACGTGTTCCCTTAATGTTAGCACATCAAGTAAAGTAAAAAATACGTTGCCTCAGTTCACACGCAGCATCGAGATTCCAAACTCCGCTGATAAATAATGTACAAAGGTGCGAAAGTACAATTCTGTTTGTCCGGGGCCTCTCGGTAGGGAGATGTGAGGCAAAGTGCTGCAGCAGAGCTGCCCGCTCTGTTGGCATGGCGAGGCACCAGGAGGTCACTTGGCCCAACAGCCCGCGTGCCACCAGCCAGCCCCAGTCCTGGTGCGCTGAGCCTCTTTTCATAGGAAGCATTTCATGTTTCAGCACCTTGCACACAGAGCCTGTTTTCTAGGACGTTGCTACCTTGCTGTTATTTTACACTTCCTTCCCCAAAAACTTCAAATTGGGGTTTTTTTTAACACGTATTTATTAAAACTTTCTCGCACTATTCAAAAGAATATTTGAATGGGCACTCGAAACCCCGCTGCCTAATGACTGCCGACTGGCTGAAGAAGAGAGACAAGGGAGGCTTTGCTTTGGGTGGGGGGCAGAGAAAATAAAGAGAAATCGGCCCAGCTTCAAAGGGCGCATTTCCATAATTGCCCTGTAACTTTGGCAAAATAAATCTGAAGGGCTGAGAAAAGCACAATCTCTCAGATGAGTGCACTACAAAAGCCCCAGAGATCCCCAGTCCCACTTGTTACCATTCTAATTCAGTGAGAGAATTCGGTCCCTAACCTCGGTAACAAAAGCCATGAAATCACCGTCCTCCCATTCCGATAGCCCATTCCCAAAGAATAAGACCTTATCCAGCCTTTGTCTCCATCCTGCCCACGGACGCTCGGTACAAGTTAGGATACCGTTAGGGGGACAAACAACTGGCAGAGGTTTTCCAGACCGACAGTTTAAACCCTCGGTCTCAGGTTCTCAGTTGCAAATACGTGCACTCCTACACAGCAGGCGGAGATGGAGCTTGACTGTGGCTGATTTTGTTAACACAACAAGCCTTTTTTGTAGTGTATACGTAGCTGAATTTCCATGCAATTTGTTTGTCTAAACGTCCCAGATGAAACACCGCACGCATGAGAGTTATGCAGCAGTTTTCTTTCGGAAAGATGACGATACCCTTCAAGACTGCTTCTAGGACTTAGTGTTTGTCCTCGGCAGTACGTGATCTTTAAACGATAAAAAACAACAATAGTAAATAAATAAAATAATAAATAAAATTTAGGAAGAAAGTGTCTAAAATGGCTTTGCTGGTGCAGCCGCAGTCCCAACTTTGTTAATACCTTGGTGAAAAAATGACTGCTGAATGTGAATAGTAGGTCTTTTACAGCAACGGCCCAATCTCCCATCATTTGGCCCCTCTCTGACTTTTTTTATTTTCTCAATAAGACGAGCTTTTGTGGCGATGTTCAGTACGGACAATCAGGACAGCCCTATAAAGGGATTGAGAAGGGCACACAAAGGGCTGCGGCAGCATCAAAGCGAGCCCGGCAGCACAATAGAGATGACATTTTTACATCCCAGGGCTGGGGCGGGCAGGGACTGAATACTGTGTCCATAGCAGTGTCAGTAAACAATGAGCAAAGTGGGAAAGGGGTGAAAACACAAGTCAAAATCTTTTTATTGAAGCCCCCTACACATTCATTGGGCATTTTCAGCCCTGCATTTGAAAGCTCTTCCATTTACTTACTCTCTGGATTCTCCTATTTAACTAACTGACTGATGATGGCTCCATTTTGATATCTGAAGAAAAGAATGGGAATTCTTCCTGAAGTGAATATATTAATTCATGAGATTTAATTGCATTTTATTGGCAGTAAAGAAAATATTAGCTGCATGGTGCCGTTCTTAAAGGGACACTGCCATCTTTAACACCCCATTTAAGAAACCGTCTTTAAGAAGGACCAGCCTTCCTTGCAGTACTGGTCCTGCCTCTGATTCTTGGAAGCAATGTTTTTATTTTAGTTTGCCAGTTTCCTGCTTCTAGTTTCTTTGTTTTCTTGCATAACAAAAACACGCTGGAGTGTTGCGTTTAGCTGGCTTCTCATTCAGTTTCTTGTGCCCAAGCCCAAGGTCTTGGTGTGGTTCAAAGTACCAGCATGGAAAGTTTAAAAGCAGAGGATTTAACGCTGGTCATTTATCCAGTACACCAGATGCCAGGAGGGCAGGCATAAGCACTCAAACTTGCTTTTCCTGGCATTTTTTTTTCCTGGAATCACAGGGAAACATTTCTGTTAGTATCAGGCTATGATTTAGAACCCCAGAGGAAACCTGTCTATCAAGCATAAATTTCTGACATTGTCTTCTGTAGGAATCATTTGCAAAAGTCTCCATCTGAGAACACTGGCACTAGTGTTGCTGTTCAATAGCCATCTCAAGTGTCCTTTCTCATTAAATTATTTTGGAATGGGGCTGGTCTAATCTCCTAGAGAAGCTTTATCTCTCTTGGAAGCAGGTTAGACTGTAAATCAAGCAAATCGATGTTTTACTCCTCATATCTAATTTCACATTACATCTATGTTTTTAGGCACTTAAATTTTACTGCTAAGGTGTCTTGAGTATTGCACAGTCCAGTGTGAATTATAATAATGATGGCTGAGAAATTCAATAGAGTGACTCATATACTGGAAAGAGACATATTTTCTTTTCACTGTTTTGCTTGAAAATAAGTATAATATTAATGTATTAAAACCTCAGGTTTATGCATACCCAGTAAGTAATTTTATTCTAGCCTGGCTAGCTGGCCTACTGACATGCATTTTCACCACTGCTAAAAATAATGAGGAATCCAAGTGACACACATTTATGGCTAGGAGTGCCATCAGCTCCCTTGACCTAATTGAGCATGCCTACACACCTTAGAGTGTTTTGCATAACCAACTTAGACAGCAGGAACATTTCCAACCAGATTGATTGACATATTTTATTTCTAACTTAAGCTTAATCATGACCAAGAATGATTCGTTTATACCTTTCAAACTTTAGGAATTGACACAGGAGACAACCAAGCTGCAGACTCCAGCGTAAGCAGTCATGTAAAGGAAAAAATATATATTAATATAGTTTATTAGCCTACTTAGCTGCTGTAGCTGATGTAATAAAATGGATTAATTAGCTGGTACGGGAGTTACTTTATTTTATAAAATAAAGGTCAAACTACATTTTTTTGCAGGAAAGGTTTTGTCCTAAATCACTCCTCCACTAAACGGTTATCTGAAGTCGTGTACAGAGTCTAGAGAAGGTACCATAAGGTGTGGTTTAATTTTATAAACCAGACAGATGAGAGCTCATCTCCCAGCAATAACCACATTGCCTCTCAAACCGAGAGAGTTCTCGGCTGTTAGGGCATAAAATACCTTCAAATAAATATTAGCTGTTTCCACGCACCATGCCTTAAACAGGAACAAAGCCTAATAGAATAGACTGCAATAAAAGCGCTATTTCCAGCATGCGTGTATGCGGCTGCTCTGCGCTGAAAATGTCCTTTAGCACTTTTTAACCATATTCTCTAGTGTGTCAGCGAAGAGACTCCATCAGAGTATTTAACATTGCTGGGAGCAAAGGAATAAAGTGGAGTCACTGTTGATTATTACTCATTAGCCACAAGGACATCCACTTAACATGTGAATAAATGAATGACACCATGTCCTAATGGAAATGGCCTCGGTGTACCTTTAAGCAAAATGTTGTTTAATATCTTCCATTTGCTGCATAGTAAAGAGGCCTGTTGGACATGCACAGTTAGCAAGCAGCCATTGTTGCTTTGTTCCAATTTCAGCATTTAATAAAAAAAGATGTTGTCTTGACTGCAGCAAAGACAGGCCTCAAAAACCCCTGGTGGCAGCAGTCTCGTCCTCACTCTGCAAATTCGGAATTTCACCGGCATCCGAAAGGGTTAATAACCCATAAAACAAACGCAGCCTTAGAAGGTACATGTTCTTCATTATTCTGCTTTACATTCAAACATATGAAACAAAGAACATCTGATATCTTTATTGGTTTTCTTAGATAAAACGCAAGCAAGCTATAAGCCTTAATTTTCTTATTACCATTTGTTAACAAGGAAGATAACACTCTCAAAAGTACTTGATTAGGACTCCTTTGATTTGTATCTTGTTATGATTTCCAGGGCATATATTTTTGTATTTATTACTTTAGTACACTGATGGTTCTGATCAAAGTGATAAAAAGGGATATTTTAAAAGTGTAAATATTAACCATACAGGTAAACCACATAATCTGAACAGATTCTTGAATGCTGCATGCTTTGGGAAACAAATCATAGCTGAGATATACATTCCTCTCTGGAAAGCTGTTAGGCTGGGCTGGAGGAGCCCTTTTGCCCTCAGACCTTTGCAGCAGTAACTTGTATCATTCACAACTTTTTCCTTTTGTTTTTTTTTTACTGGGTCACTCCTAAGAACAGCTGCAGGTATAGGATTGAAGATACTTGCTATATCACGTCTAAATACTCGTGATGAGAATCCATACAGAATACATCTGTACTTTATCTAAGGAAAATAACAGCAAGTGCATTAGCT